>JAQJVL010000228.1:0-287001 GCA_035578905.1 Stictocephala bisonia
AAGACTGGAATTCTGACATTTTCAAATCCAAGATAACCATTATTTACTGAATTCATTCCTAATTTAGCACCAATTTCACCTATTTTAATTCCTGTAAGGAAAATAATTTTAGATACACTATTTTGTATTTTAAATTGCCATTTTTACATAATTTTATAATTTTTACTTAAATAAAAATAAAAACAGTATAACCTTCATTATTTGACCTTGCTTTATCCAGCTCTGGAAATGGCTTGCCAGAACTGTGAAGACAATAACTTTGCTGTAAATGTCTCCAAAACTAAGCAAGTCCTAAATTAAAAGGGGAGATTTTGTTCAAGCAATACCTGATATTTCTACAGAAGAACATACAAAATTACAGCTAGGCCCAGCAGTTTTTTCCGTAATTGATTTTAGGACTTAAAGTTGTTAATTTGACTCAAGCAGTGATCTAGCTTCGTAAAATACTCCAGAGAAAGCACTGGCATACCGAACTAGTTTCAGTTGTCGTCAGTCTGTATTTGGCAGTGTTTTGATTTGTACACAAGTATGTGAGTCCCATCCCTGCCGTTTTTTTACTGATTTTAGTCAGTCCACAATTTAATTTGACATAGAATATATTTTAGTAACATCACTATTCTATATTCTATGTAGGTTGTATAAAGCAATGAATAGATTATTTTTATGTTGTAAAATGGCCAGAGAAAATGTTTCAAAGAGTGGAATTGACAGGGATTTTATTTAACTCTGAAAATGAAGTACATGACTTTGATGAAGATCAAACTTTGCACAAACAAGAGAGCATGACAGTAATAGTAAGTTGAGTAGTGAGAATTCAGAGGGTGTGCCTTCTACATATTTCGTTTCTAATAGGCCTACGTCAATACGTTCAGTGATTCTACATCCTATGACCTTGAACCTACAACTAGTTCCAGTATGCCCACTGTTGTTGCTAACACAAGCACAGCTACTTCTGATATCTCAAATACACCACTGCAATAAAAAGGATTTGATTTGAGGTAGGTTTTTATTTAAAACGCGAAAAAAAAAATAAGAAAAACATTTGTCCCACAAAGTGTGTAAACAACATGTCATAATCTAGTATCCATGCATTTGCACAGAAGTTTTAGAGCTGCCATGGATGTAAATACACCACTAGAATCATAGCAGTTATTTTTTTACAATCTAGCTCTAGTGGATCTAGTTCTTGAATCCACCAATATTATTAATCATAAATTCATTTAAGATGTATGAGTGACTTAAATATAACCAGGCTAACAAATGCAGATGATTTGAAATCATATTTGAGTTTTTTTAGGAAATACTTTGGTAATATGACAATTTTAGGAATACTTGGTTTAGCTTTACATTCCTCATCTCGTCATAACCCATCATGTGAAGGTGCACGGCTAAAAGATTACTAAAACATTAATAGTATAAAATTGTTATACTCACTCATAACTTAAATTTTGTTTTATTCTTAATCATTGTATGAAGAAAATCTTGGCTTTTACTTTATTTTAAATAAAATTATTTGAATACCTTAATCAGTATAAAATGCAATCAGTGATTACCTGGCATCGGCATATGAGTATGTTCATCTCGAAGCTGGACTATGAAGGCGTGGATACCGTGACACAATCCTTGTGTGTGAAGCTGAGCCATCACAATTGCATAGTTGGCTGTGTGACCCACGTAATCAACGGAAAATAAATAAATAATTTATAATGTCTGTATGGTTTAGAATCAAAATCCATACCTATAGTTCTATTAAAGATAATTTACAGCCATGAGATTTTATACTAGTGATACTGTATAACAATTTCCTTTACAACTAATAATTGTCCATAAAAATTATTTTAAAGGGACAGTTTAACAAGGACAACATCTGAGCTCTGGCAATCACCCAACAAGGAATTTAAGACACCTCTAGTAGGTTCCACCCTGATAACAAATATTAAGGTGGTTTGGCCGGCATTGAGACAACTGAATTTCGCTCGCAGCGCTGGCTGTACGTCTAACCGCGGGATACACACAGACACTTGAACCCTCCTCCTCCCCATAATTGCAAGAAATCGTGGAGCACGATCCTGCGGGTGCTGTTTCTCGCTGTTACGTGTTAACGTAGCGACTGAATTGTAATATAACATGAGGGTAAAAGTACAACCACTCACTGACTCCAGATGAGCTAGAAACTTGAAATTTGGCAAACTTGTAGCTTTTACCGAGCCTTGTTGTCTTTTGAGTTGAGAGTTGAACCTTTTGTCAAAATATATGATTTTTTAAAATGTATCCTCCTACTTAAGCATGATTAAAACAAGCTATAAATTTAAACCCTGCACCCTATTTACGTTTACCACCCTGTTGACCAGCCTCCGAGATCAACTTCAGTAGTATCCCATCAAAAACTTAGTTAACCACTTATGATCATCCTGTGGTGGTAATCACCCATTATCATCTTGGGTAGCCCTAATGGTCAATTTGACTAGCGCCCCGTGACCAACTTAGGTAGCCCTCTTGATTTAACTAGGGTAGCCGACCGTCAACCTCTTAGGCTCACTGTGATGATCTTGGATTTTCGTGATCCCACTATGATCACTATTCTTGTGGTCAACTCGGAATGCCCTTGGTGATCATCTTCAGTAGCCACCCGTTTTATTATTGGAAATGGTTATATACCTCCCATGAAAATATTACATATACATTTACCTCACGAAAAGTCGGTAAAGTTGAGTTTTTTGTCCAAAACATATGATCTTTTAGAATATAACCCCCGCATTTCAGCATGATTAAAATAAGCTGGATACTTAAAACCTTGCACATTATTTACGTTGTCCTTTCCGTTTACCAGCCCCTGTAATCAACTGGGGATGGCACACTGAACACTTCGGTGGCCTCAGTCATCAACTTATGCAAGCCCCGGTTAGACTCTGTGATCAACATTGGCAAACCCTCATGACCAACTTGCGTAGATCCTGTGATCATGTTGGGAAACCCCCAGTGATCAACATGGTTAACCCATCCGTGATCATCTTGGGTAGCACCCATGATCAATTAGGTTAATTGGCCGTCAACCACTTAGGTAGCCCCCAATGATGATCTTTTATAGTCCTCCGTGATCCACTTTGGTAACCATTCGTGATAATCTTGTGTAGCCTGTGATCAACTTGGAAAGCTCCTGGTAATTAACTTTGGTATTCACCCGTTATCATATTGGAAAGCACCCGTGACCTGAGGAGCTATTGATGCTTGAACCACAAGGGGGTTTGGGGGCGAAGCCCCTAAGATCGAAGTGAGTTGAGTATATAAAGTTAATCAATCTTGTAAATTATATGATATTAAAAAGCATAAGATACAGAATACAACAATAAAATTTCTCATCGTAATAAAATAAAAACAAACATATAACATTAATTATTTAAATCAAATTTGCTAATATGCAATAAAATTACATAATTTAAAATAACTGATGAGCAAGACCAGTCCTGTGAGCGTCTGTTTTTTTAAATTTGGGAATAATAAGGAAAATAGTTCCTTAATTCTGAATGTACCAAAAAAGCCAAAATTCGCATCTTTGAGATAATGTATTTATAACTATAAACATAATTTTAATGAAAGAACTACTTGTGATGAGTTTAATAGCTGATATAAAGTAATTGAAATCGAAAAAAAAAATCTAATTTTTTTTACCAAACAGCCTTAAGAGGTTTGAGAACAAAATCCATCACCTACAATCTCTACATCACTTCCAAGTACCACATTACAGCATTATTTACAATACTAGTGTCAGCTTTTTACATTCTTTTGATACATCAAAACCTTAAAGCCCAGCTGATTTTACTTGATTGGTTCTACTGTAAAAACATTATCAAAAACAACACTTACAGCCTCCTGGCCACCATTTATAGGAGGTCAGTGTTGGGCTGTTCAGGATGAACTCTTCAGTCTCTGCATCGTAGGGGGCAGTGGTCTCCAGTCCTCGAATGAATGTGCCATGACCAAGTTCTGTCTGTTGCAATAAACACCAGTTGTTATTATAAACCAATATAAATCAATGCAACTTTTCTCTTAATAACTATTCATAAAAATTATATGGACCATTACTTAATGTAAAGGTTGAATAACCAAGGTAATGAGTAATAAAAATTGCATTGATAGCATAGCCGTATTAAGACAAAGTAGATTTAGCCCAAAAACTTAAGTAAACACACAAATCACTTTAATTTGTTAGTGTGAATCTGAAATATCTGTGATCTTTTAACTGTTTCATTTTTTAAATGATTAAATATTATTTAACACTTTGGGCTGCGGATCCCGTAATTTTAGGGGATCAATGTTTTAATTTTATTAAGTAGCCTATTGAGCTTTAATACGGAGTCTGCTACTCTAAATAATCTCTAGTGATGTTAGTGAGCCTTTTTCACCGCTAGAATATGCACACTATACTGTTTTTAGCCAGAATTATTGAGTTGTACCCGATAGAAAGGAACTGCTTTTTTCTGCACGTTTCAGAACCATTATTTTAGTGAGTAGACTATTGCAAAGTGTAAATTGAATATGTAAATAAAAAACAAGTATTTTATTAGTGCTTATTTTACTTAGTTTTCCCATGAATAGGGAAATAAAATTATTTTGTATGCTCAATTGCCCTTGGGGTTGATTTTTTTTGTAAATGCTATAACTAAAAACTGATATTATGATATGAAAAAAATGTAATTTTTAATTGTATACTGATAAAAATAAAAATAAATACAGAATCCAGACACGTAGTTGAAATTTTCTATGTTTATTGGTTTCAAATCTGTGTATTTTTAAAAAGTACCAAAAATGGCCAGCATTCTTCAAATGGCTTCCGAATTTAAGACCATCACTCAAAGTGTTAAATGATTATACAGTAAAAATCTATAAAATATGGCACATAACTCTTTATGATTATAGTACAACCAAGTTATCCCACAGATTTTTTTAGTAATAAAAGTGTAGAGTTAATGTACTGTGAAAACTAGTTATAATTCTGGTACTTTTTTGTTCCAACTAGGATAAAACAACTAAAACTTACTTATGACGTACAATTAGAAGGGGGGAAATAATTGTGGTTGGATATTTCATAGGCCCCTAGTTTTTGAGTAAAAAACCTTAAACTCGGGTATACATAATTTCTGTGCCGATAGTAGATAGCTACTTCAAAACCAAAACTTCATACAACTGGAAGTTACGGACTGTCAGCATAGACTGGAAACATTATATGCTGAATTCTAACAGTCAAAATATCTGTAATTTGGCTAATTATAATAAAACTTACAGATATATGATACATTTCATGTTTATAGACATGCCTGCCGAACTAACATCATCATAATAATAAAAACCATTCCACTAACTAGTAATAGTAACAAACACAAAGAAAGCAATTTCATTTCAATACAAATGAAAGTTGTATGAACCACGATAGGCCTACACTTTGGTACTTACATATGATGGGACTACTCGGGTTTAAACGTAACTTAATCTAAACCGGGTGAGTAGTCATCATAGGATGTCAAAAAAAGGTGTCCTGCTGTTAATCTAATTACGTGCAAAAATGATGAGAAACATTTGTCTAATTCTGCTTCGTTAATTTCCTGTCTGTCTTTTGTGTTTTTTACAAAAAACATTAATATCTCAAGAATTGTTATACAAACAGGATTTTATATTTTGCACACTTATTTACATTAACATCAATAAGCAGGAATAAAAATTACCATTGAGTTATTTTTAGCTATTAAAAACGGTGACAAATTAACACGTTTTGGTTTTCAAGAAAAATATGTTATACGATTACCATTTTGAAATGGCTGGTTTTTTTTTTTTTTTTTTTTTTTTTTTTTTATGGCGATGCTAAAATTAGAGTAAGAAGTGTTAAAGTAAGAAAGAAGCTAAATTTCAAGAAATTCAGTCAAACTGTTCTTGTGTTATTAATTTTTTTTTGTAAAAACATTAAAGGAGCAGAATTCAAAAAAAAGTTCATTCTAATTTTTTTGGCTCTAAATTAGGTGAAGAATCCAAAAGGAAACTTTTTTAAGATACCCTGTACAATACAGTTTTTTCATACACTAAACTATTACTATAAAAAGGCCATGGTATTTTGACAGGCTTAGGCATAACATTATATATGCCCATCAAATTTATGTACGATTTTGATGTATAGTACAAAGTGGTACTGACACCCATACACGCACAGTGGTACTGACCCACCCAACACGCACAAATGGTACTGACCCACCCATACACGCACAGTGTTACAGCCCACCCACCTATGCGCGCTCATGGTGTGGTCAGAGCCTGCATGGGCTCTCATGGTCATTGGTGTGACGTCATGGGTGGGTGTGATGTCATGGGCAAATCCTAAATTGTTGTGTTTGCAGCAGTGTAAGACATCATGAATACTCTTTTATTCTATTACTTGAAAGCATAGGTTGTAGAGAGTGTGGAGAAGAAGTTTGCAATAAACTGATAACTGACTTTGAAAGGAAGTGACGAAGCACCAGTCAGAAAGAGTTCGAGCAAAAACAAAATAGTTATTAAGTTAGATTTGTAAATAAATAATTAAATAAAAATAGCCTTCTTACACAGAATATCTTCTGTGCAAGAAGCCATTTTTTTTAAAACAACCACAATGTCCTTGACCCACTTCACACCCACCCATTACGTTTAAAAGATACCAGTTACGGGTACTCCAGCCAGGTCTTGCAGTCACAGGCACTAAAGCCAGGTCCTCTAAATACCAGTAATATAACAAAGTCCTCCAGTTACGGATACTCCAGCCAGAACCCCCAGTCACGGATACTCCAGCCAGAACCCCCAGTCACGGATACTCCAGCCAGAACCTCCAGTCATGGATAGTCCAGCCATATACATTATATATATTATGTATATAGCTTATTTGGAATATGTGTATAATTACTTACAAAGTAACCAATTAGGTGTTTAATGCCAAGTTAAAATTTTCCCGTGTGAAAAATTAAATTTTTTCTCAAGTCTCTCTTTAATAATAAAAAACACAATTAACAAGATTAATCACAAAACATTTATTAATAAACAGCAAAATCAAGATTGGCCTAGACTAGGAAAGTTGGTATTGGTAATTCTGTTTCTTTGATGTTTTCCTTCAGCTAACGCTGTGACACTAGCTTCTTACACTCACACTGACAGCCACCATTTTGAGAATTATAATTTTATCCAATTGGCTTTGCCATATAAATAAAACCTACCGCAAGAATAAATCACACACCATTTTCTTTCAGTGATATATGAATCATATAAGCATTTAGCATAAAATTACTTGCAAGTATAGTACTAAAACACTGTCAGTAGCGTCCAATACATATTAAAGAATATTTAGAAATTTAAACTAACAACATACATACAATGAATACAAATATCAGTCACAGAATTATCTGAAATTTCTACACAGTATTTACCAATACTTGTTCCTAAAACATTAGGTATATGAGAACTCAAAACCCCTTTATATAAAACTTAAGGAATCATAAATTCTGATGAAATTATATATTCAGCAAAGCACAAATTATGAAAAAAGTAGTTTAAAAACACAAAGAGTGTAAACTTACTTTGGGCGTAGGTGCCCATGATTTCACAGTTCCATGACCGGGCCGATCCAGTAAGCTTGCTGTTCCATTGTAGCTTGACCCATCAGGGTAGGGATAAACATGACAAAGTGCAGGGTAAATGGGATACCTTCTTTTACGATAGCACTCCCAATCGCTCCTCCTAACACAGATCTGAAACATTTTTTCATTAACAAACTGACAGTGTTTTTTAAACAACAAAGAGAATATCTGTCCTACTCATTATTGCAATCATTATTGCCATGATTGCCTACTCATGATTGTCCTACTCAATCAGTTGAACAAGATGCCTCTTTGGCCAATTCTGAATTCAAATGTAAGTGTCAATAATTGTGTTTTTATACAGTGTTTTTTGAAATTCACTAACAAACTTTGGGAGGTTGTTCTTTGGGTCAAAATAAGACAAAAAGGTACCAAAAAAAACTACGTTAGCCAGTTAGCCACCATTTAGTTAGTTGGTAACAAATAAACAAAGAAAAGCCATTTCTAAATATGTACTGTAACCCTAATTCTAAATAAATAATTCTTATTTAACAAACTCACTATAACCTGCCTTCTTCAATACCACAATAACACTAGACCTAATTATATACGAATGGGAGATGAGTTATAAAAAGGGTGGAATGTTGCCACCAAGTGTTTTCTATAATTATGAGGCACCTGTATTTTATAATTTTGTATCATTATGAGGCAAGAAATGATAAGAAAGGCGGTTAATATTAAAGGAAGGGACTCCCTGTTCGCAATGAACAAAATGTAATGGCATTTACTCATTTCTTATAGGCAGAGATGCTGAACCTAGAATTTTGAATCAGAAATGTATGTTTATTGGATCTTTATTCAATCTTTATATCTTTATTCAGACTATTTAATAATTGAACAAATATTAAGTAAGCTTATATTGTGTATTTTCAGATATTTTATAAGTGAAAATTATACACGCCTATACAAACATTACTAAACCATTTACATAATTACTGACATAATTATAATTATAAGTAATTATAACATAAACATTGAAATATAATGGTATATTTTCTTTTCACTATGCTGATAAATTAAGTAAGTGGCCTGACTACAAACAATACTTTTAACATGACATTTATCTTATAGTTAGATACTGAAGTTACTGATTGTCCTACCAATAGTGTAATTTTTCAGCCCATAAAATTCTGAAATTAAGTTTTCATATAGAGAGATATAGCAGAGAAAACCCCCCAGGAAATGTCCATGAAGTTGAGACTCATCTATCCCCTCACTTTTGGAATAAAACATTTACTTCATTAAAGTTCATTGTTCAATATCCAAAGTCCTGAACATTTACACTGATACTGGGGAGGGGGATACTGGGTCCCTGGCATGCTGGTATTGATGGGAATGAGAGGGCTGATGCTCTGGCTAGAGGGGGCCCAAGAGCTCCCTTCTGAGATATTCCTTTCCAAACAATTAAGCGAAGAATTAATCAGTGAACCTTTGAGGAACACGCTGGTACATGGAAGACTGAGACCGAGCTCAGGCAGTCTCGTGCTCTTTTCCAGGCAGGATTGCAGTTACAGCCGAGCTTTGTTGAGCTGTGACCAGGCCAAAGTGGGGGCTGTTATAGGCGCTAGACCAGACACAATCTCTTTCATAGACACATGAGAATTATAGGCCTTGCAGAAGACTCAACATGCAGGGTCTGTGAGGAGGAGGAAAAAGCTCCATACACATCTTGTGTCGTTGTGGAACTCTTAAATCTCTTAGGTATAAAGACTCTAAGTACTGCTTTCCCCGAAATCAGAGGATATCAGAAGGGCTACACTTGTCTTTAATAGAGGAGACTGGTCTATTGTGACACTGTTGCTAGGCTCGGGGCGCAGATGGCCACGGAGCTAGGCGGGTGACTTGGTGACGGGACCACAACCCGGTGTATCTAATCTAATCTACACTGATAATTTTTCTTACGGTTTTTCTTGGAATTGGAACTGAAGAACTGATATTTCCTCATCATTCTTGGTTCTTTGGCCAAGAACTTAGTAGAACAAACAACCGACTTAAGAACTGATCATCCCTAAATGCCGTATAATTATAAGGCCTTGTTGCTATTGGGATCCCTAGTACTTGTTTTTGTTGGGTGAGGCCATGCAGAACTAATTAAAACCAGTTAGGCTGGGCTCACAACAATAGCCGGACTATGAGGCTACTTTTCACAATTTTGTTACCCTACTGAACACATAATTTATCTGCCTAGGTGGAAACGGAAATTACAAATGAACACTTATATGAAACAAAAAATAGCTATGAGTTCTGCATATTCTGATATCCAGTTTAAAATCTGAAATTTTTGTGGAAAATCATTTGCTGTCTGCCAAATGGTTCTTAAGCAATACAAGTGACATTTGTTTACAAGTGTTGAGAGTACAAATCTTAAATTATCAACATACTTAAGCAAAATGTAACATTTTAAGTGTTGCTTACTCCAAATATGACTGAGAAAGACAGCATTTCCAGGCCCAATAGTTTAATTGCTTCGTTATGCAATGAAGTACCAATTAAATCAAATAAGTTAGCTTCACCTGTTTTGATGTTATATAACATGTAATTTAATCAATTGCATTTCTTTTCATGTAAACACTCAGTTCAAGAATAGAATTGTAGAAGAATAGAAACCTTAGCAAAGCATAGAACTGTAAAGCAACAAATCCAAATTGTACCCAGATTAACTATTGAGTAGAGCGTAAGTAAACTTAACATTTGTATGCAAATTAGCTAATGTAAGCTGAATATATTTAAATGTAACTAGGTAACTTTAGCTGACTAATAATAAGTTGCAGGTGTTGTGGTCTTCGTACCAAAACAAAAATAATTCTTTTTAAATAGAATTACTATAGAACTTTAAAATACTCACTCATACATATTTATCCCCCCAGCTGAGTCACTTTTACTCTGCCAATCATTAATTTTTTTTGAACAAAACACATGATTTGCGAACAGCTTCTTGATATTTCTCCTTGTGGCTCAAATATTCAGAAGGTACTCTGTCCTTCAATTCTGGATCACCAAGGAAGAACTCCTCTGAAAAAAAGTTTATTTTATGCTAATTTTACTTCGTAAAGAACTGCATCCTAAATTTCTAGAGCAGGTCAAAATATACCCAAGACCAAGACATTTTATATCAGTCTTCCAGATTGCCAAACCAAATTAATGCCTAAAATTTAGCACCAACTTGTATTAAATATAAAAACTATAATAAGACAACTTCTGATAGTAAATATTAGCAGAAAGTAATTTCAGACGCCTACTCACTGAAGATGGTTTTACTTAAAGTAAAGGTATCATTTACAAACAAAGTTTCTTGTTGATATGATGATAAACTGATTGTATGAATGATTTTGATTTTCTTCAATAGGTCATTCAACGTATGCATTCCTGTGCAAGAGGAATGCTGGGTGAAAGATGGGCCACATCACACCGTGAACTGACAGACTTAACAAATTTGCTCTGGGTGACATAGAACTACGTGGAGAAAAAAAATTAAAAACTAGGCATAACTGACATTAATTAAAAAGTAAATTTATGGGAGAAATTTCTGGACCAATTTAAAATAAAACTGGAGTTAGACAAGAAAATTGCCTTTCTCCAATACTAATTAGCTGTGTATATAATGTGGAAAAATAATGTGGATCAGCCCATCAAATTAGAATAACTAACATTAAAGTTGATTAATTTGGCATTGACAGATGCTTTGCAATTTCAATTAGAGATATCTCCATTGCACAGAAACAAATTAAAATCCTTGAAAAATAGCAGAAAAATTAGGTCTACAAATTGTACTTGAAAAATCAATAGAATACTTGACTTGTCTCAAACTAGCTCAAAAATTCTTCAGTCAACTTTCAGTTAAAAACTTAATCAACCAGTTCTAGTGACATGTACTGGCCGAATCACAATAGATCTAATTTTTTAACCTTGATTTTATTTTAAATGTTTATGTGTTATTAAAAAGTAAATGTGTTTAAGTGTTGAGAGACTATACACGTTCTACTGATCTGATGATGCTTTGTGAAAGCTGAAATATAGTTATAAACCAAGTAAGGAATTGCAATGTTAGAGGTACGTGAACTTGCTATTATTGAATCAACTATTTAACTCTCCCACTAATGAATCTCCTCCATTACTGACTCAAAAAAGTCAAATGTGTCTAACTTCAAAGTATTGAGCCTTTTCTTGCAGTAAAGGTTCTCAATGTTTTGTTTCTATCACAACACTGTGTCAAACCTCTTTTTAAACACATTCAGTGCTACGTGGCCGTTTGTCGGCCACACCGTTCGACCGGCAGTGGCTGCGTGGCCGTCTAGTCTACCAACCAGTTGTCTCCAGTGGTGGCTGATGGCCGTCTGGTCGGCCATACTGCCTCACTCACATTATTAGATCATCTCTGCCCAGCCTTTGCCGGGTTCGCTTGCAAGTAGGTCTCGCACTTCTGCAGTATCCTACAAGTAGGACATGGTTTTCAGTTTTCCGGTTACGGTTAGTTTTGGAGTGTCTATTACAATTTTTAATTTGTTTTTCGAGAAATCAGGAATAAAATTAAGAAAAAAAGATATAAAATGTATTGCAAAGAAGGAAAAATTAAAATAGTGTTTTTATGATCTAAAAACACCTGACCAATCTGAATTGTGTTCTCTAGCATATTTTTGAAATACAGTAACAACCTTGGTTATCCCCCCTAATGTGGCGAAGGTCAAGCCGGATAAAACAAAAGTTAAGCCTATAACTTGGTATTATTGGAGAAACATGTTTAGTAACTGATAACAGACAGCACGCGTAAGCGGGCCGCCTATTAATTGCATGTGACGCAACAACGCTCTTCAGCAATTGTAGTGAAACGAAGAATGTTTATTATCATGATTGCAAACTTTCTTTGAAGCTGTTTTACAATACAATACAAAATATGTATATGTTCAACTTCCCACACTCGTGAAATGGACTCTTCCAGCCCAGCCATACTGAACAAACATAAATAACATTTATGTTTGTTCAGTATGGCTGGGAAAACAAAAATAAAATAAACAAAATAAAAAAACATACGGCTTGGATCTTCAGGCGTATTATTAAATTACGAGAGAGGATGACTAGTCAATACAGCGGCCTGCAATTTGCGAAATGCAAAATCGAAAACATTTGTGTACGACATTCGCGTTTCAAAACTGAAAGGCCTTTCCGATTAATTGTAATTTTATATTGTAAATAAAATTGTTATTCTTATCTAATTGGATGACACAGACTGCCAGATAAAGCGAGGCCCGATAATCAAGGTTGTACTGTATTTATCTCAGATTTAAAAAATTGTGAAAAATGTTATAAATGGACCTGATAGTAGTAGTTTTTTAATAGTTTTCACTTGTTTTACTTCATTCCTTATATTAGTAACTAGTTTATTACAATATAAAGCGGTGTAAAAAAATCTTAGGCATTAGTCTTTTGGCAGTCGTTCACCAGAGGCTGATGGCATACATAAAAATTTGTTTTTTGTGAGCCTACCAAATATGCAAACTACTTCTGATAATCATAAATTGACATTACACAATCACAAAAAAGAGTTTTTGAAAAAAATGTCAGTCATTCGGGTGTTTTTAATTTATATATGAAGGTCACAACATGGTGAAAACGAAAATACGGCCTTAGCACTGAATGTGTTGGAGGACATTCTTCTTCAAAATTCTGTACAATAGCCTTTCTTAGCTGTTTTGAAAAGTTTAGTGGAAAAGTAGTCCACCATCAACCCCTTAATTCTTTTGTTCAGATAATAAATTTGGCTAACATGGAGTGCTATTGAATTCTTTAGCAATGTCTAATTTGTTCTTCTTCGGATTGGTCTTCAACAACTTATAACATCTAATGCTTAAATTTCCACTGTAAGAGGATTTTTCCAAGGTTTTGACATCATTATAAAGGTAATTTTAAATTGAATTTTATATACATTTTATATAAAAAATTTAAAAATAATTTGCCACATCAGGAAATTTGCTATATCAGTCAGTATGTTATATAGGAACTTATTTATACTGTAAACAAACCAAAAACATTTAAAAAAATCAAATTAGCAAATAAAAGAACTGTAAATATGAACATTTGGTTACTTTTATTGGTTAAACATATTGGTACCAAATACATAATCGTATACAAAGCAAAAATCAAATTGTTATATTTGTCTTTGATTTTTTAAAACTGTTTGTTTGCCTAATGGGATCTTATCATATAAAACAAAATAAAAGAGGTCTTATTTTTACCAGATGAAAGTTAGGGCTAAGAAGCCCTCTCTTAACACTTTATGTGGGGACCAACGGCTTAAGGGTGACTTCCGAATTACCACTATGTGAAGAGGCAGGCCGCATGTAAGGTCAGTATCACTTGGTGATCACCCATCCCGGAACAGCAATGCTCAAAGTTGCTTGACACCGTTATCTAGCTGCAATAACGTTGGAAGCCCTCCAGTCAAGATAACTGGCAAAAGATGTTACAAAAATACAGCCCACTTGTGCCAACTTCATATTTCTCACCATCCTTTACATTGTAATTAGAGGCCTTTTTTCTTCATGTATAACTGTTGGAGCACATGGGACAGAATTCAAACTCAAAGTGTTAATTTTAGTCTTATTGTCTTTGTACCACATAATCAGTTTTAGAATTAATATGTGAATTTTACTAATATAATTTAATTTATAAAAATAAACAAATAATATAACATAACAAAAATACTTTAAACATTTTTTTATTTGTAGCTTACTAGTTTCTTTTGCGTTCCTATTGTTTTTTCACGGTCCTCCATCCAAAAAAATGAGTTTAGCTCAGTCACATCGAATGTACATTTATCCCTCTCTTTTTGTAAATCTTCATTGCAAGAAGAAAACTGTCTTAAGCGAGCCATTATCTTTAAAAAAAAATGTTCACATATATGTCCACAAGGCATCTAAATAATAGAATATAACAAAGATAATAATTTTTATTTGTTCTAAGAGATAGTAGTGGTAAAAATAATTCTAAGGGACGTATCCAAAGGGAACTGGCTAGTCAAATATGTAATAACATTATCAAATATTGTAATAACCAATAGTAAATCATTATGACACAGATATATTTAGACTAGTAAGTATCCTTATATATAATATGTAAAGCCGTATTTTGTCAAAGCAACTCTTCCCTTTTTTCTTGACCAATTTAAATGGTTGACGTGTCAAAAAATTGTCTCTGTTCGTAGTTATGCAATAAGGTCTAATTCTTCATATTGTAACCCTGAAGGATATAGACCTCAAAGTACATTTTTTGGCCATAAGAATAAGTAACAACTGTTCAAATGTAAATAATGATTTCCAAAAAAGTTTATCAGCTGTTGTAATGTAATGTAAACAATGGCATCTGTAAAATAAGGAGGTTAGATCTTTTATAATGTTAAACCAGGGAAGGTTGCAAACATGGTTTTCACATTCGATTGTAGGCTCTGCTCCACTGGACTTAAAGGTTTCAATTGTAAACTAATGCAGTTATTTTATTTATAAGTAATATCATTTTATGTTTATACTAATAAATAGGTAACAATGCAAGTAATTAAAAAAACACATTTTTTAAATTATTCCACAAATTTTTTAACACGTTGACTGCCATGAGGGCCACCGGTGTCCCACACAACAATTTTTAGCTCATGCCATGAGGACCACCGGTGGCCCTCACTAGATTTCAGCCTGGCGCCACACTTTCTACGGTAAACTTCAATATTCGTTGTTCCGAGTTCTGTGTTCCATGCAACCGGAAATGACGCCCCGAGTACAGAAATAGCCGACATCCGGTCTTTTGCCGCCATTTTGTGAAGTTATTGATGAGGTACAACGGTGGCCCTCATGGCGTAGGGGCAAAACTTTACATATGCCATATGATATTATGTTTCAGCTGTTTTGTTGTGATGTTTATATTTTCTTCCCACGCACTGATCAGCTTTTGAGGTTAGGTGTTTAGTAAGTAACATTGATTCTTTTTGTGACAGAAACTAGTCTGTCTAAATGTCGTAAAAACTAGTTCAAATATATAAAAACTTATTTTTGTTGCTTTATTTGAAAACCAGAGGACCGTTTTCTATCACATTTTATGAGCTTTCAGAATATATCATTAAAAATTACGTAGTACTATAAATGGCGCTACAATTCGTGTTTGATTTATAAAAGACGCGGGGGCCACCGGTGGCCCATATGGCGCACAGCGGCACGTATGACGTGGGCTACCGGTGGCCCTCATGGGCGTCAGGTGGACATACAGTTTTACTACGGCGGCCTCAGAATGACACAATAAATTATCTACGCTGGCAGTCAACGTGTTAATTAAAAAAAATTGTTAATAGATAATAACTATCCTAGAAAAATAATTGAAAAGGCGAAATTAAAAAATAAAATTCAACCTAGAAGACATAATGAAAATACCAAGTCCCTAACTACAATTACAATTCCATATATAAAAGGTGTTTCAGAAAAAATTAGAATAATCAACTCAAAATTCAATATCCGTACTTCTTTGAGTTCAACTAATAACCTTCATAGTCATTTAACAAAATTAAAACCTAAGAACAAATTCAAGAATCTAAAAATATAATTTACAAAATTGATAGTGAATATAGTAAAACTTACATTGGCCAAACATCTAGACCTATAAGTACAAGAGTCAAAGAACACATATATAATTACTAAACACAAAATAAAGAAAAATCAAAATTAATAGACCATGCTCTAAATGAAAATCATGATATCAAATTTGACTTGTCTATTATTATATTTAAAGAATCATCATGGACCAAAAGGAATCAAATTGAAAGTGCCTGTATGTCTATTATAAAAGAACAATGTATATCACAACCATCTATACATTTTAGTAATATATACTTACCTTTAGTTAAAGAAGAAATCAAACATAAAAATAATTAATTTTTAATCATATTTTCCAGTTTGATATTTTATTTAAAATTACTTTCTACTAATCCATTTAAGTTTTAAATACTTTTAAAATATCTATATATTAATTTATATTGTTTTAAACATATGTTTTTTCTGTTTACATTTAAATTGATGATGCCTTAACCGTTTGAAAGCGCTTTTTTAATTAAAATTTTTGGAATAATTTTTAAAATGTCTTCTTTTTTAAAACCCAATTTAAAAAAAGCATATACAACAGAAAATGCAAGTAATGTGAGTGAGATACTGTAAATAAATCTAATATTGTGATTTTATATTATAAGTTTGACCCACTATTATTTGTAGTCAAAAGTCACAGGCTGAGATGTAATGAGCACAGCCAGAGAGGGGGTTGGCACTTGAAGCGTGCAGGGATGGTCCCTAATTTGTATTATTTTATGAGGTTAAGAATGATTGAAGTGTCCACTTCTTGAGGTATGTATCTAAATTACATAGTAACCATCAAAATAATGTTAAAAGATACAATGCTTAAGTTAAGTCAAACTGAAATGTACTATATACAATTTGTATAGTATGTTTAATCCTGTGCAGTCAAGACCAAAGAAAAACTTTAAAGTTTTCGTTTTTCAACTGTTTTGTAGTATGAATGAGAATGTTTATAATATACACTAGAATCAAGTACGCTTTGCTGTGTAAAGTGTTATGTGATGGTAATTTATACATCATAATATTTTTATTTAACCATTAAAATAATCCAATATTTTATCCACCGGTGGCTATCTTTCACAGCCAAAACTGACTAAAACTAAAATAAAAAGTGAATAAGCTGGTAATGATAACAATCAAGTTAAATGCACAACAATTTACAAGTCTTATTTTTAAAATAGTCAAGTCTTATTTTAAAATTGTCTAGATAATTTTTCATTGAATAAAATCCATTGAGAAACCAACAGCATACAGCTTCTAGAAGATCAATGCCCACAGCTCCTTGATCAGAATGGTAATGCGCTTATTATATTGCAGTGATTCTAGTGACAGACAGGTATGTTGAACCGGTATAGAATTGTATTCCAATAATCTTAGGGAGTGTTTACAATCTAATAATTGACTCGCTCTACCTTTGCTGTATGGATGAAATGGTTCGTAGAAAAACCAACCAAAGTTATATTCTACTAATTTGAATGTTTCCAAAATGTACAATCAGAATGCAGATAATATTCTTAATGCTAAAAATCTCCCTCCCTTTTTTAGTTTCTTTGATTGCAGATTATTGAATTTAAAACATTTCCTCATTTGTTGACTGAATTACCCCAAACTATAATACTATTTGATATGTGATATTGAAAGGAAAAAAATACACTACTTTTAGAATTCTACATCAATCACTTTTACTTTA
Organism: Stictocephala bisonia; assembly: GCA_035578905.1. Taxonomy (NCBI): domain Eukaryota; kingdom Metazoa; phylum Arthropoda; class Insecta; order Hemiptera; family Membracidae; genus Stictocephala; species Stictocephala bisonia. The sequence goes on from JAQJVL010000228.1 coordinate 17,940, forward strand.
GAAGTCATAGAACAAAATCATGTCATTTATTTTAGAGATCGTTCATATGATTTTTAGCATATAAATGTTGCTAAGCCTGTTACACTAGATTGTGCAAAATTTGATGAAGTTCTATATTTTCTAAAGTAAAAAGAAGTTCATTGTGATCCAGCCAAATACAAGACAATTCTGCACAATTAAATTGAATGGCATAGCAACGGCAAATCAAGCCAACTCAAGATGATTCAAAATAAGTGAGGAATGAGTACTACATTCAATATTGTCTTGTACAATTCCCACCAATATTATCCCTTTCTTGATACAGAGCTGAGACTTCAACTCTTTACTCTCTAACCTGAAAGTACCTCATGAACCATTACAGTGCAGCTCCACTGGCACCCATGTTTTCAATTTCTACTTAGAATGTCATTATCTATATAGTCAAATGCTCTGGAGAGCTCAACAAAATGCCAGGAACAGTCTGTTTCATATCCAGAGCTGTCAAAACAACATCTGTGTATTTCAAATTGTCAAGTCTGCTCAAATCCATATTAAGCAGGGTTTATAGTAAAGTGATCTTTAGGAAATAATTTCATCTATTCATAACAACCCGTTGCTTTAGATAGTACAGGTACTATAGGCCTAGATATTGTTCTGCAATTATTACCTACTTATATTCTGTAACCTGTTTTTATAAATTAGTGACGTTTTAATACTTCAATACGGAGGAAGCTTGTGAGATTTTAATTATTGATATTAATAGTAAAATTAATTGAAGAATATGAAACAAAGTTTTTGGTAATTTTTAAAGTGGCCATTTGTTAATTTCTAATAAGTGATTATTTTAATAACTATTTACTAGGCCTACATCACTTATTTGTGAGGTGGAAAGTGAAAAGGGACCTCTTGTCGGCAATTATTCATTTTAAGTTATTGGTATTTTTAACTTAAGCATAAGATTATGAACAGGTTGGTGTAAACTTTACCTCTCTACGATTTTTTTTTCCTTTAAGTAATAAACGTTAAAACTTTCATAAATTGTAAGTGGCATTTTGAGAAAAACTTGTTTTAAAACTTTAAATTCACATAGAACCCACATTTTTCATATTTAGAAATATATTAAACATTAAAACAATGCTAAACACTTCCTTTTTCAGAATAAACAGTCTTAGTTGTTTAAAACAACGGCAGAATTTATTAAAATCTCGTTTTTATAAGGTAATGTAACAAAAAAACTAAAAATTTGAAAGGGGACCTCTTGTTGGCCCCATGTTATTTCCTATAACAACAAGAGGTAGTGAAACAGCTGTTTAAAATGCTGCCAATACTGCTTTAGAAAAGGTACCAGTTGTCGCGATGGTTTTAAACACACAAGAATCAGTCCTGCATTTAGGTAACATTTGCTGCAGTTCTCTAAACCGACACTAGAACTCAGGGGAGGCTAGTTTGTAAAGTAATTTTTCTTTTTTGATGTGTTTATGAAAAGGAACCTCTTGTCGGACCTATGTTATTTTGCCATAACGACAAGAGGTCCCTTTTCTCAGAGCAAACACTGACATCTAAATAAATTTTATTCAATGTTTTAATGCTTAGACTCGATTTTATAACCAATACAGGCCTGTTATATATAAACCAGAGTTTTGATAATCAATAACAAACCGAATATCGATAATTTGACCAAAATCGGTAGTTTCGAGTGAGTACTGAACATTTTACTTTGCCGTCAAGAGATCCCTTTTCACTTTCTGCCTCACATTTATTTTGGAGTCGTTTAATTTTAACTTTGTGCAGGATACTGTAAGCCCAGTTATCAATGATTTTTTATTTGTTAAAGTAAAAGTCAACAAGAAAGTTTGCATAGAATATTAATTTAACCCTAGGTTGGTCGACCCTACTTAGTGACGCCATAGATCGACAGGATTTGCTATATTATAGATGATAAACTTTGAAATTATGAATAAAAACAAACGTATTTATTACATTACATGTTTTAATGTATTTATAATAATAAAAAATTTTAATACGATACAACTGATTATTAAGGTTTGTGATATCAAATTAAAATTTAAAACCTCTATCGAAAACATAAATTGCAAGATAGAATAAAATGAAAATCTACACTCATTTTGTTAACAGTTACTAACAAATCAAAAGAAACAATATCAATAATATATACAATGATATTTAAAGTATACTATATAAACAGTAATTATAATATTAATAAGTGTAAAAGAGGACCAAGTATAAAATGTTTTTATAAAAAAACTTTAGAATTTTACGTTACAAAATAAAATAAAATTATAATTAAATGTCAATAATAATAAACATTATTACTACAACATACCTACAGTACTTTCGAATTAGTCTGCAGTATTCATGGCCCCCCATTACACAGTATGCAAAGTGTGATTGTATGTTGTACCACAAATTGGTGTCTCAAAAGTTTCACATCACACAGTTGTCAGTATGTTTTTTTCCTTTGCACAGAATACACATTTTACCCTCTCTCTATTCCTTATGGGTTGAGGCCTTGCAGTGTCATCTGGTAATCCAAGGTAGTTTTTTATTGTAAGACAAAGATCGTTTTTTAGTCCATTACATGAAGCTCTCCATGTCATATGTGGTTTAATGAGATGTAGGACCAAATTTTTTAGAATTTTCCTTCTTATATACTTTTCTCCAGTGTTGTAATTTAGAATGATTTGTGCATTGATTCCCCCAATGTCAAGGAGAGAAAAGAAAATATGAAGTGGCCAGCGAAACGATACTCTTGACACAGAATACTCTCCTTTCATCGCATCCACAAAATCTACCCCTCCTTTGGTACTATTGTAGAATGATATGATTTCTGGTTTCATAAGGTTTCCTGAACTTTGATCCATCTCATCTGCGTCATACATACTTGAAATTAGTATTACATTTCAGTACTTCTTCGGCACAAATGAAACAATCATACAATGTTCACCAAATGCAAAAAGACTGCTACAAACTGGTCTCTGTCTTGAATTTATTACTTCTAGAGGTAATACCCTTTTGTTTTTGTTTTTTATTGTATCAACTAAAGTCAAGTTAGTTCATTCACAACTGGTACGGATGTAAACCAAATATCCATGATGACGTTTCAGCCAGTACCATGAATTGGTCTGGTTAATCTTTTGACCACTGCATGGGGTCTGTAGTCAGAAGAGAAAGGGCCATCTGGTTGTGTACCACAATACACTTCTAGATTGTACATATAGTACATGTTTGCACCCACTAACACAAAAAATTGTAATCCATATCTTGCAGGCTTATTGGGAATGTACTGCCTGAAACTTCATTTTCCCTAAATGACTATAGCATTTTATCTAGGGTAACGTATTCGCTTACTGAATAATGTTTCTTACAGCATTCCACAAAACAATTAACCACATTACTAATAGGAGCTAGCTTATCTAAAGCTTTTTAACTTTGGCGTGTCTGTACATCGTCAAATCTGAGAGCTCGCAAAAGCAAGTAGAAGCGTCTGTAAGACATAGTCAGCCGAAAGATTTCTGGGCCAGTCCCATCACTCGACTATAAGTCAACTAAATTCTAATGTGAAGATCTAACTACGCCTGCCATGTATAAAAGGCCAATAAGAGCTTATATTTCAAGCTGTAACAAGTGCCTGAAACATCAGAGAATTGACTATAGCTGTTTTTTCATTTTTTTAAGGCGAGCATTTGTGTAAATGATGATATGGGCAATTAGTTGTTCTAAAAAAAGGAAATGCCAAGATTCTAATATAGTTTTAACATTTTTTGCCTAACCTTTCACTTCCGGCAAATGTGTGACAATGTTTCTTCATAGTTGTCGTATTTGTTGAGAGCAGGGGTGTATGTGTTTATCTGTCCTTACCAATATACTGTGGAATAGAGGTGACATCTACTGGTACTCCATCGTCTTCAGCTGAATTTAGAGAAAGATTATTTTTCAAATGGGCGCTACACTCACTCATCGGCAAAAAAGATAATTAAATACAAGATACAACGACCAAATTTACAAACAGACTTAAATTACAATAGGCAATAAACACAAGATGTAAATAAATAAGACAAGATAATTAAGTATGAAAATGAAAAAGTAAAATAATGGTAAACACAGCCAACATGTAGGCCTAAGTAAATAAAAAGAACCAGACCTAACAAGTGTGTTCCAGCAGGTTTTAAAAGAGATCTGAAGGCTGATATAAAATGTTTAATATTAACAAAATTTACTCCCTTTCATGCTTGGTAAATGTCAAACGTAAGTTCATTATACCCTGTTACAAAATAGATTAATAGTTAACCTACCTCTTAATACCTTATATCTGCTAAGTGAACTATTACAAAAAGTTTACCAAAGTGAACTATAACTACGGTATAACACTTCATTCATATGGGCTGATATGATTTCAAATTTCTTGCTGTGTTAAAACTGTATTGATCAGAGAAAAGGTGTCAACTACCATACAACAAAGTTAGGTTAAATAATTATTAACCAATCAATCAAATGAATAAATATACAACGTCATTAAGTTTAATAATTGTAACTGTTTTTTTCGCTTGTAGAATCATATGACCTTGACATATCAAGTATGGTGCAAGGAAAGTAGAATGAGGAATGAGACTAATATGTTTTGTTTGACTCTGGGTTTCCATGAACTACGAAAATTCCACTCGTTATAAATATAAAAACTATGATTCTATTAAGACTTTTTTCTATCCATATACTGTTTTATATATTTGGGATGAATTACCGGCTAAAAGTATTTTATTTCACATTACCAATATAAAAATGAAAATATCAGCAAAATAACAATGTTAATTTTTCTGTGAAAAAATTATGATAAATAGTCAATATGTACAAAAGTAGTAACCACTAACGAATTAATTAATATTTGTTAAGCTATACATTCAAGCCCAACTGAAATAAATACTTAATTTAAAAGTGTTATCCTTATAATAAAACAACTTCATTTTCCATCAAAATACCACTAACGTAGAACGAAAACATTATAATACTGTAATTTAATAATGTTCGGCACAATGAAAAGTAAACCCATAAAAAGAGCGCTGACGGTACTTCACGTGATCCAACTGGGCCCATTTGCGAATAATAATTGTTGTATGTTTATATAAACAAAATATAGATCTATTTAGTAGGCTATGCCTTGCATGGCATTATGGGTCTGGCTTTGAAGTCACTCCTTTTTTGGTTGAATATGGGTTGCTACTGAATGTTTAGAAACAATGTGACTATGTTTTATGATTGTTAACAAATAACATTTATGTATATTGGTGCTTTATTTAAATATGCTACGAAACACAACATGGTGCAGTCGTAATAGTAAAATGTTGAAAGCTGACGATAATGATCAAGAAAGAATAATAGGGGTAAGTAAGATATCTAAAGGGATTTTGAGAGATAGGCCTCTGATACCGACAGGGTGAAATGGATCGGTGTAATGTACCGACTCATTTGAACCTTAGTGGGAATTTATCAGAGAACTTAAGGAAGTTTAAGCAAAGTTTTTAAATTTAGTTAAAAGTTAACAATTGATGGTAAACTTTACATCTTTTGTTCTGCCACCAATTTTTTTAATCTTTAAGAGGGCTCTAAACCCCCGCGCTGAGAAGCGTAAAAACTGCTTTGCGCGGTCAAAGATACTGCCCTTATTTACTGTCGTAAAATTATAAATGAAACATCTATTTAAAGATAAAGACATTTTTGACTCAAATCACTTTTATAATTTTCGAATTCTCTTTCATTTCGATTTTATAGGGTATTGAAGTTACCCAATATTCAAACTAGTGCCAAAATAAAACTAGAGCTGTTATCAAAATTTTAAAAAGCGATTTTAGTCAGAAATATATCTGGTTTCAATTTAGTTTTGGTTTCAGATCGATATCTTTAAATCTGTATCCACAATGTTGGACCGCGCAAATGCCTGCATGGTAATTTATTGCCAAAATATGCGGTGATTCGTGAGATCCAAGTGGCGAAATCTCGAACTTCTTAGTCGCGGATGGATTTTACTACTTCATTCATAAAAACCTTCCTTCATTTAATTTAACATCGATGGATGCAATGTAGGCCTACGACGACTGATATCAGTATTATTTTACAGACTGATTACTTAGAGTTAGTCTAATTACTTTTGAATGGATTATTTCGTTTAAATTAAAATGTGCGTTCCCATGTGGTTCCTGATATAATCTAACTACAAAGTAAAGCATAACATTTTTATTCGTAATGACAGTGCACAATATTTATTATGTCATGAAAAATACTGTAATAATCATCTATATACAAAATTTTTTGAAATAAATCAGTTAAACTACCATTAACGAATGCGTACAGTTAAAATATTAATTCAATAATTCCGGCTTGACCAAAGCAATAAGTAATTCTATAATAAGTCACTGTCACTATTGGCCTTTGTTTTATTTTAAATATATAAATACAGTAATGTTAAGTTGTAACTATTAATTTATTATAGTTCATTAATGTTGTGGTAGAAAAAATGCTAGGTCATTTATTTGTAATTTTATAAGAAGGTAACTTTGAAGCAAATATTTTACCTAAACGGTAACAAGGACAGAAAAATATGACAGCCGGGGGACGGGGCGGGGCGGAGCGGTAATCCTTTTGTGAACTTGAAGTCATGGGGCGAGGTAGTGTTTGGGAACCTCGTACCACTCCCGATGTATTCCGCTGAACAGCCAATGAGAAGACTTAGGACGGTAAAACTTGATATAAGTGATATTTAAAAATTATGCAATGCGAAGAGAATTGATAAAATACTTATTTAAACAAGTTTTCTTAATTAGCATAGTATGTGTTGGTAGATGAATTTAATACAATATTAATATAAACTGAACAAATATAACGGTGATCGATTAAGGTAAGCTTAAGTTTACCGAAATCGATCACCATAACATTCGTAGCCTACATATTGCACTTATTTTTTATCAATACAGTATAAGTATGATACTGTATGAAATTTGCATTTTTTTACGTTACTTGTGTATTGAAGTAAAATTGTTCAACTATTATTATATTGCTGAAATAAGATGTCCTGATCGGTTTGGTTTTGTATTAATTTAATGCATGTTCAATTACTTGAGTATCCACTGACCTAATTTGGGAGCTCGTGATCAACTTGTGGCAGCCACACTGATCAACTTGGGTAGTCATCGTAATGGACTTGGCTAGCACTCGTGATCAACATGGCTAAAACTCATGGTCAGCTAGGGTAGTACCCGGGATCAACTTGGGCAGCCTCCGTAATGGGCTTGGCTAGCACTCGTGATCAACATGGCTAACACCAATGATCAACTCGTATAGTACCCGTAATAAACTTAGCCATCCACCGTCATGGACTTGGCTAGTACTCGTGTCTAGTCAATAATGAGTGGCTAGTAAAGTAGACCACAGGTGCTAACCAATGTAATCACTGGTGATTACACAAGTTCAGTTCACCAATGGTGCTACTCAAAGTAATCATGGGTGGATACCTAAATTGACCGTGTTATATCTTAGATTATTAGAGGTCTTACCTACTAAGTTGACCACAGACAATAATAATCACAGATACTACCCAAGTTAATCACGGGTGGTACCCAAGGTAATAACTGATACAACCCATGTTGGTCACGTTTTGAATGTATGTAACTGTTCTTAAAAGATCTATTACTTAAATGTAATAGTGACTTTATAAAATTGTGACATACTCAGCTAACTCATGTATCTGTATATTATAATACTCTGGCAAATGTAATTATTTATCATCAATAAATTGTTCAAGTATTTTTTATATTTACTAGGAATAACATTAATCTATTTCTAAATATGTTTTAACATCAGCTTTAATCCATGCAATATAATCATTTCTTATAAACGACAAATACATTCATAAGTAACAAAGTGTTTAGCGCTTATGTACTGTGGTGCCACAATGGATGAGTCCAAACTGCTCAGACAGGTAAGGACAAACTACTGTACTCATATAAAAAACTGAGACCAAAGTATTGTGTAAATTGCTGAGGTCAAACTCGTAGACTACGTGAGCCTAAACTACCCCTGACATACATGTTTATGAGGCCAAACTACTGTCAGGTAGATGAGCCCAATCTGCTTTGAACGTCTAAAATTATATGTTCGGAATTGATATATGCTCGCAGCAGTTTCTCTGTTGGTTTCTCTGTTTTGATTGCTAATTATTTTTAACAGTCGTGTTTTTTAAAAAAAGGTTATATTTAGTAATTTATATAGGCCTAATCGAATCATATTAAATTAATCACTCCTAAAAATACTGTGAAATATTTATCAGTAAAACTAAAAATTTTGTAAAGTAATTGTGTAAGAACTGTTGTTGAAATAAAATAATTGCTTTTCTCATGGCAATGGGAAAATTGAGCTAGATTATAATATATTATTTTAATTATAATTTATATCATTCAAACGGTTCGCTTCGGTTTTCGTCTCTGTCCGCGAAAATATTTGTTGTAACAAAATGTTTGCCTTTTGAAACCAAACTATCCACGTAGTTTTATTTTCATGTATTGTAGTAATTCATTCAGCATACTTCAGAAGCAAATAAAAAAGTGGCTACATTTCAATTATTTTTTAATGTTTGGAAATTAGTGTGTTATGTTGCAATTGCCATAAAACTATGATAGTTTATGTGATATCATTGTTTATTTTGTTAAAAATAGTTAATAAACCGTACAAAACTATAAAACGTAAAATAAATTGACAGGCGCTATTTTTTACTATTACTTTTTAACGTGTTTTATTTAGTTTTCAGTAAAACGTATCCTTTAATGCTTTTTTAAGCGTGTGTTGAGAATTGTTGTGGCGTTTATTTAATATTATTTTGTTTTAATCTTCAACCGAACATAAAAAGATACGAAATAGAAATTTATTTGCAAATTGATGCCTTTTGTTAAATATTTAACCACATAACAACCAATATTTAGAGTACAATCCAACAGCTTTAAGAAATATTTACAAAAAACCATGCTTTGCAACATAATTTACTCAGTTTTTAGTGAAGCGTATCTTTATTTTTATAGATCAAACTCTTCAATTGTTTTTCAGTTGTAGAATACAACTATGGTAAGCCGATGCCTAACTATGTTAAATTTTAACTGTTTTAAGAATAACAAGATTTTAATAAGAATTATGAGTTTGGAAAACGTTTCAAGTAGAAACTTAATATTTTAGTAGGCCCCTAATTTTATCAGTGAATAATTTGATTTCGCCATAAAAAGTCTACTTTTCTAAACAAATACTGTATTACTATTTTTTACAAAAACAAAATGACATAAAAACATTTTAAGAAATAAAATACAGCAGCAATTCCGGTACTGACTGGAAAATTGACAATTGTTGAAAAGAATTGGCCTTTCAGCTCAACATACATTCAGACAGAGAAGGTCGGGCCACCTGAGGAGACAAGCCGACGGGAGGAAGGGGTTATTGGGGTTTCCGGTTGAAAATACTATGAAAAACTACTATACAGGAAATGATTCTTGGGACTATATTGCACTTCGTCCGGCGGATTAAACTGGACGTAGTTCCAACTTCTATCGCCAGTGTCGCATGACTTCTATATTTTCTTTCCCTTTAGAGCCCTCTTAATGGTCTAGTGTGTAGTGAACAGAACACCTGAAGATGGAGATTAGTCTCCGAAACCGGTAGTGTAAGAAAAAACTGAAGATTGGTGGCGGAACAAAAGAGGTAAAGTTTACCATCAATTGTTAATATTAACCAATCAGGATAAAATACCGATAGAATAATCATGGATTAGCTAAAAGTTTCTGGATTTGAGAAAAACAGAAGACGTAAGAGTGGCTATATTACTGAATGTAATTGGTGAAGATGCCCTTGAGCTCTTCAATACCTTTAATCTCTCTGACCATGAAGCAAAAGATTTCAAAATTGTACAAGAAGCTTTTGAGAAATACACAAACCCAAAAAAGAACATTGTAATAGAAAGATTAAAGTTTATTTATTTTATGGTTTAAAACCATTTACAGAAGAGACAATAATGTGACAAGCATACATTATGTTCAATAGTAGGGTCCAAGATCCATCAAAAACTTATGACAATTTTGTAACTGATCTTAAAAAACTTGTTAAATCCTGTGAATATGGAGATCACTAGGAAAAAGCGCTTCGAGATAGAATAGTTTTAGAAATATGTGACAAGGGTCTTCAAGAGAGACTTTTTAAGATTTCCAGATTTATGTCTTGAAAAAACTGTTGACTTTGGTTGTGCCACGGAAACTGGTAACATTCAAGCAGAGGCCATTCAAGGTAAAAACTAAGAAGTACAATTGTAAGCATGGGCGGAGTTAAGTAGTGAGGTTTTGTCGGTTTAAGAAGTACCGTTATCTAATTAACATGCAAGGCACGTGCCAAAACCTCACTAGCACGCATACCGCACACATCCACCCACCATATATGGCAATACATCAACATTAGTCTGCATACCAGACAAGGTCGGTCCGGTCCGACGACATTGACATCGTTCAAAGGTCTCTGACTCCACAGCCAGCCTAAGGAGGCCATTGACTTCTTCGTCTAAAGGTCATCATTGGTCACGACCTAAAGTCATTGACCTTTGACCTTTGACCCTTGGCCCCCCGCCCTCTGGCCTCTGACCTTTAACCTCTGACCTTTGACCCCCGCCCTAAGGGTCCGCCTAGTTGTTATTCCGTTCACGTGTCGACCCCCGACCTGTGTCCAAGTCGAGTGTGAGTGTGTAGCGTTCTCATTAGTAGTCAAAGCGTTCGCGCGCCTCATCACGTTCGCGCGTGCCTCATTACGTTTGCGCGCCGCTTTCAAAGCCGCGCGCGTGCTGCTTTCAAGCTTATTAGTAGTCAAGCAATATAAGTCAGTGAAGCTTCGTCCGGCTTATTTGAATCAATATTTTAGCACAGCGCCATAACGTTTCCGTCCTCTAACATTGACGACGTGCTTCTATAAAAGGCTCTGGAAGGCTAGATTCAATGTTGCATTTTAACTAGTTTTATTTGTCATTGTGCACGATTATATGTATGATTAATAAGCAATTATTGATTTATTATTACATATCGTGTATTTGAATCTGTTACTGTATTTTTCCTGTTGTCACATAAATAATATATAATTAATAAAATAAGATAATGATTATACATGTTGAAGGAAATATATCGGCAGGAAAATCAACTTTTGGAAATATATTGTGCGATTATTTAAATCATAATGGTTATAATAGTATGTTCATCAATGAACCTCTTGATGTTTGGTTAAATTTAAGTGGTAAAAATGTATTAAAATTGTTTTATGAAGATACAAAAAGATGGGGTTTTATGTTTCAAGTCTTAGCGTTATTGTCCATGATGGAAAATGAGTCTAAAGCTGAGGAATATTCAAAATTAGGTAAAATTGTGATAGTTGAAAGATCTGTTACAGATAGTCTTGAGATTTTTTCAAAACTTATGTTAGAAAAAAATCTATTACAAAATTTTGAGTTTAATATTTTAAAAAAGTTGTATGATATATTACCAAATGTCATTAGAAAAAATAAATTCATTATTTATTTAAAAACTGAACCAGAGGTTTGTTTTCAAAGACTATGTTCACGTAATCGGACTGAAGAAATAGGCTATGTAGATTTGGATTATTTAAAAGCATTACATAATATTCATGAAATGATATTTACACCTAATAATAGTATATTTAATAAAGTGATAGTAGTGGATCAAAAGTCATTTAATAATATTAAAGAAGTTAATATATTGTTTCCATTAAATTCGAACTTGTTAAGTGAAATAAAACAGTATCAATGTGGTATGTAACCAATTATAATATATTATTTCAAATTCATTATTTATTTAAAAACTGAACCAGAGGTTTGTTTTCAAAGACTATGTTCACGTAATCGGACTGAAGAAATAGGCTATGTAGATTTGGATTATTTAAAAGAATTACATAATATTCATGAAATGATATTTTCACCTAATAATAGTATATTTAATAAAGTGATAGTAGTGGATCAACAGCCAATTAATAATATTAATTAAAGAAGTTAATATATTGTTTCCATTAAATTCAAACTTGTTAAGTGAAATAAAACAGTATCAATGTGGTATGTAACCAATTATAATATATTATTTTAACATGTGTTGGTTAAAAATATTTGTTTAAAATTTATAAATGTGTGTTATGTACAAAAAAAAATAAAATATTGTCACATTGTTAGTTTGTTCTTTATTATTAACGAGGCCCAATGAAAAGGTTGAGCGCTACGTGTATCATTCAGCGCGCTACCTTACATACTAATTGACCCCTATATATACTCCCGTGCAAGAGTGGGACTTCAGAGTTCCTGCACCAGTTTCTTCTTCGCTGTTCAGCAGAGCTCCACACCTTCCTCACCCTTAGACCATCGTAGTCGTCGTAGTCACCGTAGTACGCCACCTCTTTTCTTCAAACACTCTTCTGGTTGAGATCTTTTCACCTTCACCAGTTTCTTCCTCGTTGCTGAGTCTACACATCTTTTTCAACATAGTCATCACTCTTTGAAAAAAACTTCAGATCTTCATACTTTTCTCTTCTCATCTAGATCCTCGCTAGATCTTCAGACCTGTTTGCTGCTGCTGTCGTCGTAGTACGTCCACAAAGACTTTGACATAAGGTAATTATTGTTCTGTTTTACATAGTGAAGATTACTATTTTAAAGAAAGGAAAGAACAACATATATTCGTCTAACTCTTTGAAAATAAAATAAAACTTAATAATTTTCACTATTTTTGAAAATAGAATAAATATATATTTTCAATTTATTCATTTAATTGAAACTTTATTCTATATACAAGTAATTATAAAATAAATTATTATACAAATTTTAATCATTTTATTATTTTCAATTTATTCATTTAATTGAAAATTTATTCTATACAAATTGGATATTGAAATAATTTTACTTGTTGGTCTTTTAATTTTAATTTAATCAATTTATTCATTTAATTGAAACATACACGATTAATTATAAAATAAATTATTATACAAATTGGATATTGAAATAATTTTACTTGGTGGTCTTTTAATTTCAATTTAATCAATTTATTCATTTAATTGACACTTTATTCTATATACAAGTAATTATAAAATAAATTAGATATTGAAAATGATTTTATTTGTTGGTCTTTTAATCATTTTATTTTCAATTTATTCATTTAATTGAAACTTTATTCTATATACACGATTAATTATAAAATAAATTATTATACAAATTGGATATTGAAATAATTTTACTTCTCAATTTATTCATTTAACTGGAACCTTATTCTCGTATATTCAAGTAATTATATTAATTTAATGAATTTTTTCAGCTTCTTGATTTTTTCTAAGAAAATAATGGCCGATGAACAACAGCAGCAGATCGTCATTGACCTGAGCGAGGAATCACAAAACCTGCCGTCCTGCTCAAGAACATCCCCGTCCTGTTCTCAACAACAGACTAAGGGTACCTTTTTCACAATTATACAAATAATAGAAAGCCTGTTTTTGTTAGGCGTTGATTCTCTAACCAAATGGGAAAGGCTGGTTGTCCATCTTAAAGGAAACTATGAAATTTTAACAAATCCAATCTCTAGACAGTTAACAATTTGCATGCAGCAGCTTTTCAAAATTTTCAAAAATAAAGTTACTTCTAATTCTGATATTTCTAATGAGGACAGCCTGAATGCACAATCCGATTTGGTCAGGGACTACGAAGAACTGCTAGCTATTTTCCAGCCTGTCCTAAATAAACCAATAGTTGGAATGACGAAGTTTCCATTAGCGACAGTGCAACAGTTGTTGAAAATAGCTAGGGATGTTCTGAACCAAACTAACAAAAGAAAACATTCATCAACGTCTAACAAAACCCCAAATTTTCCAAATTTCACTAGCGATTCCGAATCTAGTAGTGACGATGACGGTGATGACAACTTTGCTAAATTATTCAAAAAATCTAAAAAAAATGAACCACTTGTAATAAGTCAACAATTTTCTTTCCAATCAGGTAACGTAAGAAAAAAGATCTCAACTCCCGGTGAAACAGGTACCCACTTGATCAAAATCGAAATTTCCGACGTCAATGACTTGAAAAAATGCCAGTCGGAGAAATTCTACTGGCAGAAAGTCTCAAAAAAAGGATACTTTTTATTAAATAAAAATAAGGAAGACGAATCGGAAATTTTGACGTTGATCAATAATATTCTTACAGAAGTTGGGAACAGGGTTTTAAAAATTAAAAACGTGAAAAAAGAAACAATTAAATTTGATAAGAAAAAAGAATAGACCAACAACAACATCCTAACTAATTTTTTATCTTTCATTTATATTTACTAACATTTTATTTTCATTAATATATTTAGGGTTAGAACATTTAATTAGTTAAGATTTTTTTTTTACTAACATTTATATATTAATAGTATATAGTTTTATATTTACTAACATTTTATTTAAATTTATATATTACTAATATTAACTGAGGTAGCGGTTTGAACAATTATGTAGTTAAGATGTTTTTCCTTACAATTATATATTAATAATATTTTAGTTTTATATTTACTAATATTTTATTTACATTTAAATATTAATAATATTTAGGTTATTTACTAATAATTTTTTTTAATTTATTTACAGTTTATGAAGAATATTTGGGCTATGTTAAATTGTCTGACAATGCAATAGTACCTCAACGTGCAACACAACATTCAATTGGCTTTGATTTATGTTCACCGCTTGATGTATTAATTCCAAAACGCGACAGACGACTTATATTTACTGACCTAGCAATAAAACTTCCTAAAAATTGTTATGGTAGGATAGCGCCTAGAAGTGGGTTAGCATTGAAATTTGGAATTGACGTTGGTGCAGGTGTTATTGATCCTGATTATACCGGTAATGTTGGCGTTATATTGTTTAATCATTCAAATCAAGATTTTTTAATACGGAAAGGTGACAAGATTGCTCAGCTTATTTGCGAGCAAGCAAAATGTCCTCAGTTGTATATGATAACCAATAGTGTAGACACCGTGACAGAACGTGGTTCTAACGGATTTGGATCGTCTGGTATCTAAAAAAAGTTTTTATTTTTTTATTTTTTTCAGATGGAAAATAATAAATTTCTTCCTTTTAAAAAAAGAAAACTACAAAACGTTGTTGATGTTGAACCAATGGAAATTGACGTACCGGGTCCTTCTACAACGTCTATTACTCCTCAGGAAGAAGAATTTGTAAATTTAAAAAGAAAAACTGCTAGGCTAAGATATGATAGCAATTTTCAAAATGACAGTTTTATAGAATTGGAAAATGCATTTAAAGGAAATCTAAAGACTTATTTTTGGAAAAATAATCAGAAACACTTTAAAGATATTTGTTTAATTTTAATAAATAATAAAAAATCTATTAATGATATAATAACGCAAATGTTAAAAGATTATGGTGCTGTTAAATTTAATATTGTTTTAGAATGTACTTACGTAAAACCTAGTAGTAACGAGAAACAAAGTCGTGCATTCAAAACAATAAACGTGTCTATATTTCATGGTTCAGACATAAATGTGATTTTACATGATATGATAAAAAAAATATGTCACGAAGAGAGTGAATATCAAGGTAAAGGAAGTGGGTGGAGCTTACTGTTTGTTGACGGCATATTGTTACGGTTTAGTCGCTATCAACCGTTGTCAGGTTCAAGCTATTTACAATTAAACAATGAAATAAAAAAAAAACATGCAGTAATTAATCCAGAAAATTTTAATGATAACAAATGTTTTCAGTGGGCTATATTAGCTCGTTATGTAAATGGGAACAATAAACAATGCATTGATGATAGGTATAGAAATTTGTGTGATAAGTTTAATTTCAATATGCTTAAATTTCCAGTTGAATTAAAAGATATAAAAAAGTTTGAAAAAGTTAATAGTGGTGTAAGCGTTAATGTCTATGGTATAAGTGAAAAAAACGAGGTGTATCCATTGAGGGTGTGTACACACGAGAGTGCAAATCATTTTGATCTTTTGTTAATTTCCAATAGTACAACCAATCATTATTGTTATATCAGTAATTTTTCCAGATTAGTTAGAAGTCAGGTGACTAAACATGAAAAGTCTATGGTATTTTGTAAACGCTGTTTTGCTCATTATCAACAGCCGAACTGTCATAAAAAGTTGAAAACCCATAAACTCTATTGTTGTATTAATAAATCTGCTGCAGTAAAAATGCCAGAATCGGATGAAAACGATGATCCACCAATTTTAAAATTTAAGAATGTACATTTTAAGTATAAAGTACCTGTAGTTGCGTATGCAGATTTCGAGTGTTTGCAAAAAAATGTAAACGAAAAACAGAGTAAATTCACAACAATTAATAATATACACGAACCGATGAGTGTTTGTGTATATCTAGTGATCGATAGTGATTTAAGTGATTGTATAGCGGAACATTTACCAAAAGACCTGTACATATATCGTGGTGAAAATGCTGCTGCCAAGTTTATGGATTATTTAATTTCTATAGCTAATTTGATTGGCGACTTAATTAGTGAAAATAATGTACCAATGTTACCGTTAACTGTAGAAGAACAAAATAGGGTAGATACAGCGACTAATTGTGAACTGTGTAATTTAGTGTTCAGTATGATTGATAGACCAGTAAGAGATCATTGTCATTTTACAGGAAAATTTAGAAATATTTTATGTAGAGATTGTAATTTGAAACGAATTAATCAAAGGTATTTACCAGTCATACTACACGGATCGTCGAATTATGATACTCATATTATTGTTCGTCAGTTGGACTGTGATGAGGAAAAAATTGATGTAATTCCAAATACCTCAGAAAAGTATGTTTCATTTGCTAAAAAAACTAAAAGTGGATTAAAACTGAGGTTTTTAGATAGTTTCAGATTTTTAGGTACTAGTTTGAGTAAACTTGTAAATATTCTACCTAAAGATAGATTTAAATATTCAAGTTTATTTTTTTCAAACGATGAAATCTCACTTGTGACAAGAAAAGGTGTCTATTGTTATGATTATACAGACAGTTGGGACAGACTTAATGAAACTGAATTACCACCGAAAGAGTGTTTTTATAATAAATTATTAGATGAAGATATTGACAATGCAGATTACGAACACGCAAAAAAAGTCTGGTCTCATTTCAATTGTACCAATCTTGGTGCTTATTCTGATTTGTATTTGTGTACAGACGTACTTTTGCTTGCAGATGTGTTTGAAAATTTCCGTAACATATGTTTAGAGAACTATGAACTCGACCCGGCTCATTATTTGACACTGCCAAGTCTGACGTTTGATGCAATGTTAAAATATACTAAAGTAGCTTTAGAACTGATAACAGACTATGATATGTACATGTTTATCGAGAGAGGCATTAGAGGCGGTGTTGTGTCTTGTGTTCAACGTTTTGCAACAGCAAATAATTTTTATTTAAAACAAATGTACGATAGGGAAAAACCAACATCATTTATAACATATATTGATGCCAATAATTTGTACGGACTAGGAATGTGTAAGCCCATGCCTAAAGATAATTTTAAATGGTTAACAAAAAAAGAATTAGTAATTTTCGATGTAATGGCAGTATCAGATAATAGTTCGATCGGTTATATGATAGAATGTGATATAGAATATCCGACCTTTCTACACGACTCTCATAATGATTTCCCCTTTTTGCCTGAAAAGAAAATTACTCAACCCCACTTAAAACAAGAAAAACTAATAACAACTTTGGGTGGAAAGCAAAATTACGTCTGTCACTATATGATCTTAAAACAGGCTATTCAAAACGGATTGTTATTAAAGAAAATTCATCGCGTTTTAAAGTTTCATCAAAGCGATTGGCTAGCACCATATATAAATTTTAATAATGATAAAAGAAAACAATCAAAAAATGACTTTGAAAAGGATTTCTATAAGTTGTTAAATAATGCTATGTTTGGTAAGACCATTGAAAATGTTAGAAATCGTTTAAACCTAGAATTGGTAAACAAAGAAAAACGATTACGTAAATTGATTTCTAAACCTAATTTTCGTAATAGAATTATATACAATGCTAATCTTTGCGCTGTCGAACTGTCAAAGGAAACTATATTTTTCGATAAGCCTATATATATTGGATTCACTGTTTTAGAGCTTAGTAAATATCATATGTACCATATGCATTATAATGTTATGAAACCTTTTTATGAGAATAATATTAAATTATTATATATGGATACAGATTCATTTTTTTACCAAATATTTACAGAAGATTTGTATAATGATTTTTTAAATCCTAATTTAAAACCTTATCTCGATTTGTCAGACTATCCGATTGACCACAAGTGTTTTTCTATAGAGAATAAAAAAAGACTGGGAGCGTTTAAAGACGAAACGTGCGGAGTGTGTGTTGTAGAATTCATTGGTCTCAGAAGTAAATTATATGCGTATAGAACAATAAATGATGATTACTTAGAGAATGTAAAAAAAATGCATTTAAAAAAAGCAAAAGGAGTAACTAAACCCACCCTAAAAAATAATATAAATTATGAAGATTTTAAAATTTGTTTGTTTGAGCATAAGAAGATTAGAAAAGAAATGAGAATGTTTCGGTCTAGAAAACATATAATACAAACTATTACGGTTAACAAACTTGCATTGAGTTGTGACGATGATAAAAGACATATTTGTTCTAACGGAATAGATACACTAGCGTGGGGTCATTATTCATTGAAAAATAATCAAAATTAAAAAAAAAAAAATCTGTTTTATGTTGAAGTACTAATCATTGTGTATATATTAGACAGTGTGATACAAGCAAACTTTTTTCTTTTTCAGCTATCGCAGATACGCTACACCGATTTTCAAATTGGTACAGTAAAATTGTTGAATACCATAAATTTTCAAATGAAATTAATCCGGCAAGTCTGAGACGCCAACAATGTGTAAACGAGTGTTATCCAAAAAATACTCTTTTAACAATGTGCATAGATGTAATAAATAATGAATTTATTTTAAAATCAATCAAATTAAATGAATTTGTTCCATTTCATTTGGTAAATGTGATTAAATTTAAACATTCGATTCAATCAATGACTCTTCATTTTATAATTTGTAAAAACAAAAATGGTAAACAAGTGTGTATGTGGTGTGCAGGATTTTGTTTTAAATACAGTAAAGTAGTTAATTTATGCGTTACAAAAGATAACATTCAAAAAAATTTCAACATCCTAAAAGAATATGCATGTTCAGAGTGTGACGAACTTATGTTTAACAAGCGTCCGATAAATGATGGATGTATAGACGTCACATGTATTAATCACTAATACATGTGAAAAAGTTTTCTTGTATCATGCGGTCTCATTATTTATAAATTTGATGTATTATTTCTAAGCACTTTGTACTTAATTATTATTATTAACTATTAGATTTTAAGAAAAAAACATTTACTGTATAATTATTTCTTACACTGTTTTTTTACTGTTTTACTAATATTTGTAAATAAAAAGTTTATCTTTTTTCTACTATTTGTATTGTATTTATTGTATTTTTCCCCCACTTTGTTGTTTATATATTAGGAGAAATAATAAGTCAATTAAAAAAAAAAAAAAAAAATTTTTTTATTCTACAAGAAGTGATAAAATTACATAATTTTTTTAACAATTCCAGATAATGGATTGTACTGCACTAACGCATCATTTATGATTAGACAATAAGCAGAAGTGTTGGCTGGAAAGTCGGCTGTAGTCTGCAGTTCAATACGAATGTCCAAAGAGCCTGTTTTCAATGTGTCCACTTGTTTAGAGCAATCAATCACAAACATTGGCATCTTATTTAAAAATAAGTTTTTAGTTAAACAAGGCTGATCATCAGCACCAGTATAGTAAGAAGATTGAAATCTTGAATATTGTTCGTATAATAGAGATTTATTACCATTTATATTGTCATAAGGATAATATTTGCTATTCAAATACAATTTAACATTTTCCAAATTACAAAAATCAAAATGAGATGGGTTTTTGCCTGTCGAATCTTTACGATCAGTTTGAAATCCAATTACAACATATCTTGGTTTTTCCAACATTGATGAAGTTTTTACAGTCCATGTTTGAAACTTTGAGTTTGGAAGTGATGGATACTCATGTAATTGCCACCGTCTGAACGGTATGGTAATAGTTTGATCGGTATCTGTCATTTTCAAAAGTGTTAATTTAATTTCATCCTCTACTTTTACATAAGGCATTTTCCAAATTAATTTACTAATTTCAATTGTACAATCGTGTAAAGCAGGCGACATTTGTATAATTGCATTTCTATCAGTTGATGAACGTAACAATACAAGTTCTTGTTTAACATTCAATAAAATGTGTTTATAATCTTCAGCAAATCCCAATAATAATTTTAATGGGACACACACACAGAAATAACCTGAATCAGTTGTTAAGTCTTCTGTAGTTGTAAGGTTCCAGCCGGCGTTGTTCATCCAGTTTGCATCAACAGGACGAGAGGTTAGTACATTTTTCATAGTACTTGTAATGCCAACATTTTTTACACGATCAATTTCTGTTCCACACAACTCGTATCTTATTTCATCAAATAAAAAAGCTGGAAAGTTGTTTACAAATTTTGTAACATTATCTAACTTAGTGTCACTAGTTTTTAATATTTTCCCCTCAATTAAAAGAAAACTTTTTGATGGTAAAGTATAAACATCTTGTTGATGTACTGGAATTCGAATCTCATCGCTGTTTTTAAACGAGTTAGACGTGTACGGATTGTGTGAATGCCATTCTAAATCTGTAATAGATTCATCAAAATGCACTGCAGCACCTACATCTAAGATGCGGTTCATTGTTGTTTGTTACTATCGTTGTTGTTGTTGTTGTTGAATCCTGGCAGAGTGTTAAGAAATATGCGATTTCTTAATGTTAATGGTTTGAGTGTTCTTTTACGACTGACACTCGCCGTCGATGTATTCACACTTTTTTCTGCTGTACTGACCAATTTAGGTACTAAAGTAGATTTTTTATTACAACAATTATTTTCAAATACAATTCCCATTATTGTTTTCTTTTTCTGATATCCACACGTATATTTATAGATTCTCCGCGAAAATTAATCAAATCACCGTTTTGATCTTCCAATCTAATATGAATTTCACTCAGAGTCGATTGTCTATTTATTGGTAAATATTTAATAAAACTAGGTTTTTCAATGATCTTAAAACCAGGACCGACCGAAGGATAAAATTCGTGAAGTATATGACCTTCAATTCCGTCTCTATATGATCCGTGTACTAGATTACAAGTAATTCGTATAGTATCCACTTTGTTAATGCGAACCTGGTTAGGTGATTTATGCCATTTATTTGCTTCCAATGTCTCATTTTTATCAAAACCCAACAACGGTCCAATAGTATTTGATTTTGTGAAATCAATTTCTTTTGAACAGAATAATTCACTTTTTAATGTATTAACATTAGCGCTAAGCACAAACTTTGTTGTCGGATCTTTAATTTCCAATTCTTTAGTAATGAAATTATTTATATCGTCAATTTCAAACGCTCCAGTCGGCAAGCTAATTCTTATATCGCCTATATAAATATTATTATTGATATTTTCTTCTATATTAGGAATTGAATTGTACGTCATTAAATCGATAAAACCCATTTCCCATTCACTGTTCGAACTAAGATCATACGGTGGAAACAGCGTGCATTTTAAATGAGAACTGTTTCCTGTGATACAAATCATTATTAAATAGTAATACGTGTCGTAAGGAAGTCTAAACACAAATGACCACAATTTGTGGTGTTCTCTTTTTGTTTAGAAAAATAATTGTACTTTATTACCACACTATGTGTTCCACTGTTGAAATACTGTTGCAATTCTAATGGTGGACGCAGATTGCCAAAACTATCGAAATAATCTACATTATATCCTTTTTTTAAATAACATACCCAATGAGTTCCTGGTCCATGCAGAGTGTCTAAATTTACAATTCCTGATTCTATTTCATTAATTGTCGATGGCAGTGAATCACGCATAAATACACCTCTAAAAAAAGGAATCCTCAGTAATTTTGCATATTTTAAAATATCTAGGTTTGTTAAGGCTCTTTTAGGTATATCAGCAATCAATTTATTGTTATAAGCTAGAATTTTTTTTTTTTACTTCCTGATCCTCTGTATGGTTTCAAATATAGACCCCTACCACTTCTTTTCCTTGAATGCTTTGTCGTTTTTTTAGTTTTTTTCCTACACTGTCGTTTTTTTCTTTTGAAAACATTTTTATTTTTCTTCAATCGTTTTCTAGTACCCCCACCAATTTTGGTTTTAGCTTTCATTATATTTGTTACGGCCCAAGCTGCCGCCTTTTCACCCAAACTAGAATCAGAAGCCTTAACTCTTTCCCAAGCCCGTTCGGCTAATATACGGTCCGCTATAGATCTACTTTTGTTATCAGCGCTATTCGAATATGCGATGTCGTGATCACGACACGCGGCGTCTAATTTATTTATTCCTTTATCCCCTCGACTTAATCTCTTTTTTAGGTTACTTCCGGGGCCACAAAATTGATATCCGGGAATATGCAGTTCCACAGGTAATAAATCTATAGATTTGTTCAATAACGTGCCAGCGGTATTGGCAAGAGAACTTAGTATGCCAGCTCCCTGACGTCGACTGACACGTGCACTCATTGAGATGCTAATGTTGTACTTCCACCGCCGTCGCCACCGCTGGTTATGTCAGCCACAGAACGATAGTTTGGTTTAGGTGGTTCTGTTTTGAATACTACAGAATTCAAATCAGCAATACGTGTTAATATTTCGTTTTTAAACCGTTGAAAATCATAATTATTCTTTTCAACAGTTTGATTTAAACTGATAACAATAGTTCTAGTTTCTTGAGAAAAATTACCTAACGCTTTATCGACTTTATCTAATTCTTCTCTAATTACAACATCATTTTTATCATGACTCGGCTTTACACGTACAATACGTCTTTTTTGCTTTAAGCTTATATAATTTTTTGTAACATCTACAGCGTCAATAATTTCATACACCTCTTTTAAATGATCTTTTACTTTATTTTCCAAATTTAATAAAAACGTTTTTATATTATTATCCATCGAGGTTTTTAGTGCGTCGAGTTTATCTAATAAATCTTGATAGTTGACACCGTCTCTTGGATCAGTAGCACTGGCAACGTTGCATAGCTTTTTATTTTCTATATTATAGTTCCCATCTTTGGTAAACTGAAATCCATCCCCTTTGGGTCCTCTTATTGGTTTTCCCCCACCAGTTTTATAACGACCAAATTTGTCAAGACTCATTTTTTTTTTTTTTTTTGTAGTCTATTAGTAGGAAGTCTGAATAAAACTAAACAATAAAGTAAACAAATACATATATTTATTGATTCTCATCAGGTTTAATTAACTCATACAATTCTTCCATTATTGAATTTATTTCATTTACATGACCGGTGTTTCCCGCTTCTTGTGATGCAAGTAGTATTCTCAGTCTGTCTACAAGCTCGTTTGGATCGTCAAAATATATTACATTAGGTTGTGAATCTGATAGAACCAATCCGCTGCCACTAGGCACGCTTGATGACGTTGCTGTTGCTACCTGATCTGCATGAGTCTCCATCGTCGGATGTTTATGTTGTGCAACAATTTGTGAAATGATATTTCTATATTTATTACCTCTGTTGGCGCGGATTTTACCTAAAGCAGAATAGTTCTGTCGGTGTACATTTGTGTTTAAAATAATGGATGCATAATTATTCAAATCATTTTCATCATATGCGTACTCGTTTGGATTATTCATAAATATTAATTCGTATAAACCGCGTGTTCCGGGATATAACTTCCCATCGATTATGATATCATTTTCAGATATTTCCAACTGTTTGTCACCTATTTTCCATAAATCACCATCCACATGTACACCATAGTTATGGTCTATTTCTTTTTTCCCCGCAATTAATTTCATAAAATATTCTTTAGCTAAATTTCCGGTAAATGTATTTTGTATATATTTTTTAGCCATTAATTTACCTTCCGGAGTTTTTAACAGTTCCTCGCCCGAGGCCTGTTGTTCATAAATAACATGTTGACTTATTGGTGTTGATAACGGATTACTAATTATGGTTTCCATCAATTCAGGCGGCTCTTCGGCGTCCATATTTTCGAGCGGTTCAACTGCGACTCTTTTTGACACAGGCGTTTCGACAGTACCATCATCGTATTCATAATCACTTTCATAATCCGGTTTTGTAGGTAAATTAATTTTTTGTTTTCTTTTAACACCATGTGGTGGGACAGGAACGTATCGTTTAGCGGGTGTCACCTCATCTTCGTTTCCTTCAACGTTTTTTAATAATTTCCTTTTACGTTCATTTTTCACATCCCTTATTTCTTCTTCTTCTCTCGTCTGTTCACTATCTTCCACAAGTTTCCTCAACGGTTCGGCAATAGGTTTTAATTGTTTTTCCCAAAGTTCTTCCGTTTCTAACATCTCGTGTTTTAACGCTCTATGTTTTTTCTTTATATTCTTACGTAGTTCGGCAATACTCTTTACTATTTCCTCTTTAGTTTTATTACTAAACCAGGACTCGTCAAACGTTTCCATGTTCATTCACTAATGACTGTACAACAAATGACTATTTTTAAATATTAAAATTGAATAAATATATCAAATCCTGATCGATAGCGACCTCTGTTTAAAGCGCTATCTTTGTCTATAACTAAAAATTTATTTTGACCGGATTTCCATATCTTAACACACAACTCTTTAAAAAAGTTAAAACTCATATCAGTATTTACATGATCATTGTAAATGTGTTGTAAATTTCTTTCGTCTTGTTTAAAAACCACTAATAAATTTGCATTATCGCGAACTAACTGTTTTGGAACGTAACTGTAAGTCTGACATATATAAAACGTATCCACATCGTTGTGACGACCCATTGAAAAATAATCTTTTATATTTCTTTGTTTTCCATATGATACATCATCAAAAATCATTATCGATCTTGGTCTTACCTGATTGGGAGGTGGTATTAGTTCATTATCTGAATATGGAAAATACCCAATTTCTGGAACACTCTCTAGTACACATTCAAGTAATTTGTACTTACACTGGTGCAATGACTTAGAATAAATATATATATTATCAAAACATAGTCCGTTAGATGAGAACAAAAGATTTAATAATAAATTGGTTTTTCCACAGTTTGAAGGACCACATACAATACATCTGATTGTGTTGGGTAATAGATCGCTGTGTCGTCTGACTGAAGTCATACTTTTCTGTAAAATAAACTTATCTAAATTTACAATGGACAAATGTGTATTTTGTTTAATAAATTTCATTATAGTAAATCCTTTTTTGATATCCACGTATTTTTTGATGAATCCATGCCCAACCACTT
Source organism: Stictocephala bisonia (assembly GCA_035578905.1). Taxonomy (NCBI): domain Eukaryota; kingdom Metazoa; phylum Arthropoda; class Insecta; order Hemiptera; family Membracidae; genus Stictocephala; species Stictocephala bisonia. The sequence goes on from JAQJVL010000228.1 coordinate 43,401, forward strand.
AACTAAATATCTATCACCTTTTTTCCTAACAATTTTCTCTATTAAATAAACTTCGTCGTATTTAGTTTTACTTAATTCTTCTTGATAGAATCCTCCTTTCAGAATCTCTTTGTTGTCGTCTTGTAAAATATAAGTGACTGGTTTTGTTGGCTGAACTCTCCACACTGTGTAGATCTCGTTGCTCCACCTGGGTAAATAGCCTTTGGTGAACTGATGTTTCACACGACTAATTCTTACGCGATCGCCTACATCAAATCTTTGTTTAACAACTCCTGTTCTATTTCTATGATTAATTATTTTTATTAAAATATCTTTTTCATTTAATTCGTTAACCTCTGAAGGCTTTACACCTATAGTATGATGTACAGTATTATTGTAGCTGTGAACAAGTTTCGGTAGTAAAGCTAACCACCTATAGCTACCTTGTGCACTAAAATGAGTCCACATTTTATTTTTTAAAGTTCGATTAAACCTTTCCACAATAGAAGCTTTTTTCTCAGAAAATGTAGAATAATGATTTACATCATACCTTTTAAATAAACTTTTAACAGTATTATTAAACCATTCACCTCCGTCATCGGTTTGAAAATGACGCATTGGAAATTTCCTAAGAACAGGTTCCAATGCTGATGCTACTTCATTAGCGGTTTTTGTTTTTAAAGGAACCGCTATTGCAAATTTGGTGAAACAATTAATTACAGTCATAATATATTTGTAGCCTTTATTTACACTAGAATAAGGAATCATTTCAACAAGATCAGCTTGATACAGATCGTGCAATCCTTTAAGTTCTACATTACGTCTGGGAAAATTGACACGAGCTTGTTTGTGCAGCTCTTTTGCTAAACCTGTTCTTGTATCCATAAAGACTACATATAAAATGGTACAATATAAAAAAACACACACATAAATATATATTAAAATTTATTCAACAAGTAATTATTTACATGCAGTGAGTTAATGATACACGTATACAAAGAATGTTTTTTTTTTTTTTAATTAGCAAGTTTGCAGTCAGGAGACGCCTTCCTGTGTTCCACACTTGGCTGATCTTCCTGTGACCATTGTTCAAGAACAATGCCGCAACACACGCAAGCGATTGCATCATCATTTCCTGTGTAGTAGAAGCCAGATTGCACCATATCGTTTACTTTTGGATATGTTTTAGGCCAGAATAAAAAAGAGTCTTTCATCATTTCCTCTATTTCTGATACATATTTCTTATATTTTACATAACTATTTACATTTTCTTCTACATTTTTAGACATTTCACAATCTGGTTTTTGTAATTTATGAATAAAATTCAATTGTCGTAAAGTTAATTTTGACTCACCAGATTGCCAACCACAACCACAACATACAATATTATTAAACAATTTTGTACAGTAAAATCCAGATTTTATTAAGTCTTTTTTAGTACAATTAAATATATCAAAACAATCAGATTCACTTAGTGAGGTAGAAGTAGAAGAAGAAGATACTGTAGATGATGACATTCTTTCCCCAAATTTTCTAAAACAATAAGAATAATAATAGTAACTATTGCGCTTTACTATGGTATTTTTTGTAATTTATGCATACAAAAATAACAATTTTTTCTTTTCGGATTAGGACCATCAAAATCATCTTCACCAGGCTTAGGAAAATAATGTTCTTGACATCTTAAGTTCAATAAAATATCTTTATCCTGTTTTAAGTTCTGTGGCAGTCTATTGTAAATACAATCGATATCACTAACATAATTGATTATGAAATATTTCGGTAGACATGCTAATGATTCACATGACAAATTGTTATATCCATATAAGTAACATTCGTTTATAGCCTTGTTTATTTGTTCAACCCTATCTGAGATTTCTTTATAACTTTTAAACCATTCTAATAACATATAAGCATTCGTATAAGCACAATTATATGATTTATGATTGAAATGACAAGGTTTCATCAAATTACAATTAGACTGTTTTTTTAATATAGTTAAATTTGGACATCCTAAATCTTCTAAATTAACAACATTTACTTGAAACTCTGAAATTAATTTAATAATATATTTTTGTTTTTCTCTGCCTTTAACATACAAAGTTCCATTTAAATTAATATTTTTAAATACATCTTTTAATTCTTTATAATGTTTAATTCCAGAGTTCCAGAAAAGGCCATGATATTGTTTTTCAAGCCACACCACTTGTTTTTGTAAGTGAACAGGCAATTTATTGAATTCACATGGTGGCTGAAATAAATGAAGTTCATACACCTGTCCGTCAGCAGACAACAGAGCAAGCTCCTTTACAATATAGTCGTTGTCATTATTTTTAAATCCTTGAAAGTCTAATATGAACTCCATCTAAAAAAAGAAAAAAAAGAAAAAAAAATTAACATTTTGGTATTAAAAAAATAAAATACTCATAATAATTTCTTTTAAATAACTTTATTACAATGCTTTATAAAACACTAATCGATATATCTCTAACTACTACTACTACTACTACTACTACTACTACTCACCTTGGACGATTCAAGACGAATGATAAACTGAATAGACAATCATATATTTATAATGTTTTTTACAAATATTTCAGCATTGCACAATTACGGTTACTCTTTTTCACCAACTTCTGGCTCCTTATCTTCATCTGATTCCTCTGCACTCTTTACGACTATTTTAATTTTATCATATTCTGTCACATCATAGTTTTTACAATTCGATGAACAGTGATTACACCAAGCGCAACATACTTTGACAAGTCTTTCATCTTTATAAAAACAAACCAACACCGCTGATTCGATCACTACCATTGTTAGTTGTTAAATAAGTAACTAAACACAACTGTTTCAGTATTTATTACAATATATGATGATGTAACTAGTTTAATTTATTCATCTTCAATTTTTATTTTCTTTAGTTTTTCTATCAATAATGGTAAAATATTTTCTTTAAAATTAGATATACGTCTCTTAAAATGTGCTGCATCACTTGTCCAATTGGATGATCTATCTTCATCAGTCGACATTTTATAATATTCTGTCACTAAAGGAATTGAAAATTGAACTTTTTTCCCCTTCTTCTTATTATTATTACAGTCCATAATATGACGAGTGGGTGCACCTTGGTTGTCAAATAATCACTGATATCAATATTGTATCATAAGTAATAAAATTATTTCAAAATTGAGTCTAAAATAATTTAAATACACTTTTTTTGCATTATAAATTCAAAAATATCAATTCGTAACATGACTTCTTTGAATCTATGATAATTAATATATGCTTCCTTCCATAATTTTGTTGAATCATACCGCTTCACTTTTTCCTTTTTACAATATAAATACCAAAAATAATCATCTTCGATGAAACTTATTTTGTGAAACGGGAAATTCACTAAAATATTATATTGTAATTCTAATGGTAATTTTTGTATATGATTTTCTAATGACATAGTAAAATTATTGTTCATCATATTTAAGTTGAATATTGGTACTTAAATCGTTTCCAAAATTCTTCATCAATTGCATCATATCCTTTCTTGAATTCTGTCCAATCATCATAATTAAACTGAACAAAACTATCAGGTTTATTATCACTATTCTTTTTTACAATAAAAATATTTGTATTTGTTTGCCAATTACTGAGTATTACTTTTAAATTATTAGTTAATATCAAAGTCTTACTATAAGCATACTCCATACCTGCTGATTATATGTGGCAACACCTTAACGGTTACAGTCAATTAAAGAACTGATCCGTTATACACAATCCAACTACTATTTATAGTTTTTTCATCTCATTAATATTAATAAACATGACTCATTTTATATTTCTTACGTTTTATTAGCGTATAGTCTCTGATTCATTTTAATAAATTGATACCAAATTTTTTAAACAATTCAAATCTACATTATTCACTTCTTCACAACGACTTATCATAATATATATATTAATTGTTAACTATTTTTCGAATTCTTTTGTTAAATTCACTATCAATAGTAGAAAAATAATCTCTAAACTTCTTCCATTGATCAACATCTAGTGTAACAATATCTCTTCCTTCACTTTCAATCATTACATAAGTTGACATTCCTGTTTTTCGTATCAATATTCTTAAATTATCTGGATCTAATATATACACTTTTTCACTGTCCATTTTCTCAAAATAAAACTATAGTAAATTATAACCAAACACCTTTTAGAATCGATGACTAAAAACAAACTGACGACATTGGTAACTAATCACTATTATATAATCAAATTTTATTCTCACCAAATAGCGTATTGGTTAAGAAAAACTAACCGCTTTCACAATCTAGAAATTTGAGTTCGATTCGCGTCTGGCGTAATTTAAAAATGAATACCAAAATCCTCTATATGCAAAATAATAATCGTTGTACACATCCTTCCATCTTTTTTTAGAATCAATCCTCTTCACATTATTCTTTTTACAATATAAGTACCAAAAATGGTCATCTTCAATGAAACGTACTTTGACAAACGGTAAATTTACTAAAATATTATATTTTAATTCTAATGGTAATGTTCTTATATGATCTTCTAAGTACATACTCCGGTTTTTGTTTTCTGACAACCGAGATCTTCTCTTTTTCAATACCATTTATACACAAACATTGTTGCACAACAACAACAACAAACTACTCATGCACACTGAGTCAACCTTGGATAACACCTTACTGCGCAATACTCTTACCATACCGATGACGCACTATTTAGCTTTATTGAACGTGAGCACAGCAGTATAGAAATATTTACAAATTATATTATATTATTGAAGCAATTAATGGTGTAGTGGTTAACACGACTGCTTCACAATCTGAAATTTCAAGTTCGATTCCCACTAAATGCAGAAACATTTTTTACCCCACTATATTTTTAAATATTAGTATCAGGAGCATAGAATCAACATGGAAAACAGGTAACCCAAACAATATCTCACTTGTTTATATAACTCAAGTATTAAAAAATAAATCTACGGGCGTGGTCGTTACAACAATAAAGGTCATGGTATCAGGGCAACAGAATATACGAGGAGAACATATAACCCAGACTAGGCCTCACTTGGAAAAAGCAACGCGCGAACGCTTTGACTACTAATGAGAACGCTACACACTCACACTCGACTTGGACACAGGTCGGGGGTCGACACGTGAACGGAATAACAACTAGGCGGACCCTTAGGGCGGGGGTCAAAGGTCAGAGGTTAAAGGTCAGAGGCCTGAGGGCGGGGGGCCAAGGGTCAAAGGTCAAAGGTCAATGACTTTAGGTCGTGACCAATGATGACCTTTAGACGAAGAAGTCAATGGCCCCCTTAGGCTGGCTGTGGAGTCAGAGACCTTTGAACGATGTCAATGTCGTCGGACCGGACCGACCTTGTCTGGTATGCAGACTAATGTTGATGTATTGCCATATATGGTGGGTGGATGTGTGCGGTATGCGTGCTAGTGAGGTTTTGGCACGTGCCTTGCATGTTAATTAGATAACGGTACTTCTTAAACCGACAAAACCTCACTACTGAGGTAGACCTTGTATGTTGGGGGGGGCACAAGTAACAAGTTTACCATGCATTAAATTTCCTCTATCCTACTTTTTCCAGGGGGTCGGGGGGGACATTTTTAAAAATTGCAGCTTAAAAACATGACATTTAGGTTTTTTTTTTTATTAAAAATACTTAAACTCAGAACATGAAATTGATGTTTATTTTTATCAAACATAAACATAATATTGGTTGTATAGCAATATAAACCAGGTATATACATATTTACTTTCTACAATAGAACGGTCTCATTTTTTCAAGCAATGTAACCCTTATATTAACACATTAGCACTACAATATTAGCACTCCTTTATTAATAATTTTATTTTATTTTATCAACGGTTACACCATTTGCAAATTGAAAATTACAATTATGTGCACACCAATTTACAAGAACATTACAAACTAGGTAAAAAATAATTAACTGTCATATATAAGTTTGAAGAGTAAATAGACAATACAAACAATATATGAAATCAGCTGATGGAGAATTTTACCTGAATACTCAAAAAAAAAAAAAAAAAAAAAACACTAATATTACACACTAATAGATATACAGTAATAAATAGACAATACAACAATAATAGACGATAAAAACAATAATAGAACAAAGAACAAATAGACAATACAAACAATATGTGAAAACAGCTGGTGGAGATTTTATCTGAGTACTCAATAATAACTTAGTTTTTTGAAGCTCCACTAACTATTTTGGGAACTCCATTGCGATATTTAATCGTGAGATTAGTTTCACCAGCACTTTCTCTACTATTCATTTCCTCTCTAAGATTATTTAGGAACTGCCTCTCTGCAGGAGTTCGATCGCGGGAAACACTAATATTGGTTAGTTCGTTGTCTAGAGTATCCCTATCAAAATTCCGCACAAGTTCTGTGACATCTCCAACTTAATCAAAAATTAATTTAAGTGGCCTAGGTTTTGCTGAAGATGCGCCACCTAAGCGAGCGGTCTTGAAGTGATGAGGACCATCTGTATGACAGAACTTTACAATCAGATTTGTGGCAATATCATTGTCATATTTGATTCTTATGTCCGCAGTCTTGCAATTACTTTCAGGGACTCCATACAAAAGCACATTGTGGGCCCGACGAGCACGATCAGCAGTTTCTACCAAGACGGTTTCAACTGTAACAGATCCCAGTTTGAGGGAACGCAACGAATTTACCTTCTTTTCGATTGATTCAACCCGTTTTTCCACATCTGTGATGCGTGGCTCAAGTAAGGAAATAGTAGCGTTGATACAAGCAAGCTATGTCACTCTTTATGGACGAAACATCAGAAGGTATGCCAGAGAGGTTATCCAATCTTTTCAGGATCTCACCCATATGAGATAGGAGCAGAGATGTTGGGTGTTGGTCCGGCGCAACACAATCAGTACGACCATAGTGCCAATTGCGACGGGTATCGCTAGTAAGTTTATTGTATTCAGATCCTGTGATACCAACACATACGGCATGAAACCATCTATCACAGTGGTGATCACATTATAAGTAAGCCTTTGTCACTGTCCAGAACTAATTTCACGCAAACTACACACGTTTGATTGTTTGGGATGAAGGACATCATGAGCAATTTAACAAGTATTTTCTATAGTCTGAGGGGAATAATATCAATAATGATTAGTGATTTATAATGGCTGCAGTGTGAGTTGTTGTTCAAAGTTGAAGCTATTATAGGTAGTTAAGTTCTTTTAGACATAACCTCACTTACATACATTTAAATTGAATTAAGTCTTTCGAACGTAATAACAACAAACAAATAAATCTATAGGGTTAATAAGATTTAAAAACACAATTAAAATATGATTAACAGCATAAACTTGAAAAAAATAATATTAAAACTGACAAAAATTGAGGAGAAATAAACTATAAGTACTTTCACTACTAGTAACACCAGCTGACTCTTCTAATTAAATAAGAGGCAATTTTCTATTACCTTTATTTTTGCATATTTATCCGTTAGTTTATCCAAGTTGAGGATTTTTACTAAATCAGATTCTGAATAAATTACAGCCGAATTGGAGAAACGTTCTTGGCCCATGTATGACCTAAGCCATTGATTAATTCTTCTCATTGTCGAGAACGATCGTTCACAAGTAGCACTATTAGATGGAAGGGTAAGACAAATCTTAAAAAGCAGTTTGAAGTTGGGATAAATATCATCTTGAATTAAAACTAGTTCTTTTAATATTTTAACCAACTCTTTAAGCGGTATTTCTTTCGGGTTGATACCATATGACTCAAGAACGCACCGTAGGATGCTAATTTCTGATATGAGCATAGTTTGGTTCAATCTGGGCACTGGGTATTTCTGTATAAACGATTCAGATTTCTCTACATTGAGGCAAAGGAACTCTTCACTCGCATTTGTTACTCCATTGCTTCACCGGCAAACCTTCTTTTGAGTTCACTGTTCAAAATATCAAGTATTGGGTAATAAAGGTCACACCGGTACTGTACCTTGCTGTTCACTTCACTGTTATCACTCAAACTCTCTGTATCGACTCCTCTTGACTGTCCAACAGTAGAGATGACAAAATATTCATCAAGAGTTTTTGAAATAACTCGTCGACGTTTGGGTGCAATATGTGAACTTGAAGTCGAATGACTTTCTTTTTCCAAGGAACGATATGTTGTGGTAGTCTCATTGGATTGTGTTGTGATGCAAATATTTACAGAGAATAAATGTAGTTCGTGAATCCTTGAAAACTCCTTTACTTCATTCCACTTTTTCTCCCAGGCGTTTTCACTTCTTTTTGAAAGAAAGAAACTAGACTTGAAGTTGAGTCAAAGAAAGCTTTGATAATAATTGCTCCTGCTGCTTTCGCACATCTTGCTATGCAAGTCCTCCTTCTGAAGTGCTTTGCTGAGGATATTTATATCAGTTAAACACTCCAATAAAAATATTAAACATACTACAAAGTCCATGGATGTAATTGAAGCCAGTAATCTTTTGTCCTGAGGAGACTTCCAATTCCTTAGATCATTAGCAATCTTTTTGAGGACGGCACGAATTGCATCAAAATTTCTGTTAACAGATTGGACAGCAGTAGCCTTACACGACCACCTAGCGTCACTTAATTTGTGGATCTCATGTGGGCCTGGGACTTTGATCTGTAGCTCCTCTTGCAGTATTTTGTATTCCGCATGCATATCAGGGTTAGAAAATAAACTCATATAGTGACTGCATAAAATTAAAGAAGAAACAACTGTAGTTATTGCTTTTACAAGAGTTTACAAGAGTTTACAAGAACCAAATTAACCTTATGTGCTAAACATTGCACATACATGGCGAGAGAATGGGTATCCCTGATGATTTTCTGTAGCCCATTCTTTACTCCGGACATTATACTCGCGCCATCATGTGATTGACCTATAAAAGTAGCAGTTATACCTACTTCCTTAAGGTAGTTCAAAATAATGTTTGCTAAGGACTCAGCACTACGATCTAGAGAAACATCCTTCATTGTTAGCAATCTTTCTTTAATCTGATTCAAACAAATATCTTATACAAATACACAATTGTTGAACTCTGTGTGACTTTGCTTCATCGACCATTAAAAGGCATAAAATCCAGATTCGTTTATTTCATTCGATATTGTACTTAAAACCTCTTCAGTAACAATTTCGAAGATTTCGTTTTGAAAGTCATGACTTGTTAAATTGAAATATCGTTCATATTTTCCTTTGAATTTAGCATCATATTTTAAGTATAATTCACATAAATCTAAATAATTTACCTTGTTGCCTAACGTTTCTTTTTCATCGTGTCCATGAAAAAGTATTCCTTGTTTGGCCAAAAATAACAAAAGGTCCAAAATTTGCTTAAAATATTCACGATTTTCAGAAATAAGCTCTTTATGAGATGATGATATTTCCGAAGCAATTTTATCCTTTGGCTTTCTATAGTTATGCCACTTCACCATGGAAAATAAGTGACTTTCACTGGACGCATGCTTTTCTAATTTTCCCCTATCTTCTTCCAGTTACTTATGCCTTTTTCAGTTACAGATACTTCTTTATTGTTAGAAGAAAATATCCTGCAAGCGTAACAGAATACAGCATCTTTCTTTATACTGTATTCTAGCCATTCAAATTTCTTAAAATAAAATGGTGTAAACGTTCGTTTTGAATTTTTAATGTCTGAAAGTGGATATGTAGTCAAAATTGGACGCGATGGATCTGTCTCTATATTACCAAGGTCCAATTTTTTTGAGTAGGCTCCTTCATCATAAGAAGAAGTAACTGAATCAGTTTGTTTACTTACGTCATGGCAAGACTTTGAACAGCCTGGGGAAGCTTTTATTAAACACTCAGATTCCGCTTCTTCATCGGTCTTAGACACGGTCACTGGTTCTTTTATACTAAACAAAGTTCTAATGTCTGTTGTTTTTTACTCATTTTGTTTAAACTGTAGATTCCCGTACTTGGGAAAGTTAATGATTTTTTAAAACTGAATAAAGTTCAAGTTAAACTCTAAAAAAGTAACTAATTGAAGTTAACAGTTAGAATAAATTGAAACTAACTGATTAAAGTTAAAGTATTAGAACAAAGAACAAATACTTAACCTGTATTATCTTTTATTATTTATAATATCTTAGTTAAATAGGCCTATTTATAGTACATTATCATCATACTTGGGATTAACGATTAAATTTAATCGTTACTTTTTCTATTAACATTTTAACTTATTCGTTAGTTTTGGCAATATTTAACTTCTAACTTTTACTAGTTGAGAATTTGGCTAACGGTTAAAGTAACTCAGTTAGTTTTTCAAATGTGATAAAAGGTGCCATTTGGTCCGAGGAATGTGGACTGGGGAGAAAGTATCTAAAACTCAGGTCAAAGACCGATTGTTTTCCTCATCCCCCAATTGTCACCGACAAGCAAGGTCACTGTTTTGAAGACGCACCCCCTCTCCTTTACTCACATTTTACTGCCTTATAAATAAAAAAACGGTGGACCAAACGAGTATACCATTGTTGTGGGATTGACTTGTGTCCCTGGAGTGATCATATCACTTGACTAGCTTATGTATAGGGATGAAGTTGAGATAGTCATTTAGTTGTCTTGTTTTAAATCAACGTCTTGGGCCTAAGGTTGTTTTCTTTCATAAACTGTAATACTGTAATTTTACTTGTTTACCCTTCTATCTGTATAATTAATTAGGAAAATCAGTTGCATTTTGACGTTAATGCTGTCAATACTTTGATCATTACATATCTAAATTGTCCTGTTCATAAGTAGTCGGGAAAAACCATTTAAATGGTTAATCAAACCAACATTTCCTCAAACGTTTACTTTATTTTAAATTAGGCTTACTTGGTAAAATCAATCCATTATATTGTATCAGGCAACAAAATAAACTATCTTCAAGATTGCCGAACATATTTCAAGTAACAATTGCTATATTTCGTTCTTTCTTCATTATTTTGCTATCTGCACCGTCGAAAAGAAAATATAATGATAATACTATCTTTAATATTAATAATATTATCATTGGTAATTAGTTTTGTATTTTTTTAATGATTTAGATAGTTTTCATAATTTTTAATTAACTTATTTCAGTAGGAATAAAACATGCACTCAGAACGGCAAATTCTTAAACATCTAATAAACGTAATTGCTTTTCGAAAATAATATGAATAGATCTGCTTTCACTCACTTATAGAGTGAGTATATTTTGTTCAGTTTTTGTTTACCGCTGATGCCCATACTTTCTTATCAGTGACCCTTCCTTATCATCTCCAGCCTGATAAAAATCACCTGGAGTCAACATGTCACGGTATTATTTAGCCTTTCTTATTATCTGCACCAATTAAAAATAAAATGTTTTATCGTAAATTTCCTATAAGATAGTTATTGATTTTTTAAAGTATAGCTTAAAAATGTAAAACTTTAATTTCAAAGACTTATGTAAGTTTTTTTTAGTAATTTTAGAAATTAAATTAATTATTAAATTTTAAGATTTCGGACAGTTACCGGTATATAGCAAAAATGACTGTAGAAATTGCTATAGTCTAATTAATAGTATTGTATGATAATGTATATAAATAGGCCTATTTATCTAAAATATTATAAATAATAAAAGATAATACAGGTTAAGTATTTGTTTATAGATATTTTACTGTACCAAAGTAACTTTTAACTTTCAATTTTAGTTAATTTTCTAATAATTTAACTTTAATTAGTTATTTTCAATTCATTCTAATTTTTAACTTCAATTAGTTACTTTTTTAGAGTATTAACTTTAACTTTTTTCAGTTAAAAAAAATCATTAACTTGTATGCCAAGTATGCTAAAATTAAAACCCCAGTTGAACTTATGATGCTATGCGGAACGGTTTGCTCGTACCCTGCGTCGCGATTGCCGTGACCCTATCTTCCAGTGTATAATGTTTGTTTTATTGACCAGTGATCTTGTTTTTTCCTCAATCTCTCTTCTCTCGATCTACTCAGCATTTTATTCAAAGTGAACTCTAAACAGTGTTGTGCTCCGAATTAATCGCTAGACAACATCGATATCCCAGGCCTGGTGGATCTCTACGGTCATCTCTCATCTTCTCAGTTCTTCGCTCCAAGATATGTACTATATCCTCTAAAGGTACAGTTGGTTCTTTTTCATTAACTTCTACTTATAAAACGCAACTCCCTGTGATCGTTCGTGGTAACGTCTTTTGTAGTGTTTCCTCTACTAACGTGGATGTTAGTTGGTCCTCCGAAAATGCACTAAGCTTTATAATCTCTCAAAACGCCCTCAATATGGAATACCTACTCATACTGTTTACCAAAATGCTCAATAGGGTATACCACAAACTCAAACAGGCTGAATTAGCCAAAAGATGGACAAACATGCGGATAATAAATTGAATCTCATTAAGGCCTTTATGACTCCCTGAGATTTATTTAGGCAGACTTAACTAACCACGTGCTTAAGTAAAACTAGTGCTTAAGTAAAACACGTGCTTGAGTAATCTGCTGGTCCACGTGTCTTCAGCAAATCTCTTGGGAGAGGCTGACAGGATTATCTAAAAATACAACAAATACAAATATGTGTATGTATGTTTCAATTTCAATTTTTCATTATTTATTTATTTACCAACGGTTACACCATTTACAATAGTTTACAATATTAATTTTAGTTATACAATTGGTACAGGATGGCACAGCAAGATAAGGCTTGGTACAAGCTAACACATGAATTTTGACTCCCTTCTGACTTTTCATGCTTTTTTAACTTTCTTTTTGTGTGTGCAAATTTATTAAAGTCAGATAAGGGAGTTGACAAAGGCAAAAACTGAGTGTACTTTCATGATGTAAAATAAGTGCATCGCAATATGTAGAGCAAGATTAAACAATAAATAATGCAGAGATGACTATGAGTGATAACAACAACAATGACCACATGAATCTACAATAAGTACAGAGGCAGAAAAAGACTATGAAAAGCAATAACAATAGTGTGTAACCATGAGAACTAAGTATAAATAACGTGCGTCTTGAAGTGGAGAGCTAAGGGCGGATAGATAACTATAACAAGATAGACTATATATGAAAACGATAACGATAATAAATAACTAAGCAGTACAGGAACAAAGATAGACTATGAAAGCAATAACAAAATAAATAGCCGTAAGAACTAAGTAAAGAACATGCGTCTTATATGTAAACTATAAATAACAATAATAATAATGAACGACCAATAAATAATAATAACAAAGGTAGACCATGAAAAATGACAATAAACATAAGAATAATTACAGAGGACATGCAACTTATAAACAAGTTTAAACACATTCCTTCTAAAGGAAGACGATGTTTCGTTGAAAAAGTCAATTTTTGACGCAACCTCGTTCCCAAGACGCTGCAACCTGGCCAGACCGCTATTGTAGGCATAGTTCGTTGGAAGGTGTGTATGTGTGAACAGGTGCGAAGATCTGGTCCCTCTCGAAACGAGGAAGTCATTCTGCTGTAGCAAGTTGGCAGAGTCAATATCACCGTTGACCAACTTGTGTAGGAAAACTAGGTCAAGCAGCTGACGTCTAAGATGGAGAGGCTGAACGTTGAAATGTTCCTGGAGCTCCAAGATTGGTGAGTTACGATAGTCATAACCAAGGCGAACACCCAAAACACGAAGAAAGTTGGTCTGGACTCTGTTGATCGATTTGATGTGGCCAAGCTGGTAAGGCGACCAGATAGTTGATCCATACTCCAAGATAGGTCGGTCGAGGGTCTTATAGAGTACCACCAATGCTTGTGGAGATCTGAAGTCTCTTGTGGATCTTAGGATGAAGCCTAAGAGGGTGTTTGCTCTTGAGATGACGTGATTGATGTGCTCAACAGGGCTCAAGGAAGTAGTGAATATTACGCCAAGATCCTTAACACGATCCTCTCTTCTCAGGACTTCACCACCAATACTGTAGTCAAAAGTGGAGAGTACAGCAAGTCTTGTGAATGAGACGACATGACACTTAGCTACGTTAAGTACCATAGAGTTCAGAGCACACCAAGCCTCAACATTAACAAGGGACCGTTGCAGACTCTCTTGGTCTGTAGATGAAGAAATCCGGGCAAATATCTTAAGGTCATCAGCAAACATCAAGCACTCGGAAGTCAGTGCATCAATGATGTCGTTAATAAAAGCATTGAAAAGCAGAGGACCTAGGGTGATCCCTGAGGAACGCCAGATATAGTCCTAAAGGGCGGAGAGAAAGACCCCTCACACTTGACAATTAAGTACCGATACTCCAGATAGCTTGACAACCATTTGATAAGGTGACCACTAACGCCATAACCAGCAAGCTTTGCAACCAACAAGCCATGATGAACCTTGTCGAATGCCTTCGAATAGTCCAAATAAATACAATCAACCTGACAAGAATTAACAAATGCCGAAGTCACATATTCATTGAATGATAGGAGATTTGTTATGGTGGAGCGGCCCCGAAGAAACCCGTGCTGATTACATGCAAAATATTTCTTAAGATAACTGGAGAGGTGATCCAAAACCAAGGACTCGAAAACTTTAGCCAGAGCCGATTGAATCACAATTGGTCTGTAGTTTGTTATACTATCACGATCGCCGGACTTGTAAATTGGAACCACAAAACCTTGTTTTAGAACAGATGGAAACGTTCCAGAATGTAACAGGAAGTTGAATAAGATCGCCAGATGAATAGCAAGAACGGGAGAGCAGAGTTTCAACACAGCAGGAGGTATACCATCAGGACCAGCACTTTTAGGTGGGTCGAGCTCTTCAAGCTTCTTTTGGACATCTGTGGCAGATAACTCAATCGATGACAGAGAATCACCTCGGGCAAAATCAAAAGATGGGACTTGGACATCACCAACACTAAAAACTGAGGAGAAATGTTCAGCAAAGAGGCCACACTTGCTGCTGGGATCCGGAGCCACCCTTCCATTCCAAGTCATTGTAGGAGGAAAGCCAGGTGCATCTTTTAGGTTGGAGACATGTGACCAGAAGGATTTTATGCCATGAGGAATACTGTTCTCAATTTTTCCAATATAAGTAGCATAGCATTCAGCTGCCAGAGCTTTGCATTGGGTACTTAAGCTTCGAAAAACATCCAGATCACGAAGGCTACCAGTAGTTTTAAACCTTTTGTGAGCAATTTTTTTCCTAATCACAAGATTCTTCAATTCGCTGGAGAACCATTTAGGAAAGCTAGAAGCACAGACTCTCTTCATAGGTGTGTTCCGTGTTATGATGAAGGACAGCTGGTTGCTAAAGGTGCTAAATGCCTGTTCACTATCATGCAATTCGCCTATGACAGGATATTGAAGAGCTTATATTTCATTAAATATAGCTACGGTGTTACAATTTCTGAAATCTTGGACAAGCTTTACCTCCTGGGACCTAACCGCCTTTTATAAGGACATAGGTATTAACTGTACTGAGTCCTAAGATTTTGTCAGAAACGAGTATGACAAAAGCCGAATGTCCTTCTATAAGGACAATTACTTCAGAACCATTTCAGTCCTGAAAATTAAAAATTGTAATAATAAGGTTTTGATGTTAAATACCCTCTAAATATGTAACCAAAACGAAGGGAAAAATAGAGAAAAAAATATTATCCACCTTTTAAACTAATATTGAGATGTCCTTATTAAAGGACATCCGGTCATTAAAAGGGTACAATAAGTAAACACACATTTCAATAAACAAAGTTATTTTACTCAAAAAACACAAATAAAGAAAATACTTTATAGTAAAATAGCTTATATGTAAGTTTTAACATCTGCAAGTTACTGTGTATGAAATTTCTTGAAGCAATTTCGATTCCCCATAAGGCACAGATACACTTTGCACCGTATGCAGGATACAGAAGTCTTTTTAGTACATTTAGTGCCACGGCATCTTTTTTGTATTCCAGTTGACGCATCAGGTAGGTGCACAGCTCCTTGTTTTCTTCTTTCAACAGAAGGTAGTCCCACCATCCGTCCGTCTCCACCACCTCCAATGCCCTCTGTTTGCTCTTCCTCCTCATCCTCTTCTAATATCTCTTCCTGAGTATCGTTTTCTTCAATTAGTCTTCGTCCATATTCAATTTTGAATGTTCTCAGTTGAGGTATGTCTTTTGCTCTAGCATTCAATTTTTGTTTGACATGTCTCATCTGCAACCAAGCGTTACTTACACCCAGGTCAAAAAATGCAAAATGCACCGAAGTACGTGCTTCTTAGTACGTGCAAAATGCACTTCTTAGTACGTGATTTGGAAGGGCAGTACGAGATCATGCGGTTGGCCAAATCTACGCCTCCCATATTTTTGTTGTACGACTGGATAACTTTCGGTTGAGAAACATTGACAAAGCGTTTTTCTACCTTTGACCACCTCTTAACATCAGTCATTGGATCTTTACTTTCATGTGTTGATAACATTACCACTGGCTTATTATCAAGCCATTTGGTTAGAGCAATGACACCATCTTCACGGACTGAAACACAGGTTGATCCTCTTTCTCCTTTTTTAAAAGTCTTACCTTTTATGAGGTCATTATTTTTAGGAATGCAATTCTGCATTATAGTTCCTGAGCACCTAAAGCCCCTTTTACTCAGCTCGTGTGCTAGCTTCACTGAAGTGAATCATCTGTCATGATATAATATGTGTCCAGGAACTAACGATCTTGTCAAGTGTAATACAGAACTTGCTGATAACAAAACCTTGGTTCATCTCATCTGGGAACGTATTTTGGCCTTGATATACAGTGAAATCACAAACCTTTTACCTTCACTGTAAAAAAACCTACATTCCCAAGCACATGTGGGTTTAGGGTTTGCTAAGACAAACACCTTTAATCCCACCGGATTAGGCTTATCTGGCATATATTGTTTCATGTTACATCTACCACTAAAAGGGATCATCATTTCGTCCACACAAATTGATTTCTGGGTTTTCATACATCCTGCTAAGATTTTGTCTAGAACAGGCCTTACTTTCCAGAGTCTGTCACTTCTTCTCATTTCATCAGGTACCTCATTATCAAACACCACTTTAAGGAGCCTCTTATAAAAAAATATCTATCTCTTGTCATAGCATCAGCTATCAAAGGCACCCTATATTCTTTTTCCCAATACATCCGCATTATCGGATACTGAAGTGCAGACACAACAAAAGTTATGCCAAGCCATACCTTCATTTCTTTCACAGACAAACGTAGATCTGACTAAATTGAAGCCGAATGTACTTTTAGAAGGTACTGCATGAAATACTGGTTCATGATATTGAGACCAAAGTGCCTTATATAAGTACATATAATTTAACAATATATTTAACATACAATAATTGTGTTAATTTATCAATAAACACATGCAAATGTAACTGTAACATGTCTAGACAACATTTCAATTGATTAATGAATGAAGATCTTTAACTTTCAATACTTACAACGAGAATTACTTTCGCTTGACCGGCTCCTGTCTGACGCCATCTTGATATGACAGAGAGATCAACCATGCATAGTGCTCTGGCAGTGACATGAAGAACTACCTAATCAACTATAACTACCACCTGATTGGTGCTGCAATCTGGTCGGCGCCATAACAACTACTTAGCCATAGACGGTTTGTTTATTTAGAGCGGCTTATAGAAGGACATTCGGCTTACGTTGTGATTGGCTAAGAGTTTTTGCCAGGACTCAGTGTTAATGTTCTTATATAAGTACATTGGGTTTCAGCTTAGAAAAGTAAAAAAAAAATCAGCGGTCTCAGGAGGTTAATGCAACTTGGGCGTACTGGTTCAGCGACAACAGCAGATATCTCCAAGGTAGGGTGATGTCTGTCATCAGGAAGAAAAGAGTTAGGGACTGGTAGTACTTCAGTGTCTGGAATTGACGAAAACACCAGATCAAGTGTGACACCACGGAAGTTAAACACTCCGTTAAGCTATTTGAGGCCATACAAATTAGCCAGATCAATAATGCAACGTGAAGGTTCATCAGTAGCTCGAAGTGGTCCAGTCCAATCTGTATTAGGTAAATTGAAATCACCTACTAGTAAGACGTTGTCACTATTAAAGCCAATAGCTTCTTCAGCTGTCTGACAGAAGTCCCTGTATACAGAATGGTGGAGATTGGGAGGTATATACACACACCCAATTACAGTGCTAGCCTGGCCAGTGTTCATACGTACAAAAACGCTTTCCTTGTTCTGGTCAACAGGAGATATATTGCTGCTGGAGATAGAATTATTTACTGCAATCAAGGCACCTCCTCCACTAGACTTGCTACTAGTCACTGCTGACCGATCGCACCTGAAGACAGTAAACCCTTGGAAGCCCAATTCAGAATCAAGAATATCAGACGTAAGATTAGTCTCAACCAGAGCAATCACATCGTAGGAAGTGGTGGCTAATACTTGCAATAATTAAGTTTACTTTTAAGGCCATTAACATTTTGAAGCAGGCAATTGATTGTATGTGGTGTACCGTTGGAGCTTACTAGTTTTTTTGATTACTGACAATGGAGGGAATATTATTCTTGTATTTGATGCTAAGGCCCTTTTCTCCCTGAGAGATTCTAGTTTCAAGTTCAGATTTGAGAGATTTATAATGTTCCATTTCCCTGGGTGTGCGATCCCGAGATGCTTTGACGGTAGAGAGTCGTTAATCCACCTGACCAGCAGATTCAGAGGAAAAACGTGACAAAAAGGTCACCACATCAGATTCCTTGCTCAAAATAACTTTTAGGGGCCTTATCTTGTTAGGCGTCCTCTTTCCAACACGAGCAAGTTTTAATGGATTGCTGCTCGCTTCTGGAAGGAAGGAGTCAAGCAAACGGGTTACAAGATCATTGTCATGTCTTACCCTCACATCAACATTCTTATCCTGAGATTCCGGAAAATTAAAGAGCATGATATTCTTCGATCTGCGTGCACGATCGCTCATCTCCGCTATAATTGTTTCAGTGTTGCCATTGCTATCACATTGAGCAGATTTTTCTAGTTTATTTCCAATGCATTCACCTTGGCCTCATTTACGCTCAAACTACTTTCTAATTGAGAGAAATTCTTATTTAACCCCTCCAATTCACTGACCAGGCTATCAACCTTAGCAGGAAGTGATATTAGTACATCAACCTTGTCAGCAAGATCAACAATCTTAGATGTGAGTATTGTAAGTTGCTTAAGTATCAAGTTTTGGGGCTGCTCGGAGGATTGTACGCAATCTGTATGAGAGCAGTGCCATTTAATCTTATTATCAGCACAGATACGTTGGTACTCAGTCTTAGTCATGCCCAAACAGTCCCTATGGAACCAGCGTTGGCAGGCACCGTCACAGCCTACGCCATCCTCGGCATCCAGTACAATCTTAACACAAATTGGGCAAGTATTTTCAGTAGTAGGAGCCATGGTGTGTTGCAAGGTTTAAATAAACAATAACAGTTGTCCCAAAATTATGTGAATTTAATTTGCTCCAAAAAAGTTTGGACCAATTACTGAAATAGACCCCACCCACCAGCAGTTGCTCAGTTCACCAACAGTGAGTTAGCAGTCAATAATAATTATTGTAGAAATAATCTTTGATATAGTATATTATTTAGTTTGTGTGAAAATTTAAAAGGCTGTGGACCCGAATTGGTGCGGGTGGATTCCTCTATGGATGAATGTTCATACAAGAATGACAGGTTTGTTGACAGATGAAACGGCTTGTTAATTACAGATGGAATGGGAGCAATTTCTGTTAGGTTAATAATTATGTGATCGGCAGCTATGATACAGAAACAATCAACATTACTTGTGGGGCGGAGGTGTGTTATACACAGACACATTCAGCTCACCAAATGCTGAAGTAAGATATAAGGCAAGTAGTCCAAAAAGCCAATAAACTATTCAAATTAATCAGAAACCAGAGATCAAACTATGACTAAACAACAACATTAGCCATCTTGAACCCAAAAAAAAAAGTTATTATTTTTTTATTACTGAGTTACAGTGAAGCAGTTGTAAAATAAACTCAAATAATATGAACATTTTCAACCAAAGAGCAAAGTAACATTGTTGGTCAGCTATCCTTTGGGGAGTTTACACGCAACCTTTTATTGTACGTCTTATCGTTCAAAACGTCCCGTTTCCTCTGTGTTCATACGGCAACGTATTTTTTGCGTTTTAGCTGAGCTCAGTCTAGTCAACGTTTTGTTTATGTTTACATTATAGCTCTACAGTAGAATGGAAGAAGCGCTTATAGTTCTCAACTGTTTTGACTCTCATTCGTGATTTTTATTACGGTCACTATAATCCTTGTTTTTGATTTGTCAGAAACAAGGAAACCCCTTATACAGCTCAATAAAGTATGTAAGAAATTAACGAATATATAATCGTAGGTCTGATTACAAATTTGCGAGATACTTTTTCTAATAAAAGAAACTAAAGAGCATTGTTTTTTTAATCGGAAATTTTAGTAACCAAATAAAACAGAACAGGAAAGTTAGTACAGTATAGTGAGTTTTATTTCTGGCGATATGACAAACAAACTCTCCCTTGGCTTGATGCATGAAGGCATAGAGCCCGTGTTCCGTTGTTCATCCCGCACCTTATACATGACAGTATAGGGCGGGAATATTAGTTTCCATAGGCTTTCCATTGAAAACACGATAAATATTCTTCCGTGTGCTTTTAGACATACTTATAACAGCTTAAATTAATACGTTTTAAGTAAACTTGTAAATAATTTGATAAATGTTTGTACTGAAATTTTAATTAGTTACTGTATACATTTTAATTTAATAAATCGTTATAAAAGTTCGAAAAACATCAGCAGGTAGAAGGCTTACTTGTTGAGTAAGAAGTGGTATTTTGTTTAAAATATAATTTGTTTCTGTTCAGGAAAATAATTTGGCATTAATGGTTAGTAAAATTGATAAATATAAGGATTTACAAATAGTTACGAACAGACAACACATTATTATGAACCTAGTTATTTTGTATGTTTTATAAAGATTATGATAAGCATAAATAGGATACAGTATGAAATTATAATTTTTTTATGACATAAATATTTATTACACCTTGGTAACCTTTAACTTAAGAATATAATAACAATAAGATAAAACCAATATACAAATATATGTATATTTACTTAGTTATAAGTTTAGATTGATTTAGACTGAAATTTAGAAATAACATTACCTTTGCACTCCATGTTTTAAACATAACTCTTGTCCAGCGGTTCTAACTTTACCTCTGAAGTTTGCGGGCTGAACTTGAAAATCGAGATAGGCAACGTCGCAGACCACCACAATTCTCCTCTAAATTTTACACCCTGTGACTCACAATTGGAAAGAATATAGGAAGGTACACATTTTTTTAGTGGGAATTAAAATATTTTTAATTTTTAACTGGGAAGTACACTTTTTTTACTGTTTACAAATATCAAAAAATAAAGTTGATCGGTCAATTTTAACTTATAAAAACTATCAGGCCCAAGTTGTGATTTATCTATACCAAAAACAAATTAGCCGTTGGACAGGAAGGAGCTAAGCGCTTAAGATATACAATGTTGCCATGTTGTGCTCATCTCAGAGGTAAAATTAGAACGGCTGGGGTATAAACATGATCAATTTATACAAATTGTATTCATCTATACTATCATTTATTTTGCTATAGTAAATTCAATGGAAATATATTCTGTAAATTCATCCCATAGAAAATCATGAGAAAACAGATAATGTATAAAGTATTGTAATAAAGTAATGTGTTCTACTTCGTTTATTATGATGATTGCATTTATTTTGTTATGCATTGTACGTTTATATATGATACACATTAATATAGTTATAATTTAATTATAATTAGGGCCTCTTGCTAGCCTGACGGTTAGCATTCCTTACTTCAATGCAGGATTTCGCGGGTTCAAATCCCGGGAGGTCCAACTAAATTTAGCTTGATGGGTTTGGACCGTTGTCCCATAACAACGTTAGAATAATCAATATAAAGTGCCATGGCGTTGAAATAAATAAAATAAAAAAATAAAATGTAAATACTGACAAATATTGTGTAAATTCGTCCAAACAAGTAAATATAATTTTTAATCCGGCAAATGTTTACATTACTTTTTAACAAATACAAACAGATTAGGTTGAAAAATAAAACAATTATTTTTGTTAGTTAAATAAAGCATGTTAGGTTTATTATATACAAATTGTTAAATTTAATTTTAAAACTTTTTATTTTGTAAAGGCAAACTATTCCAAAACGAACACATCCCAAGGTTGATTGAAGTGGCATGTTCAGTAGGCTGTAATTACAAAAATAGGTAAAAGAAAATAAAAAAAAATATTCTTTACATATTTATAAGATACAGATGATTCAATATTTGCATAAAATTTTTAAAATTTGTTGCTGTACTACCTTAAATCGATTTGATTGAACTAAAGATATTATTTTGTTAGTACACTTATAGTAAAAATTATTGTCTTTATGACTATTTTATTATAATACCTTCGTCAGCGATCCTTTTCAATGGTCATTCATCCGACCGGTTTCGCTACTATTGTAGAATCTTCAGGGGTATTTGAAAGTTCTTCATCTTACTATTTTTCGTCAGATAAAACTAAGTCAGCTGTGTTAATTTGTGCGTAACAGTGCATTCTAATATTTTTCCTGAATAATTTTGTTATTTTAATTATTTTTTCTCGTTTATTCTGTAATAAGTGTTCAAAATGTAGTTTAATTAGGCGTTTCTTTGTTCCTTTGTTATTACTTATTTGCTTTCAAAGTGTTCTAGTAATTAAATAGTTGTTTTCAGCGTTTGTTTACATTTAACCTAGGTTAGGCTATTTTTCTTACAATGAACGAACTTCCACGTACGTCTAAATCATTTTGTCCGAAAAATGTGACCACTCATTCTTATAATGACCACGATTACTCGCTCAATCAACACAAAACCAATTCAACTCCTACTTCATCTGACTTCCGTACTTCTCTACAAGCATCTGACCGAAGTGATGACGTCCCTTGGCAAGTAGTGTCCCAAAAGAATAAGAGAATGTACTCTAATCCTAATACTGGCAACGACCAGAAAAAGTGTCGACCTAACTCTTCTGACAATTCAGGTAACAAGAGTATAGATATACCAATATCTAATAACTTTACCATTCTATCTGAGGAAGACCCTAACACCATGGAAGATACGTCTTCTAACGAGGCCAAAAAGGAGCCTAAACCACCCCCAATTTTTATTCCAGATGTTCAAAATGTAGCTAAAATGGTACAAGTTATTGAGTCAGTTCTAACCAGAGATGAATACTTTTACAAATGTTTACCCAACAATAAGATAAGGATTACTCCTCTTACATCTGATGTCTACCGTAAATTAGTCAGAAAACTGTCAGAGCTGAATGTTGGCTTCCACACATTTCAATTAAAACAAGAAAGAGCTTTCCGTACAGTTTTAAAAAATATGCACTATTCAACGGATCCTGCTGACATTATCACTGCCATTAATGCTTACGGACACAACGTAAGGAACGTTTCAAATGCTCGTAGTGCCAAAACAAACTCCCTTAGGTATGTTTTTCGTAGATTTAGAACCAGCTAAAAATAACAAAGATATTTACGATATCGAATTTTTGTTAAATGCTAAAGTCAAGTTTGAGCCTCCCTATAAAAAAAATGATGTTGTTCAGTGCAAGAAGTGCCAAAGATATGGCCATTCTAAGTCATATTGCTGGTATCCCTTCCGGTGTGTTAAATGTGGTTCAAACCATGATACTACTGCTTGTACTAAGTCTAAAGATATCTCACCTACGTGTGTGCTGTGTAATGGTGTCCACCCTGCAAACTACAAAGGTTGTACTATCTACAAAATTTTTGAAAAATAAAAATTTTCCACCTTTGAGACAAAAATCTCTTACCTCGCATGCAACAATTGGTATAGTCAGTAAATCTGAGACACCATCACCTCCCACTAGACATGAAAATAATCACGTGAATGAGTCAGTATCTTATGCTCAAGCAACAAAAAATGGGCCAACTTCCTCCACAGGTAATGAATTACCAACCCTTATCCAGATTATAAATTCTGTTTTTGAAAAATTTGAAACCCTCCTAACACAGCAAACTCAACAGGTTGGAACCCTCATTACCCTGTTAACAACAGTTATTTCTAAATTAAAATGAATAATTTTCTCAGAATATCAGAATGGAATGCCAACGGCTTGATTAAACATAATCAAGAAATACAATTATTCATATCAACTTACAAGCTAGATATACTATTAATATCTGAAACCCACTTCACCGATTTAACTTTCTTTAAAATTCCTAATTTTTCAATTTATAGTTCAAATCACCCTGATAACACTGCTCATGGTGGTTCTGCTATTTTGATACGAAACACTATTAAGCATTATGAACTTCCAAGTTACCAGTTTGACCACATTGAGGCTTCAAGTATTGTTGTAGAAGATTGGACTGGTCCTCTGACAATATCTTCAGTGTACTGCCCACCAACACATAACATCACCAATGTACAATTTAACGATTTCTTTAACTCCTTGGGCCCTCGGTTCATTTCTGGCGGAGACTACAACGCTAAGCATCAAATGTGGGGATCACGGCTTAACAATCCTAGAGGTCGACAGTTACTACAAACAATTAATAATTTTCATATGGATGCTATTTCGACAGGGGAACCTACATACTGGCCTAGTGACCCGCACAAAATTCCAGATATCTTAGATTTTTTTATTACGAAGGGTATTTGTAACAATTATTTAAAAATAGAGTCTTCCCTCGATCTACAGTCAGACCATTCCCCTATTATTTTAACAATCAGTTCATCCGTAATCAACAAAGAAACTCCTCCAAGTCTTTGTAACAAATTCACCAATTGGGACATGTTTCGAAACAGTTTTGATGAAATATCTAAGCTTAACATTCCACTGAAAACCTATGAAAATATTGATGACGCAGTTGAATCATTTAACGTATCCCTACAGGAAGCGGCTTGGAAAGCAACGCCCAGTCTTCCACAAAAGTCTACAAACAGTGTAAATTATCCTGTAATTGTACGGAAGAAATTGGCAGAAAAACGCCGTTTACGAAGAATTTGGCAAAATTCAAGGAATCA
Source organism: Stictocephala bisonia (assembly GCA_035578905.1). Taxonomy (NCBI): domain Eukaryota; kingdom Metazoa; phylum Arthropoda; class Insecta; order Hemiptera; family Membracidae; genus Stictocephala; species Stictocephala bisonia. The sequence continues at coordinate 68,546 of JAQJVL010000228.1, forward strand.
ATTCGATAAAACAAATCTAAACAGGTCCTCTCAACAACTAAAAAGATTGATAAAATCTATAAAAGACGAATGGTTTAACGATTTTTGTTCGTCACTTTCTCCTTTTGACGACAGCGACTATTCGTTATGGAAAGTCACTAAAAGCATGAAACGACCAAAGACTCCTATACCTCCAATTCTGAAACTGGATGGCACCTGGGCCAAAACTAATAAAGAAAAGGCTCAGGTATTTGCTGAACATTTTCGGGATGTTTTCAAATTGCACCAAGATCCTCTTATCGGAAATGACGACATTTTGGAATTCCTGAACTCTCCGACTCAATTGAGCTTTCCGGTAGATAGTTTTAAGCCATCTGAAGTAAAAAACGTCATACTTCATGAAATTAGTCCAAATAAAGCACCAGGATATGACTTGATAACAGGTAAAATTCTAAAAGAACTATCTAGAAAGGGTTTCATTTTGCTAACCATGATCTTTAACGCAGTTTTAAGATTGGAGTATTACCCCTCTCAGTGGAAAGTGGCGAACATAGTTTTAATACAAAAACCTGGCAAGCCTGCTCATGAAATTACATCATATCGGCCAATCAGCCTTCTTCCATTGATGTCTAAGGTCTTTGAGAAGCTTTTGCTTAAAAGAATGAAGCCTGTGATTGATGAAATTGACGCTATCCCACACCACCAGTTTGGTTTCCGTCAATGTCATTCAACCTTAGAACAGGTACATAGGATTGTAAATGTTATAAGCCAGGGTTTAGAGACTGGGAAGTATTGTTCGGCAGCTTTTCTTGACATAAGTCAAGCTTTTGACAAAGTGTGGCATCAGGGCCTTCTTTTCAAGATAAAATCTTCATTGCCACATTCGTACTACAACTTACTCAAGTCTTATCTGGAAAATAGGTTCTTCCAAATTAAATATCAGGATGAATATTCTCCCTTAGTAGGAATTGAATCAGGAGTGCCTCAAGGAAGTGTGCTTGGGCCCGTATTATATACGTTATTCACAGCCGATCTTCCAGCGAGTCCAGGAGTAACGGTTGCAACATTCGCTGACGACACAGCTTACCTCGTTTCCCATGAAGATCCAGTTGTTGCATCTCAAATATTGCAGTTAAGTCTACACGAACTGTCCAATTGGCTCAATAAATGGAACATAAAAGTTAATCAAATCAAGTCATCACATCTCACTTGCACACTAAAATCTCAAACATGCCCCCCAGTCTCATTGGACAATGTTCCGTTGCCTCAAGTTACAGAAGTCAAATATCTGGGAATGCACATAGATAGGAGATTGACATGGCGCTCGCACATATGGCACAAAAGGCTTCAGTTGAACACCAAATATAGAAAAATGGCATGGTTACTACACAGCAAATCAAAACTATCATTAGAAAATAAGCTTCTCCTGTATAAAACAGTTTTAAAACCTATATGGACTTATGGAATTTCACTGTGGGGTTGTTCATCGAACAGCAATATAGATATCATCCAAAGATTTCAATCAAAAACACTACGAAACATACTTCAAGCACCCTGGTACATTAATAACACAATCATCCATCAAGACTCCAACATTCCTTTTGTCAAGACCGAAATTACTAAATTTAGCAGTCGATATTTAGAAAAATTGAACAATCACCCAAATTACCTTGCCCTGAATCTTTTAGATAATAGTAACGCTGTCTACAGACTGAAAAGACAACACGTATTAGATCTTCCAGTAAGATTTTTGTAATGTACTTTATACTTTTGTGTAACGATTTGTAATGTTAAACAATGTTTATGTTAGCCACGTCATTGGACGTGTGTTAATCCATGTTATATTATTTAACCTCACATTTACTTATTGTTCAACTATGAATAGATTGTAAATTCAAATAAATGTTATAAAAAAAAAAAAGATAAAACTAAAATAAAAATAAACACCAAAAACACATTCAAAGTACATTGTTACACTTAACCTAATTTTTATGTCATTCCTTCTCTTCTTTTTTGTTATCAGCTGTTCTTTGGGTATCTGGCTTATTTAGTAGACAGTTGTAAAGGATGTGGGATTTGAACTGTAGTTTTTCATTCATTAGATTAGGGTCGTTTTTGGTTGATTTGTAAATTTCAAATTCTTCTAAGCAGTTCAAACGTTGTTTATTTCGGCAATAATGTAAAATGTCCATTTTTTTTTAATTGAATGTAATGAATGGTTTTTATCAATGAGATGTTGGGCAACAGTGGATTTTTGGTTTTCGAGCTTTGGGTCAGGGTGGTGTTCTTTAAATCTATTGTGGAAATGTCTGTGGGTCTGTCCAATATAATTGTCAGGGCAATTGTCGCAAGTGATCTTGTATACTCCCGTTTTTTCATATTTATCTAAAGATTTTTTGTCTGAATTCAAGATATTTTGTATTTTGTTTGTAGTTCGGAAAGTTAGTTTTATGTCATGACGTTTCAATTCATTCTTAAGGTAGTGTTCAATTGACTGGTTGTATTCTATAGATATGAATGTTTTATTATTATTTTGATCATTTGGTTTTGTATTTTTGTTTTTATGTTTATAAATTAAGTTCTCTATTATTTTCTTTGAGTATCCATTTGATTCTGCAATGTGTTTGATTATTTGTACTTCTTTATTGTAATTTTTCTGTGACATAGGGAAGTTAATTAATCTGTAGACGAGTGAGTTATAAGCTGCCATTTTTTGAGAGTAGGGGTGATATGACGTGGCGTGGATAGTTTGGTTGGATGTTGTGGTTTTTCTAAAAATACTAAACTCGAGTTTTGTACTTTTTGTTATTGTCAGATCTAGAAAATTTAACTTGTTTGACTGTTCAATTTCCATGGTAAATTTAATTTTTGGAGATAAACTATTTAAATAGTTGTGTAGTATATTAAGTTGTCGGGTATTGCCATTGAATATTAAAAATGTGTCATCAACGTATCTGAAGTACATAAATATTTTGTTTTTGATTTTATTTTTCTCTGAAAAAATTAGATTGTTTTCCATGTGGTTTAGGTAGATATCTGCTAAAAGGCTAGATAGTGGGGAGCCCATAGCTAATCCGTCAGTTTGTTTGTAGTATTTGTTGTTGAAGCAGAAGTAGTTTTGGTCCAAAGTTTCTCTTAATAATTTCATTAATACGTTAAATGCTTCAGGTAAAAGGTTTGAGCTCCTTAATTTCGTGTTTACTATTTCTAAGGTTTCATTGATCGGAACTTTTTTTTTGGTTTGTCCCTTGGTAAAATGGTACAAAATAACATGCATAAAAACAACGGGGTAAAATTAAAAATTTGCAAAATGATACAAGAAAACAGTTTACACTAGCTCATATTTTAACTTCATTACGTGAATAAACTTAAGATTTTTGTTAATTAATTAATTAAATTTTTTAGCAGCGAAAACTGTATTAATTTAAGTTAGTTTAAAGGTCTAAAATTTAAGGAATTACTGAAACGATGCACATACTGTTATATTACTGCAGTTAGTTGGAGGGAATTCTTTATTTTATGGGTAGTATTGTTACTTGGGGATTTTGGGTCTGGCAAGTGCCGACACTGTCAACCAAATTATAGTTGCCGAGTGCCGACACCGTCAACCATTTTTGTCGTGGTTTGTAGTTTGTGTCTGTTGAAGCGAATCCATGTAAACTTGCTAACTCTATTCTTAATATTCACACAGTTCGTTGTAAAGTAAGTAAATATTGACTAAAAATGCATAACTGTAGGAATCTAATTTTTAGTAATTAGTCTATGTGTAATTTGATGTAATGACATTTTTCTTAGGTAAAAAAGAATAAATAGAAATTGGGCGCCATTTTTACAGGATATCTCCGGGCTTTGTTTAAAGACGTGTTTTGTTTTTCAGAGAACAATAGCAAAAATGTAGTGATATGAACATTACTTCGTCAACGCAATAATGCAAACTGAAGTTCATCACCTAGCCTATTATTTACTTTTATTCAGTTTATGTGTTCTATCAATAATTGAAATTTAATTATAGCCTAGTGACCTACTAGCTGTACAATGATTTTGTGGAGGAGCATAAATAAATAGTAATCTGTTCAGAAGAGTTACAATAAGTTCTGCAGGCGGACTTGTAAACCTTAAATAGCCTATAGGCTTTTTAACTTACATCAAACCCTTGTGAAAACGTGCAAATTCACATCCAGTCCAATTATAAATGTTTTATCAAAATTTAGTCATGCACCTTTACATTTTGACACATCAAGGGTGAACATGGTCTCTTTAGCTTGGTAGGCCTGTTAAAAACATGTTTGCTATGTGCTGAAAGTTTTGTTCTATTATAAAACTTAGATCTTGTTTTAGGCCTATAATGGAAAATAAAGTCAATAAAAGTGATTATTCAGCTAAGATTAGGTAACAAGGCACTTTTCTTAACAACTTGTGTGGTGAACATTATTTCCCTCTTTACACCTGACAATTATCCTTCAATAGATATTTCACTACGTTTCACTAGCCGTAAAATTAAAAAATGTAAAATGTGGGCTATTATCTAAATCAACGGTAATAAAGTATCTAGTTATTTATGTTAATGCAAGAATGTGTCACACTAGGCCTATTGAGGTTTTTTATTTTTGTCAAAAGTTGGGGTAAATAAGCACTTTCTTGCCACCTCTGAAAATACGATTTCATGTTAAAAAAAGTGGTGAAAAATGAGTTTATATCTTTTGAGGAGTTTGATTTCATCCGCGGAAAACTCTTTTTTTACCGAAAAATCAAAACTAGTTTTTATCTAATAAAGAAAAAACCAACTTTTTTAAAAATCGTTATTTTTCGACAATTTATTTTCATTTCTCGTGTATGTTTTATGCTGAACACAAATATAGAACTGGTTTTGTAGTAAAATTATTTTTTCAGCTCGAAAAATGCATTTTTTTTACTGACATAACCTAACTAATCCTAATTTATTTATTTTCTCAACAAAAATTCTTAATTTGCGTTAAATTCGAGCGTTTGGCCTCTGTGACGGCCTGCCGGCCGTCATTCCGGCGGGAATAAAGGTGAATTCGGTTTTTGTGCTTAATAGTTGTTGTATATAATGATCCCGTAATGGCCGCTAATCGCGATAGTAGTTTTTCCGTTATTTCTCGAGAAATATTTGTAATATTCCAAAATAGTTTTCAAAAATGTATTCAGCGCAAAAAAAAACATCAAAATAAAAAAAGATGATTAAAATACCATTTAAATTAACCCTTCGTTAGTCGCACAGCGGTGTTATAGACCGCAAAAGAAGCCTTTTGTGTGTAGTGATAGGGTGTGGAGACAAAGAGAGCTGATACCTTATCATATCCTTCCTCACTATTCCTACATCAAGCCCCACCACATGTCCTAGCCTCAGTCGTTTATCACTGGTGTCCCAGATAAGACGAATACAGGCGCGGTCTTTTGAACCATTGGGCGACTGATCTTGATTGTAAAGTGCGGTCTTTAACACCACGCGTGACTAGTGCTGTTAGTGTTTCTTACGGAATTTAGTGTGTTGTATTTATATAAAAAATGGATGTATTTGAAGAAAGAAGAATAAATAGACTTTTAGATAGTGTTGAAAAAGAGGAAAATGTTAATGCCAAGTTACAAAGTTGTCAAGAAAATGCTAAGAAACGGCTTTTTGATGAAATAGATAATACTAATGATGAAATTGCATATGAATTGGAAGATAATGATGAAAATGAAATTGGTCGGATAATTTTACTTTGTTTTGTAACTTTTGACACAATTGTAACAATTTGACTTTTGTATATATATTACATTAACATTTATATTATTTTGTTAATTTACATTCATTGCAATCAAGTTTAAGTTGCATTAACACGTTGACTGCTATACATGTTAGACCTATACCACGTCTATATCTGAAAGTTAAAAACAAAAAAACTACTCAGAATTAGTGTTTTCAGATGCTAATTTGAGATCAGGAAGTCGGTGGGATGGTTTATTGTTCATTTCCTGTCAGTAAAAATCCATGGGTCGGATCCGGGTCGTCAGCTCCTGGGGATGCGCCAAGAAGGCAAATGTATGGCAACATTTTCAAAATGCACCCAAACAATGTCACAAACACTTTATATTTCACTAAAAACTAATTGTTATATATTTACAATATTTACAACGCCATCCAATAATATTTGTTCCTGTTTCCGGTCACTTCCAAGGTCATCATCACTATCATTACGCTCAGCCATTTTTATTTAAATTAACACTATTACTTCACTAAATGATAATAAGCTATATAAAACACTAATAAAAATAAACTATATACAAATATAATATAAGCAACTACTCACTAAATACTATAAAAACAATAACGTGTATAAGAAAACTCAAAAAATCGCTAGGCGGAAACGACGAACACAAAAATATAGCACGTGTTGCACTGAAGGAGCGGGCGACATACAGTCCTCCCTCCACAAGAGCTGAGCTCACACTGCCTAGTATAAGAGAACATTGCAGCGCGACACGGATCCGGGGCACGCGCACTCGGCGCTCGGCCACGCGGGACCCGGAACCGGGTCGTCAGCACTCAACGTGTTAAATAAACTTAATAACAATATAAACCCGCCAAAAAAAAAATAATAATAATAATTAATAGAAGTTATTCTGGAATGACATTTATGCGTGTGCGGTGTTTTCGACCGCGGCGCGACTAACGTACTCTCAGGCACGCGACTAAGCGAAGGTTAACGGAAATATGTCAAAAATACTAAAAGTTGTGTCATTGGTTTTTTTCAAATTTTTTGGTAAAATACGTTATTTCCGCGGAATAAAAAGCATATCTCGTGAAAATACAGCCAATTCTAGACCCATTTCAAGCAAAATGTTCCAAATTTGTTTGGTGGCAAGAAACTGCATAAATACCTAAGTTGGTTTTATTTACAAATATTTTCAAGCTTGACTAGTAGCCTAGCCAAACAAGAAATATTCTTATTCATTCTAGACACCTCGGAAATTTTAACTTTTTGATCGCTGGTGGGTAGAATCAGATCTATGTTTTATGACAAACCCTTGTTTATTCCGTAGAAATAACTTGTTTAAAAAAAACAAAAAAACATGCATATGGGCACCATATGTGATTTGCCGTGAACATAGTTTTTCCGCGATATCTTGAGAAATAATTGTCGTAGATCAGAATAGTTTTCAAATTGGTGTTCAGCTAAAAAAAACTATCAAATTAATAAAAAAGCTATGAAAAAATTACTGGGACTAACAGAGATTAGACCTCGAATCAAAAACTAACATTTTCCAAAATTTAGAATTTTTCTTATATCATATACATTGTATAAGTGTTGTTTCATTAAATATAGACATAATTATACCTATTGGTAATAAAAAATTCAAGATTGGTGACGCGTCTTGAGGGTGCATAAATACCAAAAAGCCTGACAGTATAAAGTTATAAAGTTTTGTGACTAAGATATGAAGGTTTATTGCAAATTTGGTTTTCTACTGACTTTCCGCAAATTTTAACTTGCAGCAGAAAATTAATGTTGTTTGCATGTTTTTCTTTTTATATAGTTACTATATCGTGAGCGAGAGAATAGCACTTGATCTTAGCTCATTGTATCTCAAAACTGTATAAATTTGTTTAAAACCCTTTATAGAATGCTGGTTGATATTTCAACCACCTCCAATATCTCTCTGCACAGCCAAGTTTCGTGTCACTTGCCGTCAACGCTTTCTGGTTGAAATATCAACCACCTCAAATATGCTCTATATGAGCTCAAATAAGCTATATTTATGAAATACCCAATGTTTAAGCACTGATATATTGTATAAGTATATAATATTCTGTTATGTATGTGCTGTATTACTACATTTTATAGATTGCTTTACATTTGTATTATACGTGTTAATATTGTTATTGTTATTGAGAAATAAAGTTTATTCTATTCTATTCTATTCTATTAAGTATTGATTCTTTATGTATACACTTAGTGAAAGATCAGAAAAATGTTTAAAAAAATATTACATGTCTGCATGTGTTTGGAGAGGGTGGTCGATATTTCGACCAGAATGTGTTAGAGCAAGTGCCAATGTAGCTAAAATTAATGGTCAAAATATCAACCACTTAGAAAAGGGATTAATAAGTTGGTCTAATTTGTTTACAAAATGTATTTTGACAATACAATTTTATTATTAGATTTCCAAACATTTTATAGTGATTAAATAATAAACCCTCGAAATCTCATTCTCGTTAGAAAATCTAGGAAAATGTATAACTAAAATAAAAATATATACACCTTGAAATTCATGATAAAAGTTTACAGTTAATAAGTTGGTCTAATTTGTTTACAAAATGTATTTTGACAATAAAATTTTATTATTAGATTTCCAAACATTGTATAGTGATTAACACGTTCGCTACTGGGCGGCTCATATATGAGTCAGGCACACGTTTCACACAGACGGGTATGTTGAGAATAAATCGTACATATAGCCCAGCTAAATGCTGATTGATCATTCCCACAGCCCGGAGAAAAATGTCAAAATATAACTCGATTTCGATCTTGAATTGCATCTATATAAATTCTGAACCACATATAACCTTTTTTTTATTATTTTACCAGGATTTTAGAGCGGCTCATATTTGAGTCACCCGGTCTATGGTGTGCATTTTTATAAATTATAACCATGTATTTACAATAGCCCGGGTGGCTCATATATGAGCCAAGTAAAAATTACAAGGTAAAAAGAAACAATATACAGTTATTGAAACAAATATTTTTATATTAGAAATACGATATGTCAATGTACTAATATAAAATATAAAAAAGCAAAATTTACTTTGACAAAATAAGAAGAAACTAACATAAAATATTCTGTGTAAAAACTAATACGACTTTTATTTGCTGAGCCACTGGCTGAAACAGTCAGAAACGCAAAGTCCAAATGGTTTTCCATTGTTGTCCCTGCATACTGAACATACATAAAAAGTCTGTTGTCTCTTCTTTTTAGTCTCACGACATTAATGGCAGCGTACTCTTTTATCCAGCTTCACAGGCATGTGCTGTACTCTAACAGATCCTCTGGGAGTAATGCGATCAATTGGATGTGCGCTCAGAAGTTCTTTAATAATAATATCTCTGAATTTGAGATAACTAATAGTATTACCCATCTTGGAACAAAGGTACCTGCTATTCCATAAGGATGCATCCAAAAGGTGGAAAAAAACCTTCTTATACCAACGTAGACTTTTTCTGGGAGTGGAATAATAACTGATCATCTGATCGTTGCGATCAATACCGCTCATATTTCTATTGTAATCAACAATCATACTCGGTTTTAGTACTTCACAGCCTCTCCCGTTTTGTACATTCTCCATTGCCGGCCCATGCATAGTTGAAATAGTGAGGACATTTCTTTTGTCCCTCCATTTCATTACCGTGACATCTCCCTTCTGCCGGCTAACATACTCTCCTCTTTTTAACTTAGCATCGGTAACTTCTATAGGATTCCCAGTTCTTTTTGATTGTAGTGTTCCAGTCATGGTTGTATTTTTATCTAAAAGGTCTTCAGCTAATGTTATACTATTATAAAAGTTGTCGAAATAAATTGCATGACCTTTCCCAATATAATTTTCCAGAATCTTCATTACTACATGATACGTGTGTCCTTTCTCAGAATCTGTCAGTGTACCTTTACCAGAGTAAATAAGTATATTCAATAAGTACCCATCTGGAGTACATAACTCGTACATCTTAATCCCATATTTATGGCGCTTGTTTTTCAGATACTGCCTAAATGACAAGCGCCCACGCCATAATATCATGACTTCGTCGAGCAATAATTCCTTTCCTGGAGAATAAAAAGTTGTAAACTTTCCCAACAAGTATTTAAGAACTTGGTCTATTTTGTGAAGCTTGTGTTCAGTGTCGTCAGTGTCTGAGTCATAAAAGCAAATACATTGTATGATTTGCTCAAAACGGTTTCTGGGCAATGTCTTTCCAAATATTGGGTGATAGTACAAAGATGACGTGCTCCAACAATGTTTTATTGCTGGGAAATGTAAATTTCCCATTAGTAAGCATAATCCCAGAACCTTTTTTAATTCATCTATCGTTATAGGGGTCCAACTCTTTGTATGACTTGTTCGTGGTTGAGGCACATAGTGTACTAATGTAGCTCGTTTGTTAGTCCAGGATACAATTTTATTTAACAACACATCGTCAAAAAATGTATAAAAAACCTCAACAGGATTTTCAGAATTTAAATTTATTTCTTCTTTGCCTGTAAATGGGATAGGTGTGGGGATATTATTGCTATCGACCCTAAGATTTTGGCCTGCTTGATAATTGTCATGAATAGCCTACACAATCGTTTGTACATTGGGATCATCAGAAATTGGAAGTATTTCATCATTGTCTTCCATTTGATCCGTCATACCATCATCGTTATGTAAATTATTTGGGTTTACAATAACATCACTTACTTGTTCATCATCGCTCCGAAGCTGTACAGCTCTTATATCTTCTTCAGACTCGCTTGTGTTGTCCATTGAACTGTCACCAGGTCTGTATTCACTAAATCCATCTGAACTAAAGAGAGAAGACAATGAACTTACACTGTCATCAAACTCACGATCAATTTCACTCTGAGTTTCTAAGCGAACTTTCTTAGGATGACTCATACTTCACAGAAAATGAACTACTAATATTAAAAAACCACTCAGAATGCATAAACACGTGGGGAATGATAGGTAGTAACAAACTGCAACTCATCGCTAGTGCTAGACTAAACTGTCTGCTGTCCTTGTCCAGCATAAAGGGGTGCCAACCATTCAACACAAAAATTACCTCTCTAAACATCAAAACCAGAGACCGGGCGACTCACATGTGAGCCAGTCTTCTCATGTACATCTGTAAAAGTTTCAAACTTCTAGACGAGACGGGACCTGAAATATTTAGCTTTTAATACAATTGTGACGCCGTCCCAAATATGAGCCTCCCGTCTGTGGCTACGACCCGGGCGGCTCACATTTGGAACACCCGTCTATACGAATGTTCGGAATGGCTCATATATGAGTCAGCTGGGATATTTTAGCGAAAAATATTTAACATATCCGTACTGAACGTGTTAAATAATAAATCCTCGAAATATCATTCTCATTAGAAAATCTAGGAAAATGTATAACTAAAATAAAAATATATACACCTTGAAGTTCATGATAAAAGTTTACAGTTAAGGTAAATACTAAACAAAATTAAAAGATTTCCAAAACAGTATAGCTGACCTAAATAACATCAAAACAGGAAATAAAAAATAATCTGTTTTGTGGAAGGGTGCAAAACAATTTATGCAGAGAGCAATTTTGCACTTCTCGCACTCAATGCTACAGCGCTTAGGCTTCTCTTTTGTGCTACACCTTGCACAACGCCTACTGCTAGTAATTATTGGAAGATGTTGTCCTACTTCACTTTGATTTATTTCATTTACCGTCCTGCCGTGAATCTTTTTTCCTTTTGTACAGCCTGATTTCCTTGATTTACGACTAGAAAAGCCATTTATTTAAGGAATTGATCATGCTCACTACTTCGAAGACAGTCGAACTCATCTCCTCTGTAGCCATCCGCTCTTCTTTTTTTAGGTGGATCCATGCTAAAAATAAAACATAAGTTAAAGACTAAACATAATACTATTACGAGGGCCGTTCGGAAAGTAACCTCCGGTTGCTCATAGAATAGGAAGTTGAGGGGATAGTGCCGCCATAGTAGCGTTGACGCGCAGGTCTCGTCAGTCGGCATCCAGCTGTGGTACTGTGAAGGTCGTCCGAGCGCAAGTTCGTTTTCTGTAGCTTGTGAAAATGGCGTCTGTCATAGAAAGTCCCGCCAAATGTGAGGTGCGATCTGTCATTCGATTTTTTACAGCCAAGCAGTATTCAGCGGCAGCCATTCATAGAGAATTGTGCACTGTGTATGGACCAAACAATCAACGCAGATTCGTACGTTGAAACTTTAAAAAACCTACGAAGGGCAATTCAGAACAAACGCCGCGGTTTATTGTCGTCTGGCGTCATTTTCCTTCATGACAACGCCCGACCTCACAGTGCTCGAAAAACCAAAGACCTTCCATATCTGTTCAAGTGCATGAACAGATGAAAGTCACTGGGAGCTAAATCTGGGCTGTATGGTGGATGGCTACAAACATCCCATTGAAATTGTTCAAGAAGGTACAAGAAGGTACCCTCCACTTCCTATTCTATGAGCAACCGGAGGTTACTTTCCGAACGGCCCTCGTATAAAGTAGTGTAAATATTTTTATTTAGGCAGACTGTAATGGTGTATAATGCAACATTATAATAAACATTTAGTTGCCTAATAATGTATATTTCAACAAATTCATTGTAACATAAAAATATAAATATTTTGTTCTCATACTACTGTGAATTGAAACACATTTAACCTCAATAACTTGCGAGCGCAAATAGTTGGATGGTTATAAATAAAACAGATTGAAAGCCAAGAGTATTACGATAATTTTGGTATATAATTTAGTAAAACATGTCATACTAGCCTTATTTAATAATTGTCTAAACAGAAAATGTTTTTGAATGTTAGATATAAATACTAGAAATAATATTTTTCCACCAGAAAACCATTTACAGAACACTTTATTTAAAGACATGTCTATGTTCAGTTATTAGCATAAAATAATATATAATAATTAAAATTTCATATATTCTTACCTTGAAAGAATGAGAAGTCTTCAAATTCAAACTTGCAGCATGTGCTTCTCAATGTCAGATCACTAAACGCATACTGGTTTGTGTATCAACCACCAGTTCACATAATCACCACTAGACGACAGCACAAAGCAGCCAGACCAACAAAATGCAAAGTCACGTGTTGCCTAGGTGTAGCTGGATTGGCTGATAACCTTAAGATATATTTTCGCTCACCTAGTCATTCAAAAATAAACTTTATGTACACTGGTTGAAATATCGACCAGCATGCATTGGTGACATTGTCATGAAAAATCTTATGTGCACAGAGAGTATCATATGGGTGGTTGATATATCAACCAGTATGCGTTACCTATAACTGTCCAAAATTTGGCTGATCTATAAAGGGTTAATGTTGTTATTCTGAATATTTTTAACGCTTATATTTTGTTTACAGGATGGGGAAAAGTAAAAAACATGATCCAGAGCCAGAAAAGATTATTAGAAAATTGGGAGACAATCTGAATATTGAAATAACTGAAGCAGAAAAGAGATACAGAAACAAAAATGGACCAGGTAAAAACGCGTAGTAAAGTTAAGAATCTGGTTTGGTAATTGAATTTATAATGTGTGCTTAGTAATAAAAAAACCGCTTTTAAAACTCACACAAGTAAAAAACGCGCTTCTTTGTAGAATGCTAGCTGTATTTATTCTTCTAACTGTTGTAGTAATAGCATTGTGAATTAACTAAAGAAACTACATATTGGTTATCATTAGTATGGCTATAATTAGAGATGGGTGGATATTCTCAATTCCACCAATTCTAGGCATTGGAATCTCAGTTGGGAATCCTTGGTTCTTTTCTGTTAATTCACTACTACTACTTTATTTTTGTTTCCGTTAAATCACTACCACTAGATAAATATTCTATTGCTCTAAAAACTGTTCCCTGATCAATTTTACACCCATTGTAATATTCCTTTTACGCTGTGAATACGAAATCGCTGGCCTTATCTTATCGCTTTCCAAGAACTTACACGCGGAGAGTGCATTCAGCGGCCAGTCAATCATTTGGTTCACCAGTTTGTGATCAACTTTAGTAGCCACCTAGCCTAACCTAACCATAATTGCGATAACAAAAGTAGTGATAGTGAAGTTACAGAAAAAGTAGTGGTAGTGAATTAATGGTGAAGGTCCGAATTCTGATTATATATATCCTGAATATATGTTTAAAAAATGTATCAGTAGCAAAATTAGTATCAACAACAGTGTTTTCTAGCGTTGACAAAATACGACAAAAAAATAACAAAGAAAATGGAAATTAAAAAATTCAGGCATTGGGTGGCCAAGCATTGCCTGTCATCGTTAAAAATACTCCCAATCAATATTACTGTATGTGTATGGGAGGGCGGTGGGTCAATACCACTGTACATGAAAGGGAGGGCGGCAAATTCAATACCACTGTATAATGCCTAAAAATATTAAACTATACCCATACAAGAATTAAGACTTAAAATCTGTACTAAAATAATAAATTGATTGAACTAGGTTGACCTTGAAACCATTTTCACGTAAATTTACGGTCAGTAATTTATTGTCGGCTAAATAAGAATTCAAACTCCAACCAAAGTTAGTGTATCATGTAACTGTGCCCGGAGTAAATTGTTGTGTTTGGCTCATTTCATATGAAATTACCAAAAAAAATTAATTTTGAACCTTGACCTCTTGGATTTTGATGATTTTTGGTATACTTTTTTTTTTATTTTTTTTTCATAAGACGCCGATTGTCAAGATATGGACGGATATGGATTTAGAATGAGTGTAGATGAGTGAATGTAGTCATTGTTACAAACTAAGGCCGACTATTCCTTAGAAAGTGTCATTAATTAATAGCCCAATGACAAATGAACAGCCGGTGGTTATCAGCTGATCCTTCTCAAAATGTATTGACTCTGATTGGGATCGAACTGAGAACCTTTAGCACAGTATACTACCCAGTAATACTATTAAAAATCCAAAATTTTATGTTTTTTGAGTGCTTAGTTTATTAGTTATTAAAGGTCAAAAACGCTAAAAAGTACTGATTTTGACCTCACACTTGTACTTAAAATATGCGTTAAATCAGGCAAAAATGCTCCTAGAAAGTCAAAATTAGTATCATTCTCTTCAGAATGTATAGGCCTTTCATTTGACATACAACAGGCCAATATTACATTCATTTTTTTTTTAAATAAAAAGTTTTGAAAAATGTCAAAAAGGCCCCTTTTAATTGTGTTTATAAAAAAGTATGTTATGGGCATACTATTTGTGCACATGCATGTAAAATTTCATCATTTTCAGAGTCCCCATAATGGATTTTGCTTCAGCAAACCTAAATTTATTTATTTGCATCTAATTTATTGTATGCATACACATAAATAACATGTAACTGGATATAAATTAGTTACATGCACATAGGTCCTACAGAGTTGTTTCATTGAGAGATATTAAATGGCCTAACTGTACAGTAATTCTTTAAATCTAGCTTAATAAAACTAGCGAAAGCATGGTGTTCTATTAAACAATATTTTTTTAATGATCCCATTGCTGTCTCATAATGAAATTTTACATACAGGTGCACAAGTAGTGTGCCCATAATATATTTTTTTACAAACGAAATTCAAAAGGGAACTTTTTGAGATGTTTCAAATAAACTATATTTATTTTTGAAAAAAAATGAAAATTTATGTAATATTGGCATGTTGTGTGTCAAATGAAAGGCCTTTAAATTCTGAAGAGAATGATGCCAATTTTGACTCTCTAGGAGCATTGTTGCCTGATTTAACGTACAAGCGTGAGGTCAAAATCAGTACTTTTTAGCAGGCACATATTCCTATTAGATGGAATATCTATTGTGGTGTACAATCAAGTCCTATCTATATGTTCTGATAATATTCTCTAGTGTTGAAATAAGTATTTAACTGTAATTTTTCTTCATTTGTAAGATTATTTTGTGAGACTCTTGTATATATTAACCTATAGGTTTTCTTTTTGTAAGTGTTCATAGTAAAAATATTAGCAATGTAGCTTCGTAGAAATGTATTTGTATTTTCAATAAAATGTTAGTATAAAAAGGAGTAAAAAAAGAATGGGATAGAGAATTAGGCCAGCTATGGGTTGGAGGAGGCAGAGGTTTTCTTGTGTCTTTCTTTTATAATGTTTATGTACACTTTAATAGCAAGATTAATATCTCCAGAATAATCATTTTAATGTAATGCTTAAAATACAACACATTTAGACTAAAATGCATTTTTGAAAAATTGAGAGTCAGGGAAAATTATCCTAAATGGTCAGGGGAAATTGTGACAAAATTTGTGTGGACACCCTGTATTAGTAGACCAAAAATCGTCAAAATAAATATCCAGTGAGCGGTGCATTATCACAGATATAGAAGCATGTGCCATTATTATAATGTCCCGTTTATAGCCCTTGATAAAAGTTATTTTAATAAAGCAGTACTGAGCTGAAAGGTGTCTTAATATGGTTTTAGGGCCTCGTTAATAAGTTAAATAGGAACAAATTAACATTAATGTGATTTGAGAAAGCATTGGATTTCTTTAGCATAAATACAGATGTTTCTACTTCACATGTACATTAATAATACAACGTTAATCAGCTGTTCTTTTATGTAGAATTGAAACATCTTTATGTGAATTATGAATTATGTTTTAGATGATTTGAGTCAAGTAGATAAAGAGAAGCTGAAGTGCACAGTTTGTGCTAGGAGTTTAACAGATCTTCTCAAAAAGGGAAATGAACCATATGTTCATATGTTACTGAACGTCCTCATGTGCAGGGTAAGTATTACATAAAATTTCAAATAAGTCAAACTTCAAATTTGTTATTTTAGATTAGATGTTTGTTGGCATAAAATTACCTAAATTGGTGAGGTATGTAATTGTAAAACTTATGTGGAAAAGTCACTAATTGGAAGGAGTTACGTAAATCATTGTTATCTAATTTTTATTTTTAATATACTCATTTACCTCGCAAATGGTATTTATCTTTTTGTTTTGTTTGACATTTCATTGTTCTTCAAATTCCTGATTGCTGAAGGTAAGAGACCCTTACTATTTCATGCATAAATTTAAAATACAGCCTAATTACTTTTTCTTGTGATAAAGTTATGACACATAAGAGTACAAATCATACGAGGACTATGTAAGGTCTATAACTTTTTAGACTGTCAAAATGGCCATCAAAGAACCATTTACTAACTGCACCTTCTCTTTAAAAGGGTTTTTTTTTAAATTATTGTAGGAGTATGTGATTTTTTCTTTTTGCTAAAGAAGAATAATTTTAAATAATAGTTAAAAATCAAAACAAAACTAATAAAGAAATACAACACTAAAAACTATAATAATGTTTAATAATAATAATCAGATGTATCATGAAACATCAGCAAAATCAGAATAGTAAGAAGAGGATTGCTGTGGAGGGATGTATGCAGCACACAGCAGCAGCTTTCGATGTACTACACCAATAGTCACAAATAGAGCTTCAAGATTAGTAAAAGAGCAACAGATCTCAGTAGATAGTAAATTTTTACACACAACTATCAGAACTCCTCAACTACAAATCATCACTAGTTTCTTCAGATTTATCCTTTCTATAAATCGTGTAATTATGAAATCCCAGCTCAGAAGTACTAACACCAGAGTTCAAATTAGTTTCAGTGAAAATAACTACATAATATATGCAGCCTGATACAGATTTATACAGAGTCTCACAAAAGGTGTCTCAAATGCATTGTGGGCGATCCATTTGACCAAGAACATGGCTGTAAAGTTTTTCTCCCCAAAACCATATGCATAGAATCAAATAATTTCATCATTGTTAGACTTCAGCATTGAGGATCCATGGTTTGAATCTTAAAATATTTTAATACAAACATATAGCATGTACCATATCATATTTAAGGTATTAACACCCTGAGTATTTTGGTGTAATCAGATTTGAGTTTTACTTATCCGTTTAAAAATGGTGGCGAAAAGTATGTAAAAAATAGCAAATTTTTGTTTTTATTGATAAATGCACAGCTTAATCTTAATAAGAAATCCAAAAATTGTTCTGAATATCTAAGAAAATTCTCTTTAAAATGATACCCAATATTGCTCAGCTTTGATAGTTTCTGTCAGGATATCGTTCAGAATAAAGCCTTTCAGCAGCCCTTAAATTGGTAAGATACTCATCCAAAACCAGCTGAAAGCTTCTTCATTTGTATATGGCATTTTACAAAAAATGATATTTACATACACAGTAAACACAAATGAAATTTAAAACTAAAAAAATGTAAAAAAGAGTAAACATAAACCAATAAAATAATGCAAATTAAAACATAAACCTAATAAATTGATAATACAACAAAATATTATTAACAATTCTTCACAATTTTATTGAAACTTTCACTATAAAACCACAACTGCAAGGTTTGTATAAAATGTGTTTGGTTACAAGCAATAAAAGAAATAGAGAACACATACTTTGTTGCAATAATGGGCAAAATCAGCTGATCGTTTTTATCAGCTGATAATAAGCGGGAGTGCACGTATGTCCAAACTAAGGGTGTGCGAGTAGTGATTTTTGAGTTCGAGTCGAGTCGAGTAGTTGGCATTTTTTTGGGGTATCAAGTATTTCGAGCGAGTATTTACAGAAGGATTTCCTGTTCACCCCAAGACAACTGTAAAAGGTAGACACCATCCTAAGCCTATGTTAAGTTTTGCCAGATTCGTAAATATATACATCTAAACTGAACACAATAATTTTGATTTGTTGTTTGTAACTGTAACATTTGATAAATAACACTTTTACTTCCTGCCTTCCTACATTTTTATGTGACATTGACATTGTTTTGTTTAACCTTTTTTCATAACTAATATGATGAAAGAAACTAAGAAAGTATATTATTAACACGTTAGCTGCCACTGGGATGGACCGGTGATGCCCCCATATTGCCAAGTTTTATCGTTACCGTACTTTTTTTTCATTAATTTTTGTTGTAATATGTTTGTTACGTAGTGTCATATGATATTTTATAAATAAAATGTTTCAAATAACAGCTGTTAATTATGGCCCGATCGGGTCGGCAGATTTTTTTATTAACGAATTTTAATTGAAAAATAAATGTGCCGACCCGATCGGAACAACATTGTTTTTGGGTATATTTCACGTAAGATATTGGCAGTACTGCACTCGGTGCGCAGTAAATCGTGACACACATGTTCGTGTTATTTCGCGCGCCTTTTATTGTACTCGGCACCCGCTTAGTGTAAATCTAACCTCACTTGGTTACAGTTTGTGTGTTGTTAGGTGTAGTGTATTCACACTAAATTTTACATTTTGTTCAGATATCCTTCCATGTTACTTATGTCTTTGAGTGTTTGTATTTTATTTTAGTTTATTTAGTTAGTTTATATTTTCAACAATGGATGATTTGAATAGTGATGAAATAACAAACGCTTTGTACGATCCTATGACAAGTGAATATGACCCACAAATGGACCGTGTTAGTGATGATGGTTGGCGAAGTAATGAAGAGAGCGACATGGATAACACGGACGAAGATCCTGACTTTGCTCCCAGATACGACTCTTTATCGGAGAGTGACTTAGATGGTGAGATAAGTAATGTTGTAGACAATAATTATGATGAAGATATGAATGAAGTTTTGACTGAAATTATTAGTGAAAATAACAGTGTGAATGATGAAAGCGTTATGAATGTTGATGAAGTTGTAAATATAGAACATGTACAAAGAGAAGATGTAAATATTAGTTAAGGTGAAAAATACAAAGTGTTGAATAAAAATGAAAAAATCCAAATGAAAAAAGATGAAGATGAAAAATGGCAATTGTTTGAGGGTAGGCAAAAAAATATTAAATTTGACGGAGTACCAACATTTTCATTCAATCTTCCACAAAATGCAAAACCTGTTGATTACTTTTATGCATATTTGACCGATGAAATCATACAGGTAATGGTTGACGAAACCAATCGTAATGCTGCTCAGGTTATAAGTAAATTACGATTGAATCGTAGTAGTAGACTGCGAAAATGGAGACCTACTAATCCAGACGAAATAAAAAAGTTCTTGGGATTATTGTTATGGATGGGTCTTGTGCCAATGCCTCGACTGACAGAATATTGGTCGAATAACATACTCTATAAAAATTGTGTTGTAGGTAAAATTATGAGCCAGAATAGGTTTCAATTAATATTAAAATTCTGGCATTTTAGTGATAATGAGAAAATGCCACAGGGAGGTAGACTATCCAAAATCTCACCCCTTATTAATCATTTGAATAACCAATTCAAAATTAAAAAATCTCCTGGTGAAGATGTTGTTGTGGATGAGAGTATGATCACTTTTAGAAGATGGCTCCTTTTTCGCCAGTATCTTCCCAACAAAACACACAAATATGGGATTAAGGTGTTTAAAATCTGTGACACAAGTGGCTACACTTTAAAAGTAAAAGTTTACATGGGAGCAGGGACTGGAGCCGATGACAATCTAACATTAGCAACTTCTGTAGTTTTGGACTTAATGAAAGACTACCTAGATAAGGGCCATACCTTATATGTAGACAATTTTTATACCTCTGTAGACGTGGCCAATATACTTTAGTCACGTAACACACATATTGTAGAAAGTGTTACTCATAATAGGGCATGGTTTCCCCACAAGAAATCAGTACCATCCAATGGGACTGTAACACTTTGTAGAGGTGAGATGAACTGCCTTGAGTATCCTGAATGGCATTGTATTCACGAAATGGTTTGACAAGAGGGAGGTTAGGATGATGTCCATAAAGCATCCTGTGGATTATATTGACACAGGGAAAAAAACAAGACAGGGCCAACCTATTTTAAAGCCTCTAGTAATAGTTCATTACAACAAGGCAAAGATGGGAATCGACGTGTCTGACCAGATGGCATCGTACAGCACTGCTGTAAGAAAAACGATGCGATGGTACCATAAAGTCGCTTAAGAGTTCCTCTTAGGAACAGCTGTTGGTTAATGCCTGGTTAGCGTATAAAGATGCCGTTAGAGTCATAGCCCAAAGTAGAAGAAAACGTGTACTCCATTACTACATTTAGAGAAAAAATTGTGTATGAGTTGCTGGGTTTGCAGACGGGATAGGTTGAGCCTGTGAAAGAAGTTGGACATCACTTCTTGTCTGAAACTTCCACTTTCGTTGGCGAAGGGAAGAACAAACGAAGAGCGCGAAAGAACTGCAAAGTGTACTACCAAAGAGTTGCCCGCACAGGAGACCGGAAGTTAACAAAAAACCTTAAAAAAGTAACTACCCTATGTAAAATGTATCCTGAGAAACCCTTTTTGTGCAAGGACTGTTTTAAAAATGTACTTAAGTAGACACATGTAAATAACCTAGTTTTTCTGCAAATGTATTTTATCCTATTACAATTTCTTTATAAAATGTATCGATGTGTGTTTTGTCCATCCCCAATAAAACTACCAATTATTTAACATTAAAACATTGATCAAAGTTAAAAAGAAAATGTGCCAACCCAATCGGGTCGGCATCATTCACGCTTTTTTAAAGTAAATTTTGACTTGAAGTAAATGGTTTTAGAATGTCCTGGATACAATTTTACATAACTATGGGATCCTATATTCATGAATTGTCTATTAAATAATTGATAAATAGAATTATAGACTTTAAAAATTTATATTTTGTAGACCCTTACTAATTGCTGACGCCGACTCGATAGGGTCGGCCGATGTTTCTAGCGCAACTACGTATGCCGACCCGTTCGGGTCGGCACGGCAGCTAACGTGTTAATTGAAACAAAGTGGATTATAAAGACTTAATCTGTTCACTCATATTACAGATCAGATTTTCTATGCAAGCCAATTTTACTGTTTCACAGCCAGCCGATATGTTTATCTGGTGGTTTAGTTTAAAATGTACCGCGAAAACGTAGCGAAGCTTGTTGGTAAAAGCTGCATCCAATCAAACGGATGCTAATATTCAGGCGTCATCGCCAAATGCAGTCATTTGTTTTCAGAATCGCCTCTTCTCAACAAAAAATTTATTTTGTACACGCCAAGAAGAGTGGATCTGTATTCTGTGGGTATTTAATTCAGTAATAACAAGGTTACAACTAACCGGAAATAAGCTGTGAATTATATAATCAAATTTGAAAATCTGGAGGACAAAGACTGTAGTTCAATCGACTGATAATAATAACTAAGCAGGTTTACTAAAAAAATATTAAAGTCGCTTAGGATGAATTTAATTAGTTTTTAAATTATGATCGGTAATGAAATGTGTGCAACTTGAAACTATTTCGATACATGAGGCTACACTGAACAACAGATAAATAATTATTTCATAACGAGAAATTCATGAAAACCTGGGGTAATCAAATGAAAACCATAGACGTAGTCGGCTAATATAATAGGTCTAGCCGATATTGGCGACGAGATGCAGTCTGAAATATAAACTTATGAATAAAAAATGAGACGTTTAATAAGGCTTTAGTTCAATAAAAATAATTTTCCGAATCTCTAAATTCGTCATATTTTGATTAGAAAAGGTCTTCCAACATGTTTCTCCCTCAATTGGTTTGATTTGTGATTGTTTTACAGTTTACATTGACGTCAATGTGAACAGGGAACCGTTCAGTGAGTTTACGAATCAAAATTATTGTACTTTACCACATTTTACGCTCCAACGGTGTTATTGTATAACATAGTCAGGAAACCGCTTCACAAATTGACTGGAAAAAATATCTTATGCGCAAATATTACAGACAGTTTTGGCAATGTAAGGTGTTTACGGAATAATGATAAATAGACGTTCGCCACGGATATATATATATTTATTTGACTGAAAATAAATCAATAATGTTGTGTCACATGCTGCTATAGCGTCATTACCATATTTTATATGATATGATACAGTAATTTCTTACGTCAAATCATTGGACGATTCCCTGCTCAGATTAAAAAACAAAATAGACCTCAATCGACCCGCAAGAAATATACGATAATTTCAGTTCCGAAAAGGGGCTGAATGGTTCTTTGCACGTACGTATACTACAACCGAGATGAACTTTCGCCTATAAAAGATGGGAAGTTCGATTCTTGGGATATAAAGTGACTCTTTCTCGGTACCCTTTTCATTGAGCGGTATAATTGATATGAACGAAAATATGCATAATTTTCACGGCGTACAGACCATTAAATTTGTATCGGTAACAGGTCTTTTTGAGCATCTTGAACCGGATCTCTCGTTCCTTTTCTTAGGTCATAAAGACACTAACCCGCACTTCTGTTTTATTCATGCTATTTTAGGTTAGGTTACAAGTGACTAGTAGACTCGGACAACCAAGATATGTGATCGCTTCCTTCCCAGCTCTGTTGTTCACTTTCGATCACATATCTTGGTTGTCCGAGTCTACTAGTCACTTGTAACCTAACCTAAAATAGCATGAATAAAACAGAAGTGTGGGTTAGTGTCTTTATGACCTAAGAAAAGGAACGAGAGATCCGGTTCAAGATGCTCAAAAAGTGAATGAGTTCGTTCACTACGTCGACTAGTTCATTCGACTGTCATCTTGTACTACCTATTCTTAGGCATATTGTTTAGTTCATAATTACGCATACCGAACTGTTTACGTATGTGTAAGGGTAAAATAAAACACAAGAAAGTGCAAATTTTTTATTCATAACTTATAAAACTGTTACTCTTAAAACTAAATTAAGATGTAAAACTGATATTTCGTGAAATACAACTACTCGATCGAACTTCGAGTAGTTTCGGAATGTTTGAGCCGAGTTCGAGTATTAAAATACTCGAAGTTTCTCTGTGTACATTCTCTGTGTACACCACAAATTGGACATTTTCACACATAAAAAATCAACAAATAATATTTGCATACTAAAAACAACACTCTGACACAGAATAAACAAACATGGCGAGTGGACAGCTACAGCATATTTATTTTAATTTACCTTTTTCCAGCTGTCTGTTAATGTAGATTGTTCACGGAATGGAGAAGAAGGTCAAGTTTCCGTAGATACCACATGTAACACGTTTTGTGAAGGATAAGCCCTTTCAAATCTTCGTAAACACAACAGAGTTCAGTCAACGATGTGTCGACCATAAACCACAGCAGTTACGCAATAAGTATTCAAATTTTCACTAGTGATGTTTTTAAAATGGGTTAAAAAGGCTGCAACATCACTAATAAAATCTAACTAAAAGGAAATATTTCAGCAACAAATTTTTCTTTTATGAAGTGCATTGAGCGATATGCGGACGTCGTCCAATGTCACTCGTTGAACATAATTTCACACGTTCTCCGAGCGCTGAAAAATGTGTGCCCGATGGTCGCCCGTCATTGTGTGCATCAGCCAAGTACCTGGGAATATTGTCATTACCTCAGTTTGCATTGGTTGCAGTACGAATATGTATCTATGCGTGATATGGCTTAACCATAATGAACCCTCGAAAGAGAAGATGGTTAGTGCATCTACTAAGTTCTGTGCGATAATTAAAAGGTGCTTCCACTTCGTACAAAGAACTAAAAAACCATTAATGAAAGTGTTTTAATTACTTTAGGATAAGTTCAATCTCTCTATTGAGCTATGTGTCAAGGCTAGAAACACTATTTGTAGTCCTCATTGAAAGAATCCCATTTCACCGGTCAAGACTTTGCTGCCTCTATATAGGAACCTGAATTACCTGAAATTGTCCCATGACTGCATATTAAAAAAAACAAGCCCTGTTACCTCTGAATTTAACAAGTTTGAACTGAACAAACCACACCAACAACCTGACGCTGAAGAAGTGCTTGCTCTATGCGTGCCCGATGCGCATCATCATGGGGCACACTAAATGACGCTTTGTATAAATCACTCCATATGCTCAATGATTTAGAGGTGTGTGTAACATAGAAGGTTACGTCTTGTTTTAGAGGGCACACGTCAGGTTAGGTGCATAAAAGGTTCAATCTAACGCCATCCTTCTACATTATGCGTGTCTTACAATGCGCTGGCTGCATAAAAGGGCCCTTAAAGTCAGTAGCACTAAATCTATAGCAGCTAACATTCCACTCATTTCATTAAACTCCTATTTAATGATATCTTGGCTATGTTGTAAAATTTGTATTTTTGCAAATAAAATAATAATAGATATAGGTAACAATGTATAGGTGGGTCAGTAATACTGCTTGTACGGGTGGCTGGCTGAGTCAGTATCACCATTGATTTTACTATATAAAGAGATACTCCATCCATATGGGAGAGTTGTGGTGAGGCCCCAAAACTGTTTTGAGGCCCCACGCTGCGCTGCGCATAGCCCTATTTCCTCTCTCTCGCACGCTCTTCCGTCTGTCTCACTTCCCTCCTCTTAACCCATTCTCCAGACAGCCGCCCCGCCCTCTCCTTCCTCAGGTCCCACACACAAACAACGTCCTGCTTAGATAATTGTTTACGTTATTCCATATGGCCAACGTTTATCCGAGTTCTCTGTTTTTATATTTGCTTGCATCTCTTTCGAATGATAAAGAATACTGTGTTGATACTATTACAGTAAAACTCAGTGTGACATTCATATTGAATAAAGAAATATTTATAACTGAATAAATTAAAACACCATATTGATTTATATGACTAACACACCGTGTATTTGTAAATAGACTCACTTGAATAGATCGCCAACTTATCGGCAATGCTGGCGATAATTACTGCTGATTGTTCAAGTAAACATACTTAAATTTAAGTAAACATTTTCATATTATTTAGCCCATCTGAAAAATCTTTATTTATTGCATTTTAACCATCGATTAGGTGATTAAATTGACTGTTGTACTCAATCATTAGTTTTTTCATATTCGGTAATTGATTAAAAAATAAATTGTTTTCAAATCCAATCAATGACTCTCCTTTCAATTATGAAATTAATCTGCAAATATTCCAGGAATATATAATATAGTGAAATATTAAAAAATGTGACATTATTTATTTCTTTGACAAAACAAATATTGAAATAGGCCTACGATATTTATATAGAATAATACTGGGAAATATTATCGTGATAGAATATAACTAGACTACTGATTATTTAGATTCAATTTTCATTATTTTAATCAGGTTGTGAAATTATTGTAAATTTTGTTTATGTCCCCCTTTAAAAAATACTGTTTTATAACATTGATTGAATCAGACCATTGTAAAAAGTATGTCTAAGGTGAATATAATTAAAGTTAACACATCTGTTTTTCATACTATTATTTTACTAGATGTGAAAGTATGGATAAACTGCAATTTATTTATATTTTCAATTTCTCTGGAAAAGACACTCTGGAATTACACTGGTTACACTTCACAAGTAGCGTGACCAGCAATAACATAAGAAATAACTAATTTTAAGTAACCACAGTCTAAATAATAACAAAATTAACTATAGCCGCACTCTGTGGCGTTTTTAATTATAACAATTCGAATATGACTTATTTACACAACTGAGAATGAACAGAACAAACAATGCCAAGAACTAACAAAACTATATAAACAAATAACTATTACAAATAAACAATAATATAGTTAAAAAATAATATGTCAATTTGGGGTTTGCGCATATTTTGAACTGTAATAGTATGGTTTCAAATTGAAACAAATATATATATATATATATATCGTATTAATGATAAGCATACACTTTCAAATGAGATAAATTAATCCTAAGTAGAAGAACAGAGACCTTTTTTTAATAACCAAACACTTCAACTCTAGAACTGTGGGGAGTAATATAGGCTATACATGTTTAAAAATTATTGTAATTTAATAGTAACAGAATATAAGCAGATATGTGCTTATTTTGTAGTATAAGTTTGGTGATATTCGGAGTCAGACCAGTGAAAATTCAAGTTATTTTTGGCGGATTGTGATATTTACGGAAATATTTCTATAGCACAGCTTGAGGTCTAAGTTGCATTTTTGAGCGGCCAAGACTGGACAGACTACCTGAGATCGGTATTGCGCGCAACTCGAGTACTGGTTTGGGGCCTTCTTGGGACATCACAATTAACGCAGGTAGGATTGCGCGCAACTCGTTAACGGCCAGAGAGTGAGGTAGGCCTATTAGTCGATTTTCGGCAACGCGATTGAAGAACTGAATTCTGTGCGTGTATGTTTTTTCTTTTTCATTTTATGACTCCACCACTATTTATGAAATCATCAATACAGCAAATATTTTCTCTTTATATCAAATAAAAAGAAAAAATGCCAATCCTGGTATAGACTAAAATAGGTTTACTTTACCTTCCGTCAAACAGTTCACAGCGTGTGATGGTGATAACAACTACATGTTTCGCCGTGAATACGGACGGCATCTTCAGGTTAAAGAAAACAAATAAGTCCAAGTGGTATGCGTCACAAATTAATTAAAAGTTAACAAACACAGTTCACACAAGAGGAAAACAACGAATATTAAAACTTTCGGTAGGCCTACCACACACATTTCACTGTCCACGGCGTGACCCGGAAGCAGATTTTAATATTGTGGTATTCATGACAAATAGTTCAATTTACTTTTAAACAAAAAGGAATATTCATTTATAGTTAAAAATACAGCAATAATTATACAATGCAATATTGACAAGAAGCTTTAATTACTTGATAAAAAATGAATAATGATTTCAATAATATAAAGGGTTAATTCTAGTATTAAATGTGAACTATATGACAGATGATAAGTTAATGAATAATTAAATTGTTATAAATTATTTCTGATACTTCTAATAACGCATCCTCAGATGACTTTCCTTTGATAAAACCGAATTGACGTGGATTAAGAAAATTTAACTTCGATAAATAACTATGGAGTCTTTTAACCATTGATGTGGCAAAGAATACCTGAGGTATCATTTAAAGTGATTCCCCAGTGGCAAACGATACCTGAGGTATCGAATTTACAAGCCTATTTATAGCGGCTAGTTTTTCATACAAATAACCATGAAATCCTATCATATTATATATCATTACACTCGGAATATTCTCAAGAGTAAAATATTGTAATTTGATAAAGATACTCTTAAAAATACCTTCGCAAAAAATTATAAAAGACTAATTACAAAATCTGCACTCCACAAATATCCCCGCGTCCGAGCGTATACACAAAAGAACACACGTTTTTCCCTCCACTTTTGGCCAGTTAATTTTTGTGTGGGAAAGATGAGAGCTACATCCCTGAATCAGAATTTTCCTAGGCAACACGACCAACTGTTTGTATTCATTCTAAAATGTCGATTTCTTATTATTCGATTTTTATTTGAAGTGATGTTTTCTTGTTTTCTATAATGGCAAACGATACCTGTAGGTATCAAATTGTTTTCCACCTGTTGCTAAGTAACTGTATGGTTTATATGATCAATTTTTATACCATTCGACGCGTTATGAAATTGTCAACAAAGAATACACATTTTGGGAGGCTATTTATAGCTTGACCTTGTTTATTTTACCTGTCGAACGGGACGTATGATTCACTCGGCGCGCCAGGTAAATTCAAACAATTGTATATATAGTTATAGATAAGTGTTTTATTTTTTGAATTATGTTTAGTTATGTTATTGCATGTTTATGTAATTAGATACTTTGATTTGAGATCCTGGAGACATGATTGTGCTAGTTTATTTGCAAAAACATTTTTCTCAAATTTCACAATTTCAATTATTTGTAAAAAAAAAAAAAAAACAAACTAATGTCCAATAAAACAAAAAAAATATATTTTTTGAAAGGTTATTTTTTATTGTACTCATTAAAATAGGTTTTATGAAATAAATGTAAGTTTACTTATTTTTCTGCGTATTTATTTGCATATACCTATAAATTTACAATTTTTCAAATATTTACAAAAATAAAACAAAATACAAAAAATTTGAAACAAAATTTTACTGTATCTTGAAGAGAACCTTTTTTCATACATTTTGTATATTTTGATTATTACAGTAAAAATTGTAGTATATTTTATAATTATGGTTACTTTTCAA
The DNA here is from genome assembly GCA_035578905.1 of Stictocephala bisonia. Lineage (NCBI taxonomy): Eukaryota > Metazoa > Arthropoda > Insecta > Hemiptera > Membracidae > Stictocephala > Stictocephala bisonia. The sequence continues at coordinate 97,269 of JAQJVL010000228.1, forward strand.
TTTTATAACTCAAAATGTACAAACTTTTATATTTTACTGGTAATAAAAATTTTTGATGTGAATATATAACATTGTAAAGATAACAAACATATTATGTAGTTATTTCTGAACAAAACAATATAAAACATGATACATTTTAGTGCAAAACAGTATTTTTTACAGAATTTTGAAGTATAAGGCTCAAAACAACAAAAACTGGCCTGCCACTATAGAGATTTTAAGCTGCCATGTATAGGGTTAATCATTGTTTTTTCAAAAACCTTAGAGAATACAGATAACAATCTCATCAATTAATTATATTTTTCAGTAAATGTACATTAATTTAGTCAGAGCCAGTTAATTTTTTATTTTTTAAAAGCTTAACAATACTCTTAATTTCATTTAAATCTGTTGGAGTTATAAGGAATGAATATTGATAGAATGAATATTGATAGTAAGTACATAAAGGTGGAAGGGTATTGGAATGTAAGTCTGGACGGCTAGACTAGATTGTGATAAGGTGATTGTTTATCTTATCAATGACGAAGGCTCACGCATAACTTAGCCAGTTGGCAATTCAATTAGCTCAACTATTTTCTTTGAAAACCCACTTGTCAAGTTATTTATTACCTTCCACTGCTCAGATACATCACCTTTACAGTTTTCTAATAATGTTGAGTAATAATTGTTTTTTTGTAAATTTGATCACATTATTTAATTCATTAGTACATTTTGCAAAATAATTTTGAAAAACTGTCATATGGTCTTTTCGTAGAAATTTTATATAATTTTTACGTCTCAAATTTATATAAAATGTTTGGTATGTGCTTAAATATAAAATTTTGGTGTTATTCAGGGACTTAACAACTTAGCCTTTAACAATTTAGAACTACCACCATTTTTCTTGCTACTTCTAAATATACAATTACTTAAAATATCAATAAACTTACAATATGTAGTATTTACATCATTTTAGAAATTGCATAATGTTTTAACAACATCTGTAACACACTGTTATTTACATTGATAAAATAACCAAAAAAAATGTCCCCTAACATTTTTCATATTCACAAACCCTTAAGGCCTAAATAAAAGATCGCGATTTCTTTCCGTGCAAGACAGCACAACAAGGAATAATATCCCACTTTGACCCACTATCAAGGCCAATCGGCGACAGTAGACAGCTGCAGTGGCGACAGTCCGCGTCAATGAGAGGGAGTGATTAGTTTCCTTTACTGCTCCCAGGTTGTGCAACCGAACAGTCGAAACTGGAGGCAATTTCGACCTCTTTAACTTGATTGACGACAGGTTGCAGCACGGTCGCTCCCATATTCCGTGCCTCAAAATTTAACATTGGATGGAACTATCTTCTATGTATAGTAAAATCAATGGTATCACCGTGCTTGTATGAGTGGGCAGTGGGTCAGTAACACCGTGCTTGTTTAGGTGGGCGAGTGGGCCAGTACCACTGAGCCTGTATGGGTGGGCTGGTGTCTCAGTAACACCGTGCTTTTATGGGAGGACGCGTGAGTCAGTAACACTTTGGATGTATGCGTGGGCGGGGGTTATCTGTTACTTATCAGTTACTATAATCATTTTAATATACATTGCTACAATTAAAAAAAAAAATTTAATTAAATTTCTTGTCATAGATATAAAGAAAAACAGTCAGCTGTCATGCGTCATTTTTTAAATCATCTGAAAGCTATTAGAAAGAAAATAACGTGCAATAAGTTATTGCTGAAATGAAATGAATTTTTTAATTGATTATTTTACTATAGTGTATTACAAATATATATTTTTCAAATATCTTTGTGTTTGTCTAGGACTGCTCAGCATTTTATGGAGATGGATATTTCTCTGTGGATGAGGATGGTGATGACAAATATTGCCGTTGGTGTGGTCAAGGAGGGACTCTGTATCTCTGTTCCTCTTGCACATGTGCTTTCTGCAAGGTAAACAGCTTACTCATAGCATAACTGGTTTATTGTTTGTCTAGTAGTTCATGTATTTGGTAAAAGACCCAGGAATCGTAATGTACGTAATGCTTAACTAATCTCCCTGGCTAAGGATGGACTAATAGCTGATTATAAAGTAAATTTCTGTCTTACTGTATTTCATTTTTTTGCTGTATTTTTACTCACTGTGTTCTCTTGTGATCTGATACTTTCTGTTCTACATTTTGAGGTCTTTTTTATATAACCTCAACACTCTAAAATCAATCTATTTCGCTCACATAAATTCACATATAATGTATGGTTTGACAATTTATGGGGGGGGGGGGGACAACAAAGAAAAACCTTGACATCATACTGAAGCTTCAACAGGAGGCAATAAGAATTATGTTAAAATTTAAATTTAAAAATATTAGCCTAAGAATATTCTTCCCAGCTCGGTATTTTAACTGTTTATTATCAATATATTTTTGAATGCATTCTCTGTGCATATGTATTCTGCAAACTTTGTATCGATTTTTATCTTATTAAATATTATTGTATCAAAACACATAGCGCCTGATCCGATGATGCAATAGACATGATTTTTGTGTAGTGCAGGCTACATTGTGAATAAAGGCGCTGTGAATGTTAAAGTTTCGTTTTCATTTGAAACTTCTTTTCAATTCAAGATTATCAGTCTAGACCACCTGGAGTACAGACTAGGTCGATCCGAACTGCTGAGAGTATTTTACTAGTTAAGGAAGCAAGCATGTGAGTCTATTTCACTTACGTTTGTCATATATTGGGTCTGTCTTAATTTCATGTCCACCGCTTGTAGGTGTAGGCTACTACATTGTAATTCCAAGCCAGATGGATATAAACAATGTATTTCTCACATATAATCATTATTTATTCATGCTGTATTAAATGTTATATACAACAGTGAGGAATCTCATCAAAATCTAAATCCCTCATGATCATGAGGTAAAGAACATTCGAGTTCATGCCGCATTTGTCATTTATTTTGCTTCTTTAATTTAGTTACAACAGTGAGGAATCTCATCAAAATCTAAATCCCTCATGATCATGAGGTAAAGAACATTCGAGTTCATGCCGCATTTGTCATTTATATTGCTTCTTTAATTAAGTTCTTGTTTAGTTAGACACCATCTATTTATGACTTTCTTTTCCTTTTAAATTGGTCCCTTTTTGGGTAACAAATTTTTATGGTTATTTTTGTAAAAAGTAACTTAAAAATTTTGTAGAAATCGAATTGATATATGACCCAATTACACTGAACAAGTAACTTCAGTGTTCTCAACCACATATGTGAGACTAATAGGTACCAACAAAAATATATAGAACAAACCATGTATATAAGAAATCATTAACACAATTTTGTAATTATGATGAATCATATTTCCAACAGATGAAATGTAACATTTATTGCATGTAAACGATTGACGTGATTGCTGTACGTAAAGTAAAAGCTTATCTGCGAGTAAGGGTAGAGTATTAGGATTGATATTTTACTATGTATAGTAATCCTGGGGTTTGAGGTGACTATGAAACGTGACATTACAAATTATAAACGTAGTACTTTTATTGTCTTGGATTAATTAGGCAATGAGTCCTAGGTCGGTCTTTGATTTGTAACAATATTTAAGGTGTCATAACTGTTGACAGAGTATTGATAAGAGTCTCAGATTCTTTCCTGTCAATACTGCACATAGCAGTACGCTCGCAAACAACCTTGATTTGTGTGCTTGATCAGGAATAACTAATCTTAGTAATCGTTGGTGCAGTAGAGAGCTAATTATCTGATATTCCATTTAAACTGATGTACTTGTCCAAAAACCAGTACTGTAATTAAAATTGTCTGAAAATAATATAAAATATCTTGTTTGATCATGACAAAAACTGTATGTACCTGACAAGGTTTTTTTCCCAACCAACACACACACACTGGTGTGTTGCCTACTGCATGTGACTTTATGTTGAGCAGAAACTCCACTTTTGTCAATGTATTAAATGTAAGGTATTTTTAGGACAGCCAGGAGGGGAGATAGTGGTCACGTGACCATACTCTTATTCATTAGTTTTCTGATCGGTCATACATATTAGTTTGTGCTATTAAAATTGTTAGTGTGTTGTTACTGTACTGTGCAAGGCTTATTTATCTCATTACTGTATTTTCTAAATTTGGTTTAAAAACAAAACTGTTATTTTTGACTAAATTACCGTTGTGTTTGTTTAGATGCATATCACACCCTAGAATTAATTTGTTTTGTTATTAATTAGCAAATTTTGTGTTCCCTCGTGATCTGATACTTTCTGTTTTACCTTTTGAGGTCTTTTTTATGTAACCTAAACATACTAAAATCAATCTATTTCGCTCACATAAATTCACATATAACGTATGGTTTCACAATTTATGGGAGGGACAACCAAGAAAAACATTGACATCACACTGAAGCTTCAACAGGAGGCAATAAGAATTATGTTAAAATTTAAATTAAAAAATATTAGCCTAAGAATATTCTTCCCAGCTCGGTATTTTAACCGTTTATTATCAATATATTTTTGAATGCATTCTCTGTGTAAAACATAAACTTCAGAAAATAAGCTTTAGTCACCTTCCATTGGCATAATACCAGGTACAGAAATTAAATAAATTTGTCACTACACAACCTTAGTTTTTTTTACTAAAAAGCCACGTATATGGTGTCTAAATTTGTAAACCATTTACCATTCAATTTAAAGAACAATGTAAATAAATTGTATTTTTAGAAAACAGTTTAAAAAACTGTCTTAGACAAAAATTTTTATTCCCAAGATAATTTTTTTTCAAAAGTAAATCGTGCATTGATTTGACAATCTGTAATTAATTTCATTGGTTTATTCTTCATTTTATGGAAAAGAATAATACTGTAGTTGGTAACATAGTAGTTAAGTTATATAAGGGTTAGATTAAGTGTTAACTATGTATAACATGAATAAAGATTCTTTGACTTTACTTTTACCCTTCTTTGGATAGAATTGGTATTACTAATAGAAATGAGGTTTTCTTCTAAAATTAAAGAAAAACTTTGTTCACCTTTCTCTATCTATATTAATAATCCTTTCATATTAAATATATTTTTTAATTTATTCGTTAAAACTTGTTTACAGAAATGCATTAAACAGAATCTGAATCGGCAGGATGTAAAGGATATGGAATCAGATGACTGGAAGTGTCTTATATGTAAACCAAATCCTCTATTTGAATGTCGAACGCTTTGTTGGTTCCTACAAGAAAATTACAAGAAGTGAGTATGTGTATCCTAAGTATTTATATGTTTGTTTACAAATTTAACAATTAAAATTTCCTCAGAAATTTCATTGAGAAGAATGCTTCCTACTTTAGCCAAAATGAATCAAAAGTTTTCATTTATAGCACCCGAAAGAAGCAGTGGGGGCATATATATGAAAAACAATTTTCAACATATAGATACTAACTGTGTCTCGTGATGAAGTTTTGGTAAAATTCTTATCTTTAAATCATATTATTCACTTCCATAGCAATGTACGTGTATGGGTGAGTGGGTGGGCCAATACTAATGTATGATGCAAGATGGCGGCAACTGTTAATGTCGTGTCTCCGACGTTTGTTAGTAAAACTAGAGTTCTGACGTGCCTTTTAGTTGTTATGTCTTAACTAGTGCAGTAATTAAGGACATGTTAGAAGGGGGAATTTGTTTAATGATTACACAGTAGTCTGTTCACTAAGATGTATTGGCTATGTGACGGTAACGTGGTGACTGAGGATGAGGCAGCCGCTAGCGTTGGAGCCCTGGGTATAAATGTGTGGAAGTGGCTCGAGGTAAAACAGCTAATAGCGTTGATTAAATAAAGTCATAGTATTACGTGACAACATAGAGAAATGCAATATTATAAAACAGCATTTGGTAATTTAACTGATCAGCAAATATCCACATAATATCCCAGCAGCACAAAAATAACACACATTGAAAATTTTCCACCTTAATATTCAACATTTGCCAAGTAGAATAGAACCTCTAGAAATTACCATCCAAGAGATTAATCCAGATATAATGGTATTTTGTGAGCATAAAATGAGAGGTCAAGAATTTGAGTTTCTTACTATAAACGGATACAACATCAACTCCTTTTATTTACGTAGCTTAAATTCTGGAGGGGGAGTCATTATACTTTCAAAAAATAGTTTAAAAATTAAAAATTGTAAGATTAAAACTTTGTTTTTGCTATCTATTACACAATTAACATCTGAAAAAGAATTTGAATGTTGTTTGATTCAATTTAAATGTGACTCTTTTTCTTTTGTGCTGGCTGGTGTATATCGCTCCTCTATCTCTGATGTTAGTATCTTTTTTACTGAATTAAATTCTTCCCTGGAAATTCTTTCCAAAGCATACACTAATGTAATTGTGACTGGAGATGTCAACATAAGTGTCTTTGAATCCAACTGCAACAAGTCTAGGTTACTCAATGATATTCTTGCCTCACATAACTTTAAATACTTAGTAAATTTTCCATCTAGAGTTACGGAAAACTCTGAAAGTGCGATTGACAGCATTTTTATTAATTTTAATCCCAACAACATGCAAGTAATTGGCACAAACACTCAAATTTTAGATCACGATGCTCAACTACTAACTTTTAAAAATACCTATAAAAAATTCAAATAATAAACCAATAATCAAAACAAAAAGAATATTTTCTGAAGAAAACTTGAAAAGATTTTCAAACATGCTGAGTCAAGAAAGCTGGGAAGAGATTTATTCTGCACAAGTAGATTCTAAATTTAATATCTCCCATAACATTTTTATGTACTATTTTGACGTATGCTTTCCAACAGTCAAATGTAGAACCACCGACAGAAAAGTTCCTTGGAACACAGCTGAATTAACATCAGAGAGGGAGAAAATCATAGAAATAAGTACATTAGGGAGATTAACAAAAAATGTGAATACAATAAATCTAGCAAAAGAAATGAACAAAGAACATAGGGGAAACATTTTAAAAGCTAAACAAAGTTATATGGATGATAAAATTTTGAACTCGAAAAACGTCTGCAAGACGACTTGGAATCTAATTAATACAAATATAACAAACAAAATGAATGCTGTTAAGAACATTGAAGAGATAGAGATAGATGCACAACTATGTAAAGATCCTATTGTTATATACAATGCGTTTAGTGATCATTATGTCAATGTAGTTGAGTTAGAAGTCATTCCAAAAATAAATACACTTAGTATACCTGTACCCAATTTTATAAGGCATAATCAAAATGCGAAATTCCAATGTGAACCAATCAGTGAGACAGATATCAGTAAAATAATATCCAAATTTGATAATAAAATTTCGTCTGGCTTTGACGACGTTACTATAACTGTACTAAAATATGCCCAAAATTCACTTCAAAAGCCCCTTGCGCACCTAGTTAATTCATCTTTCATATCCGGCATATTCCCAGACAAATTTAAAATTTCAAAAATAAAACCACTGCATAAAAAAGAAAACTAATTAGATATATCTATCGCCCGGTGGCCTTGTTACCTGTTACAGTAAACCTTCGATAATTCGACACTCGGTAGTTCGACACTCCGTGTTGTTCGACACGGGCAGAGGCGACCCGACAAAACATCAGCGATCGGTATTTGTTATGACACGTCCGCCGGTCAGTGACCGGGACCAGTTCTTTTGTTTACGCGGGACTCCCCCAATACCCAAACTATTTTCGCGCGTCCTTACCTCCCCCCCCAACCCCTCCACCACCCTCTAGCTAAGTGGGTCACGTAGACAATCAGTTCGCTTGAGTCGCAGCCGGTGATTAGACACGCAATTATTTCGTGAACCTGTTTAGTTAGTTCGTTTTAAAGTCATAGTTTTTAGTTCCATTCTACTGTGTTGTTTTTGTGTTTTTGATGATGTCGGACAAAAAACGGAAAAGGTATTTTGTTTCTATGGACATGAAGTTAGACGCACTAAAAAGGATTGATAACGGAGAAAGTGTGAACAAAGTAGCGAGTGAATTAAATGTTGGTCGGTCGACGGTGATTGGATGGAAAAAGACAAGGACTGAAATCGAGTCGTGGTGTTCGAAAAGACTTTGTACGGAATCGATTGCGGAAAGGAAAGTATGAAAACTTCGGAGTACGAAAAGGTCGGTGAAGCGCTGTTTCAGTGGTTTAGGATTCAACGGGATAAAGGAACGCCGATCACAGGACCAATTCTTCAGGAAAAAGCACTGCAGTTTTACACCGAATTTAAAGGAGAAGGAGAGCCTGATTTTACTGCAAGCAGCGGCTGATTAGACAGGTGGAAACACAGGTATGGTGTCAAACAACTTAGCATTTGTGGAGAGAAGCTGTCGGCAAACCCAAATAGTGAAAGTGAATTTAAAGTTAAATTTCAAGCTTTTATTGAAGAAGAAGGTCTGAGTGGGGAGCAAATATATAATTGCGATGAAACGGGATTAAATTTTCGAATGCTGCCGACTAAAAGCCTTGCACTCAAAAAAGAAAAAGCTGCTTCTGGTTACAAAAAAAGTAAGGAAAGAGTAACCGTTTTAGCATGCAGCAACGCAACTGGAACCCACAAACTAAAGCTAGCTCTTATAGGAAAATAAAAAAAGCCTAGAGCTTTCAAAAACGTAAAAATGAATGGTGACAGCTTTGATCTCCCTGTTTGGTACAGGAATCAATCCAATGCATGGATGTCTGAGCATATTTTTAAGGAATGGTTCCATAAGCAATTCGTGCCAGATGTCGAGAAACATTTGAAATCCAAGAATCTCCCAAGAAAGGCAGTGCTAATTCTCGACAACGCAACGACCCACCCAAGTGTAGAAGTAATTAAGGATAAAGGAATTAAAGCGATGTTTCTGCCACCAAACGTGACCTCTCTGTGCCAACCAATGGACCAAGGCGTTTTAGTGACTCTTAAGAAGCTGTACAGAAAGAAACTTCTCTCATACCTTATTCAAGGCTTAGACGAGGGACTCGACTTACTTGTAAAATTAAAACAGATTGATATGTTAGATGTAATCGGATGGATATCTCAGTCATGGGAAGAACTCAATCCCTTGACTCTAGTGCGTTCTTGGAGAAAACTCTTAGACCATGAAGGAAATGAGTTCACTAAAAAGGAAGATCCCAGTGACAACGACCTTGTAACTTTGATGGAGAAGATTCCAGGCTGTGAAGGAGCTTTGAGCGGCGACGTTGAGGACTGGATGAATGAAGATGAAGAAGTGGGACCTACATCTGACGAAGAAATTGTTGCTGCTCTCAATGAAAAGGATGTGAGTGATGGAGAGTCGGAGGACGAGGTGGACAACAACCAACAACCTAAACTAACACATAGTGAAGGTGTTAAGTTCATCGAGGGAGCCCTTCAGTACCTACAGGACCACGGAGCGTCTGCCATGGACATTCTTTGCCTTAGAAGACTACGTGACGAAGCTGCGCGGCAGAGAAATCAGAGTGAGAAACAATCAAAGATTACAAAATATTTTGTCCAGTGAACGATGTAAGTTGACTAATTACCGTGCAATTGTTGAGCTTTTTAGTATTTAATAGATTTGGGTGATTTCTATATACAACTTGTGTTTTTACTTTCCTACTCATATTAAACTCAATTTACTCCCTATAGTTCGACATTTCGATAGTTCGACACCCCTTAAGTCCACAAAGTGTCGAACTATCGAGGTTCTACTGTATTTCTAAAATTTATTAAAAGGCCATGTATATTCAACTCGTCAACTATTTAGAAAATAATAATTTGCTTGACAAAGAGCAACACGGATTTAAATCAAACCACTCTGTAATATCAGCCACTGATACATATGTTGATTCTATAATTAATCCAGCCAACAGAGGAGATAAAGTAATTGGGATATTTATGGATTTAAGTAAGGCTTTTGACAGTGTCTCTCATCAAAAGTTGTTGGTAAAACTTGAAGGGCTTTGAATTATCGGAACGCCATTAAGGTGGTTTCAATCATATATAGCTAATAGAAAACAGTTTGTTGAAATTATGAATATAAACAATTACAACCAGTTAATCCCAATTAAATCACAGTTAAGAACAATTAAACATGGTGTACCCCAAGGCTCCATTTTGGGGCTGTTACTGTTTCTCTGCTATATGAAAGGGCTACCTAGTGTAATTTCTAACGTTACAAAAAAATACCATTTGCTTATAAATATGCCAATGATGCCAATCTTCTTGTTAGTGGAAACTCAAATCATGAGATAGAGACTTCTGCCATAGATATCCTGAGAGATAACAGGAATTTTCTATCAAATCACCAATTATTGCTAAATCTTTCTAAAATTAATTTTACGTATTTTAATATAAAAACCAATATCAAACCGATATTACCAACACTGCAAATGGACAGTGTAGAAATAAAAAAGGTTGAAAACATCAAATTTCTTGGATTGCACATAGATAGTAAATTGAGTTGGAATCATCATATTGATCATGTGGTAAACAAAATTTCATCTTTTTCATTTTTTGCACTTACCGGCTATCCAAATTTTGTAAACTTGAATCTTTAAAGCTAATTTACTTTGCCCACATTCATTCTCATTTATCTTTTGGAATTAATATCTACGGAGGAACTTCCCAAACTAACATGGACAGACTTTTGATATTACAAAAACGTGCAATCCGCATTATGTTGAAATTTAATTGGTAAGAATCGGTTAAGGATAAATTTACAGAACTAGGTATAATGACTGTATACAGTAACTATATTTATCAATGTATTTTGTATACTGTTCAAAATTCAAGCACTGTCTCACTGGTAGGGGATTTTCACGAATACTTCACAAGGAATAGAAATAATTATTCTATACCATCTCATAGACTAGGATTCTTTGAGGTAAAAAACAACATACATAGACATAAAAGGTTATAATACTCTTCCAAACATCTTAAAAAACTTTTCCAACATTAAAAAATTTAAAAATAATCTAAAAAAGTACTTTTTAACAAAACCTTTATATTCAGTTGATGAATTCTTCCACTGAGACTACTTACATTAGCATTCTTATGATAAGTGATAAGGATGATAATTTATATATATGATGACGCCATTCTCTGTACATGATTACAAATGATGAATAAAGACGATTTTCATTTCATATAAAATTATATTATGAATATATTACATATTTACCAAAATATTACAAACGATTGGTTCAATAAACTAGTTGGCTTTGTTTGGTTGTTCAACTATCTTAAGCTAGGAAGGTACGACCACAGCAAATAAAGATTGTTAAAAATCTAATAAGTTGATTGTAACATAAGACTGTATTTTTCAGAAAAGAAGAAGAAGACAATGACATATCTGAGAAGGGAAAGAAGAATCACAACCAAAAAAATGTATGTTAAATATTTTATGCTGGTAGTTTACTCTTAGGCTCAAATTAGTGTTATTAATGCATGAAAATATACTGAGCTTCTATTGTTTATCTGCTTTTTACATTTAATTAAGAATTTATGAGCAATAGATGGAATATAACTCTACCCACAGTGTGAGTTGTTTGTCTGTCATAAATAGTTGTGATAGTGGTTGTTGTCTGTCAGTCATAAATAAATTGTCTGGTGTTTCTGCTTTAAAGCAGATCGTGTGGAAACGGCAAGTTATTTCCATGCCATATGTCTAGGCGACTTGTAGTGTTTACATATAGTTAATTTTCTCTTAATGTTCCTTTTATCGTGGTTACTTGTTTGCTAGTGTCTGAGTGTTAGTTAATTTATGTTTTATTATTTTGTTGTTGCTATTTTATTAAATGTAATAAGGTGCACATACAAAGAAACAATAATGAATTAAGTGGATTAAGAGCTTTTATTTTCAGATTATGATTCAAATATTGATAATGAACGGAATATTTTTAGTAGCATTTCTGAAGAATTATTTGGAGATAACAATAATGTTGACCCAATCTATTAACTTCATGATGCTTCATCATGTAATGGTACTGGATTCTTGTATAACTATAAAGTCAATAATTTTTACATTAATTGAAACCAAAATATCAACGATTTTCCCATCTGTTCCATTGCCAAGTACTACATATAACTATAAATTAATTTTAACAAATAAGAAGGTTAACGTACCTTTGTTGTCTTCAGCTACAAATTCTATTTATTGGATTACCGGTTTTAGAGTAAGAACTCCATGTTCACATCCATTGTACGTTGTCAAAACAGTCACATTCTATTTCTGACTGTTTTGACAACGTACAATGGCTGTGAACATGGAGTTCTTACTCTGAAACCGGTAATCCAATAAATAGAATTTGTAGCTGAAGACAACAAAGATACGTTAACCTTCTTATTTGTTATATATATCAGCTCAGGAGGCTTTAGCAATGAATAAATTAATTTTAACAAATAAGAAGGTTAACGTACCTTTGTCGTCTTCAGCTACAAATCCTATTTATTGGGTTTTAGGTTAGGTTAAAGGGCACTAGGCCAGAAATTAGTATATTAGAGAGATAGGACATCAGCAAACTTACCTTAAAAGACAAGTTCACTAACATCAGAATAGTAGTCACAAACACAAAATACACAAAATCTCACAAATTTTCAACACCACAAGCATTTTCTTCAGGTGAGTAGAGGGAGAGAGAGAGAGACACTGAAATGAATTCCACTATTGCTGGGTAGGTGGCTGTGGTGGGGGGTGTACATCCATAGAGCAACACTCAGGTCTAGATGCAGTATTTCAGTTAGTATATATAAAAATATATATGAAGTTTGCTGATGGGGAAGGGGTTGAAGGGAAGTGGTCTATCTTATGTTCAGATTAGGTGAGTCACAGGATTTTGTTATCCATTGGTGTGCTAATTCCATCCTTCGGAGTTGGGAACTATTGGCATGGGAAGGAAGGGATCTGATTACCTTAGTGGTGTAACACTGATCAAAATTTTGATTATGGAGAAGAGTATGGGCAGAGACAGGTTTTTCAGGATTTTGGACTTTGCAATCATAGCCCAGTCAATGAAGGTTTTGTGTCGCAACTAAATAGGGGAAAGCTGAATTTTTGCAGGGTGTTAGTATACAAGGTAAACAATAAAAAATGACAAAGTCCCGACCCCCACCCCTCTTGCTTTCCCCCCAACCCCCTCCCAAACATCGCAAGAGCAGTACTTTGGTCAAATACTCATAGCTCGAAAACTAATAAAGTTACAGACGTGATTCTTTTTTAATATTACACCTAAAAATATGGCAAACAAATTATGTATTTAAAATTTTTATGTGTATAACTTCGTTTAACTGTAATACTGATATACATGCAAAAGAATGCCTCTGCTAATTACAAAAACTTACTTTAACCAATTATATCATTTTATCCTTGCATTGTGAAAAGAAACGTCTTCAACAAAACTTATAGATGATTTAATTAGCTTTAAAATGATGTATCTAACATTGCTTACCGTTGAAATTATGGCTTCATAGAGAGCGATTAAACAGTAGCGGGCATAGCGCTGTGCCGCCCCCACGCTGCTCATAGCAGTCCCGCTGCCGCCGTTGACACTCGCCGCTGAGGGGCATCGTACATGTATCTCGTATTTGTGTACTCGTATCCGTAGTCTTAAGTTATTTAGAGCAGCAATATAATAATTTTCACTTAAGGGTCCATAAGGAAATAAAGATTTAGTTCACTTGTATCACTGATAAATAACCAAATTTCACTGTCTAGGCTCTGTTGTTTAGTTTAAAAATCTTAGTTTTGTGATACAATAAATACAAGATAGTATTTTCTATATATATCAAAACCAGTATAGTATTTTTATAGCTTCTTATTTCCATAAGAATGAAGGAGCTCCTAGTACCCATTTATTTAAGGTGCTCTCAGTTATTCCTCGGCCATGAGTTAGACCTCCTATTGTTTTTAAAGATTTCATCAATGATTGCTCTATACACATGTCACTCCAATTTCCAGACCAGAACTCATCTTTTCTTCTAATAGTGAAGAGAACTTTTGTCACAAAAATATCGTACTCTGTCTTAGTCAGCTTTGATTTGAGTTTCTTCATTTCTTGGACATACATCTGAGCAGATTTTGCATAAGGAAGGTGTCCTGCAGCATGAAAGTAAGGAAGCATATCAGTGATAGTGTCTAGGTGCAATTTCCAGTTCCCCGTTATCTCTGCTAGAATAAAATTTAGCATTAGGTCGATTTGCTGAATTAGATTTAGCCAGAGCTTTGATGTTCTACTCTCAGACTTCTTTAAATTGATGAGGTCTGTCAGCTTTGCCAAGGCTGATTGAATGGATTTATCATCATACGCAGTTGCTTGAATAATATCACAGTGAGAAAGTTGGTCATAAACTGTTTAAACCTCGTTACAAAACACACTTGAACGTACCTCTTCATCTTCTGTCACTTGTTCAACAATAGCAGCATAGGTTAATTATGTATGCTCTCATAGCTCTAGCGAAGGCATATCCAGTAAGCATGTGTTTCACCGTTGCCTTACCATAGACAGTCTCCCACAATGACTCTATCCCACTACCTTCCATTATACGACCAATGTATTCCAAGTACGACATAAACAAATGGAAACCTCCCAACCTTACAACAATCCTTGACAAATCAGATTGATCTTCAGAGCCAGCAACAATTTCCATTGCTTTTAAGTATAGTGGCTGGTCAAAGGTCACATGTATGTTTCCTTGTTCTTGCTACACTGTTCAGCTACAAAACACAATACTGTATATACTGATGATGGGCTATTTGAATCAATGTCTATAAAAGGAATAGCCATGATGTATGAAGTGTCCTGCCCTTTTAATTTTCTAGTTGAGACACTCATAAAACCATTCCAGCCTGGTTGGATGTTACATCCGCTGACCTATAACAGATTAAGTGTATGAATAAAGGATACTGTGTTTGCAGTTATTTTCCTCAACGATATGGCACCTGAGTAGTCTTCCATAACAATACGAGATAAGCCACTGGTTTTTCACTTAATATACGACCGTTTACGGGTTTCTTCTGCAACCTTAAATGATCCATCAACTAATCTAGGTACTTCTGAGGTGATAGAGATATGTGGTGACGATGGAGTGATGCATGCAATTCCTCCCATCGCATTAAATGTGTTCAAGCCATCTAACGATCTTACGTTAACATCAGCGTTGTCGAACACGTATTGTGTAAAGGAATCAGATTCTATGACTGGGGGGCCATGCGTGATTAAAGACTTTATGTATCTGTCACTTTCATAGTATGAGGAACATACTCCCAGCGCAGAAAGTACCTCAATCAAATATTTTGACCCATACATTCTATTTAAATATAGAGACAAAGAAGTTTGTATTGACGATAGGAAGGACCTTGGTCTTACAGCGGACATTATTGAATGGTTTATCACAGCACGTTTTCTACTTATGTCAGAGCTCGAGTTTTCAGTTCGTTT
Organism: Stictocephala bisonia; assembly: GCA_035578905.1. Classification (NCBI taxonomy): domain Eukaryota; kingdom Metazoa; phylum Arthropoda; class Insecta; order Hemiptera; family Membracidae; genus Stictocephala; species Stictocephala bisonia. The sequence continues at coordinate 112,654 of JAQJVL010000228.1, forward strand.
TTTGGTCACCGTAGACGTAAATGGTGCCAATGTTTCGGGAATCAAATCATTTGGTATGGTACTTACTTCCCTCGCTTTTGAATACTTTCCACAGTCATAATTCATTTTTTGGACATCTTCCCTAACAATTTCTACTGCTGTTCTAACAATCCTTTTACGTTCTTCTTCAGAACTGGTTTCTCTGTTTTTCTACCAAGAATCTAAAACTTTGTGACTAGTATGTGACATACCTTAAATACTTTTCTTTCCAGATACATTATGCACAACTAGCCTATCTTTGAAAAAATCTACAAGTTTTGCTGATAATGGCCGTCCTACCTTTTTTTCACTACTTTTAGGTTTACAAAAGTTCTTATAACATTGCCCATGGTAACGGGCTTCAGCGGCAACTAAATCAATAACATCTAAAAGCATGGACTTAACTTTACAGGCCCAATCATCACTCATAACATCACAAGCATTGAGGAGCATTTGCTTTATTTCAATAGTTGAAACCTCGTGAATTCTGGTTCGGTACTTATATGGAAGTTTAGCGTCAAAAACCGCACGTTCTCCACATAACAAACAATCATGATTGAAATCAAATGTGTTGTCTAATTTTCTGAGAAAGTGCTGCGGTGTAGAAGATTCTGCATTTTGCGCTTTTAATGCTGCTTTAATGTTGCTAAGTCTGGTATAATTTCGTCTACATGTAGAATGTACCTTTATTAAATCAACATTAGCAAGTAATTTATGGATCTCGTCTTAATTCCAGAAACAGTATTCAACAAGATACGTACTAAGGACTGTCTACGAACAAGTTACAATATGCAGTCCGACGCATGGAGACATCCAAGCGCCTGATGAGTCGCTGCTAGAAGCGGCGCCGCGCCGGCGGTGCAGTGTCCGCTACTGTTTAATCGCTCTCTATAAAGCAACTACGTCATTAAATAGCTTGACTAGACCCATCATATTGAAGCTAATTAAATTATCTATAAGTTTTGTTGAAGACGTTTCTTTCCACAATGCAAGGATAAAATAATATAATTGGTTAAAGTAAGTTTTTGTAATTAGCAGAGGCATTTTTTTGCATGTATATCAGTATTACAGTTAAACGAAGGTATACACATAAAAATTTTAAATACATAATTTGTTTGCCATATTTTTAGGTGTAATATAAAAAAAGAATCACGTCTGTAACTTTATTAGTTTTCGAGCTATGAGTATTTAACCAAAGTACTGCTCTTACGATGTTTGGGAGGGGGTTGGGGGGAAAGCAAGAGGGGTGGGGGTCGGGACTTTGTCATTTTTTATTGTTTACCTTGTATACTAACACCCTGCAAAAATTCAGCTTTCCCCTAATTAGTTGCGACAAAGGGCATTTTCTTACCTTTATTGACTGGGCTATCATGTCTATGGCCATTCATGCGTTTTCTAAGGGGTTCACTGGTAAGGCCAATATATTGGGCAAGACAGTGCTGGCACTGGAGTTGATAAATTAGATTGGTGGAATCACAGGAGTGGTTTCCAGGTATCTTGTAGGTTAAGGAGGTAGTGGAGCTGGTAAAAGATGTGGCTGAGAGATGAATAGGGCAGGTTTTGCAAGATTTCTTGTTACAAGGATTGGAACCGGGTGGTTGCTGGTCTTTAGGACAGGTCAGGATGTTGGGATCAGGTAATTTAGGATGGACCAGGATTTGGCGGAGGTTTTTGTTTTGTCTGAAAGTTACAGTAGGAGGTTTTTCAAGGAGATCTTTGGTGTGGGGGGAAGCTTTTAAGATGTTGAAGCCATCTTTCAGGATTTTGTTGAGTTTTTGTAGGCCATGGTGGTAATTAGTGATAAGGGGTAAGCATTGGGAACTGCTTCTGGTTTTGGGTTGGTTTTGGGACTGGGCTAAACGGATTTGGTTTTTAACAAGGTTGGTAGGGTAACCTCTCTTTTGAAAAGCACTGACAAGTTGATTGTTGTATTGATTTAGGTTTCTGGGAGAGGAAATGATACGTTTGGCACGGGTGGCTAGACTATAGGGTAGGGAGCGTTTAGTGTTGTTGGGGTGACAGCTGGTATAGTGAAGGTATTGTTGTTTATTGGTAGGTTTGATGTGAATATCAGTTTGAAGGACACCGTCCTCCAATCCAATTTCAACATCAAGGAAGACTATGCGTTCAGAAGAGGATTGCCAGGTGAAATTCAGGGATGAAAAGTTTTGTAGGCTTTGAAGAAAGGTTTCAAGATTGGTTTCGGAGTCAGTCCAGATCATGAAAATATCATCGATGAAACGGAGCCAGCAGAGGGGGTTGGACGGGTTGTTTTTGAAGGAAAGTCTTCTCCAATTTCCCCATGAACAGGTTGGCATAGGAAGGGGCCATGCGGGTACCCTTGATCTGGAGGTAGTTCATGCCAGAACTTTGGAAGTGGTTTTTTTCAAGGATGAATTGAGTCAGCTGAACTAGGAAGGAAGTGCTAGGCTTGGTGTTTGGAGGGCGTGTATTGAAGAAATACTCAATAGCAGCTAAGCCATGAGCATGGGGTATATTGGTGTACAGTGAAGTGGCATCAATGGTAACCAGATTGGTGTTTAGGGGTAGAGGTTGGGGAAGATTGGAGAGGAGACTAAGGAAATGATTGGTGTCCTGGACGTGGGGAGGAAGTTGTCGTACTAGAGGTTGGAGTTTGTCATCGACAAAGGCAGAGATGCGTTCGGTAACAGAATTATAGCTGGCCACAATAGGCCTACCAGGGGGAGGGATGGTGCCTTTATGGATTTTGGGTAGGATATAAAACTGGGGTGGAGTAGGCTGTTCATTGATAAGCAGGATTTGGCTGGCGGTGGTTAGGTTTTGGTGTTTAGCATGATGAAGGAGAAGATTTTTCAGTTCTTGGTTGTGTTTTTCGGTTGGGTCGAAGTCAAGTTTTTTGTAGGTGCTGGAATCGGACAACTGGAGGTTAATTTCATTGATATAATCGGATTTGTTAAGAATAACAGTGGTGGAACCTTTATCGGCAGGAAGGATCATAATGTTGTCATTGGATTTTAGGGACTTTATGGCTCCGCGTTCAGCGATGGTAAGGTTCTGATCTTTAGGTAGTTGGGAGAAGAACTGAGGATCTGACACTTTTTGGAGGATGAAGTTAAGGTAAAGTTCAATAGGATGGTCAGGAGGTAGTGGTGGTGGGTCAAAGCTGGAAGGAGGTTTGAAGCGCGCTAGGCAGGTTTCAGACAGGTTTGTAGGATTAGGGTTGAAGGTGTTGTTCTCAAAAAACATCTTCAACTTCAGGTTGCGGCCAAAGGAAATGACATCAGAGACTAAGGAGAACTGGTTTAGGTGAGAAGTAGGAGTGAAAGTAAGGCCTTTGGACAAAATGCTCAATTCAGGTTCGGAGAGGGTGTGGTTGGATAGGTTATACACGGAATGGTTGGAAGGATTGACTGTTTCTGTGGGTTTGACACTTGCGGGGGAAGGGTTGGTACACAGTTTTTTGGGAAGAACAGGGAGTTGGCCAATGGGTGTGGGTATATTAAGAATGTCAGCTAGGTTAGGTTTTGGGCCTATAAGAGGATAGGTGGATTCAAGATTAGGCCTAATTTGAAGGAATCCAACTGTTTGGAGGGTTTGTAAATAGAGTTTGGAAAGTTTTTTTAGTTTGGTTTGGTTGAGTTTGGTTAGCAGGTTGTTGGCAGTGGTAATAGTATTGGTAAGTTCATTGATAAGATGGGGATTGGTGGATATGATCAGTTCATAGCAGGCAAGTAGGCTAGTAACAGTTTTATTATGTTCTTCTTTGTAGAGATTAAGGATGGTTTTAAGGATATGAAGGGAGTGACCATTAGATATTTCCAGGATTTTGTTGTGCATGTAGGAAGGCATAGCAGATATGGCAGGTTTAGAGGTTAGGCCTAGGGGGACAATTTCTAGGGCCAAACAATTAGAGAGAAAGGAAATATGGCTGGATAATTTGGCTAGATGGAAGGAGTGGTTTTTGAATTGTTTAAGCCAGCACTTAGGAAGATTCATGATGGAAGAGGACAGGAAGGCAGAATACAACACAAATGGAAAACAAGAAGAGTAAAAGGGAAAAATGACTTTACAATTTTAGGTTAGGTTAAAGGGAACTAGGCCAGGAATTAGTATATTAGAGAGATAGGACATCAGCAAACTTACCTTAAAAGACAAGTTCACTAACATCAGAATAGTAGTCACAAACACAAAATACACAAAATCTCACAAATTTTCAACACCACAGGCATTTTCTTCAGGTGAGTAGAGGGAGAGAGAGAGAGAGAGACACTGAAATGACTTCCACTATTGCTGGGTAGGTGGCTGTGGTGGGGGGTGTACATCCATAGAGCAACACTCAGGTGTAGATGCAGTATTTCAGTTAGTATATATAAAAATATATATGAAGTTTGCTGATGGGGAAGGGGTTGAAGGGAAGTGGTCTATCTTATGTTCAGATTAGGTGAGTCACGGGATTTTGTTATCCATTGGTGTGCTAATTCCATCCTTCGGAGTTGGGAACTATTGGCATGGAAAGGAAGGGATCTGATTACCTTAGTGGTGAAACACTGATCAAAATTTTGATTATGGAGAAGAGTATGGGCAGAGACAGGTTTTTCAGGATTTTGGACTTTGCAATCATGTCTTTGGCCATTCATGCGTTTTCTAAGGGTTTCACTGGTAAGGCCAATATATTGGGCAGGACAGTGCTGGCACTGGAGTTGATAAATTAGATTGGTGGAATCACAGGAGTGGTTTCCAGGTATCTTGTAGGTTAAGGAGGTAGTGGAGCTGGTAAAAGATGTGGCTGGGAGATGAATAGGGCAGGTTTTGCAAGATTTCTTGTTACAAGGATTGGAACCGGGTGGTTGCTGGTCTTTAGGACAGGTCAGGATGTTGGGATCAGGTAATTTAGGATGGACCAGGATTTGGCGGAGGTTTTTGTTTTGTCTGAAAGTTACAGTAGGAGGTTTTTCAAGGAGATCTTTGGTGTGGGGGGAAGCTTTTAAGATGTTGAAGCCATCTTTCAGGATTTTGTTGAGTTTTTGTAGGCCATGGTGGTAATTAGTGATAAGGGGTAAGCATTGGGAACTGCTTCTGGTTTTGGGTTGGTTTTGGGACTGGGCTAAACGGATTTGGTTTTTAACAAGGTTGGTAGGGTAACCTCTCTTTTGAAAAGCACTGACAAGTTTGTGAGATTTTGTGTATTTTGTGTTTGTGACTACTATTCTGATGTTAGTGAACTTGTCTTTTAAGGTAAGTTTGCTGATGTCCTATCTCTCTAATATACTAATTCCTGGCCTAGTTCCCTTTAACCTAACCTAAAATTGTAAAGTCATTTTTCCCTTTTACTCTTCTTGTTTTCCATTTGTGTTGTATTCTGCCTTCCTGTCCTCTTCCATCATGAATCTTCCTAAGTGCTGGCTTAACCTGTTAAGGAGTACTGACGGCTATAACCGTCAACCTACCTAGGGTCTACAAGAGTAAGCAAACTAACCATTAATGTACCCCAGGGAGTAAGAACATTTTTTGAGTTTAATGTTTTCAAAACTTGTTTTATTGTTATAAAATGCTAATATAATTGCTTATATAAGATTACATTAATTTAAAATGTTGGCATAGTATGATAATTTTCAAAACAAGGATGCACGCAAAGTGCTACTTCACATTTCTTGCACTCATAAGCAGTTTCTTTTCTTTTGCGTTCACCTCTTGTTGTGTTTGAGCACACAAAGCACCGTTTAAGTTTTCGTCGGCCATTTTCTCTTGATGGTAGAGGGCGTGGGAAATGACGACCTGACAAGCGTAGTGGCTGCTGGGCTCCACCCACCAGGCGTGGCATGGCTACGGCCTCCTGTTTCAGTGCATTATGTCTTTCCAACAATTGCCTGATGAGGTTTATGCGGAAGTCCATAATTTGAAGCTTTGCATTTGGGTTTTTTGACTGCATGTACTGTCTGCAAATTCATACACATATCGTAACACAAATAGTTGTATATTGAAAAACAAACAACAATAAAAATCGCCACATATTTTATTTATTTATTTATTTATTTTTTTTTTTTTTTTTTTTTTTTTGTGGCCTGATTATTAGTTTATTATTTATAAACAACTTGTTATCATATTATATGTATTAGCTGTTATCAATTATTAGAACATATATAGTATTTATTAGTATTTTGAAAGTTACTATAATTTATATAATTTTATGTAGAAAGATGTTTGAGTCAACTTACCTGTACAAATAGTATGAATTCAAAACACTAAGATCCAGGAGATGGAAGAAGAGTTTGATGTACCATTTTATGCCTTTTCTAGTAGAATCATTGTATGATACCATCATGTCACTTTTATCCACAGCACCCATATTGGAATTGTAGTTTAGCACACACTTTGGCTTTAGTACACCTTTGTGTGACCTTGTATCTACACTAACCATTGAATGCTTGTCTACTGTTGATAAAACTGTCACGGGCCTTTTATCACACCATTTTACAGTGATCATATTATCTTTGTTGCGTACTTCAACTTCGCCAGGTTTCATTTTCTTGGGTAAACAAGGTAGATTTTTTCTTTTTGGGTTTACAGTCCCACATGCCCCAGTGTTTTTATCATCTAACCATGAAAACAAGTCCGGACTGGAATACCAGTTATCCATGAAAATCACATGGTTGTTATTCAGATAAGGCTCCATAAGTGTTTTGACTACTCTAGATGATAATCCACTGTCCTTATCGTCTTCACCGTCAACATTTGTGCCTTTCCCTGTATACACGATAAAATCTAAGATAATACCAGTTTGACAGTCACATAACACAAATAACTTAACACCAAATCTTTTCCTTTTATTTGGTAGATATTGTCGAAAGGAGAGTCTTCCTTTCCATAGCATTAGTGATTCATCAATCACTAGATTTTGGTAAGGTTGTAGCAATGAACGATACTTTCTCCTCAAAGTTTCCACTACTGTTCTAATTTTGCTAAGTTTATCTTTGCCATTTGAGTTGCAGTTATCATCAAAGTGTAATAATCTACGTAAGAGCAGATACCTGTCCTGAGTAAATAGTTTTGAAAAAATAGGAGTTGCAATAAGCGGGTCAGTGGACCAATACTGCTTCAAGGAGTTCTTCTTACAGTGTGCCATTAGCAGCGTCGTCGCAAAGAAACAGAACAATTCATTTTCATTAGTGGGTGTCCACTTATTGAGCTTTGAGAACTGTGGCAATACACCCTTACAGGATTCTGTGTAATATTTATTTGTCTCTTGTGCAATATGAGATACAAAATCAATATCAAATACTTCATAAAAAGCGTCAATCTCTTTCCATTCCCTACCATTTAGTTCATCAAAAACTAAAACCTTTGACTTAGAAGAATCAAAATTGTGTACTGTGGGCTCAAATTCATTATTATGGTACCACTTACAGACGGGGCAAGGAACAGAAACATCTGCATTCCGATTAGGAAAGTTTTGTGCTACATTATCATCTACAAGGTTACATATATCTCCAAGACCTAGGTCAATTGAATGTGTGGTTGATGTCTCACCATTTGTAGAGGTTTCAGCAGTATTATTACTGAATGATTCCTGGTCTGAACCAAAAACGTCGACTTCAGAATCCGAGTCAATTACGTCACCTTCTAATGAATAATCCTCATCACTGTCGTCATATAACGCATTTCTAATAACATCACTTCTATTCAAATAGTCACTCATTTTATCAGAGTATAAATAAAACTATCAGAAAGCATTCAACACTCCAGCACACTAAAACTGAGACTAACCTATAAAGGAATTGGCGCGCAAAAATGACAGGACATTTGGCGGTAAAGCTGAGATTAGAAATTCTGAAGCTATGAGGCAGCACTATACAGTTATAATAACTTGAAATGTTTCTCAGTCAAAATAGTACGTAAGTAGGCCGCTAGAGTTAAAAAACCGCCATAATATGCAATAATAATATTAGACGGTTAAACCCGTCAGTACTCTTTTGGGATCAAACGGTTATAACCGTCAGTACTCTTTCAGTGCCACTTTCAGCTACTCCTCAACAGGTTAAACAATTCAAAAACCACTCCTTCCATCTAGCCAAATTATCCAGCCATATTTCCTTTCTCTCTAATTGTTTGGCCCTAGAAATTGTCCCCCTAGGCCTAACCTCTAAACCTGCCATATCTGCTATGCCTTCCTACATGCACAACAAATAAATAAAATAAAATAAATTAAATAAAACTAGCATGTATAGTACAAGGCTATTTTCAATGTGTTATTTTGATAGACTGGTTATTTATGTATAATGAGGTATACAAACTATTATTTTTGAGTAATAAATAACAGAGAATGGATTATTTAATGGCACAGTGTACAAATCAATAGAAACCCTCTGGTACTGGCAGAGAGTAACTTTGAAAATTCCTCTGGCACTTAAAGGGTCAAATTTGATTTTTAGTGCCTAAATGTTGACCATTATTACATGCTATACATAGTTTTCTTCATGAAACATGTAGAATAAAATTTTTAACTTAATTTTTTGTTTTTATGAAATAATAAAAATATTTTGTATCAAACTTTATCTACCATATTGAACGTTTTTATAAGATTTCTGGCAAGTAAGATATTCATAAAATATGTATAACAAAATTCCAAAATGAGCAGAATTTAGTGCTAACCAAATTAACGTACAGGTTGAAGTTATTGCATGACAAAAACTATTTTTGTAAGGACTTATCGTGTATAAGTATATAAAATTCAATTTCACCAATATTGAAATTGAGATAGAGTTGATATTGGTTATTTTATATATTCAATTTATTAAATTTTCAATAAAAACCAATAAATTTTACTTTCGACTAGGCCTTTCCCCAGCAAAGCATCATCAGGCAACACAACTTTATTTATTTGTAAACAAACAAGACTACTGTTGGGAAAACAGAGTAAATAATTAAAGAATATTAGTATAAATATATTGTAAATAATGTATAGTATATACTGTATATTAGAGTTGAATAAATAAAATTGAAAATAAAATTTATTGGTTTTTATTGAACATTTAATAATTTTAAAATATTCACCAATATTGTCAATATTCAAAACAAACATATCCAAAAAATAAGTGCCTAAGAATAAATTATTTATTTTATATATTCATTGTATTAGAAACATAGTAAATATATAACTTGATTTAACTTGTCAGTAGTGTAAACAAACCACTCGTAAACATTCTGATCACTGTTTCACACACACAACGACAGCTGGCGTCTGCCAGCCAAACAAAACATGATTTCAAAGCCTTGTTAAATAAAATTCGGTACTGATATTCAAATGAAACAACTTTTATCGGATTGATAAATCAATGTTCTTTAGTTTTGTATAAAAAGTATTATTATGACATAACTTGTTTATAAGAAATATTGGATGTATCGAGATTCCGTATTGAGGCTGGATTTCCGTTGTTGCCAGTACAGAATGGGCTTATAATGCTAGATAACCGGTGAATGCCATCTTTAGGGTTAAGCTAAAACATAATGTGAATTTATTTATTTTGTATTTTATTTGTTTTTATTGTTATTTATTTTTGTGTAATATTGATTGAAATGTAACTTTCTATGTATTTCCTGAAAGTAAATTTGATGTTAATCTCCCCTGAAAATTTGATTAAAATTGTATAACTAAATACAGAGAAATACACCAAAAAGTAATTGTTAAAAAAAAAAAGTTCCTCACATGAGTATCAATCATATATCCTCACATGAGTATTATCAAAAATGAGTATCCTCACATGAAGTGTCACACAATCATGTTTATTTATATCAGAAATTCCTCAAATAAAATGCTATATACAAGTTTATACGAGGGTCATTTTTAAAGTAAAAACCGATTGTGCATCATGCCCGCGCATCCGGTCATGTGACATCCATTTAAGGCCAGCACTTACTGGCTTATCTCCATCAACGCCGCCATTACGTTTCACATCTCTGCCGATGCTGGTTGTGTGGTTATACTGCTTTGTTTGTCGCAATGTAAATCAATAACTACGCCAACTGTGAAGTACGCTCAGTTATTCAGTTTTTAAACGCGAAAAATGTTCATTCACTGACAGCTTTTTGAAGTTTACGGTGAGGGTGTTATGAATAATGGAAATGTGCAAAAATGGTGTAGGCTTTTTAATGAAGGAAGGACAAGTGTTTATGACAAAGAACGACCTGGACCGCCTTCTGTCATCAATGAAAAGTTGGCACAAAAAGTTGATGAGGAAATTCGCAGAAATCGGTGCTTCACTATTGACGAACTTGGTCAGAAATTTCCCCAAGTTTCAAAATCAGTAGTTTACAACATTGTTACTGACAAACTGCATTACAAAAAAAGGTGTGCGAGATTGGTGCCAAAAATGTTGACACAAGAACACAAAGCAAAGCGTATGGCATATTCTTTGTCCTTTTTGGAGCGCTATCACAGAGATGGCGATGAGTTCTTTAGTCACTTTTTGACCGGTGATGAAATGTGGGTTGCATTAATATACTCCTAAGACGAAACGTCAATCCAGTGAATGGCACCATTCAAACTCCCCGACAAAAACCAAGAAAATTCAAGCAATAACCTTCAACAAGAATAATCATGGCCACGGTTTTTTTGGGATCGAAAGGGTATTCTTCTGATAGACTTTCTGCCACGAGGAATGACAATAAATGCTGAAAGATATTGCAAAACATTATTGAAGCTTAGGCACACTCTTCAAAACTGCTGGCGGGGCCTGCTCTCTAGAGGCGTCATTCTGCTTCACGACAACACTCAGCTTCATGTTGCGGCAAGGACACAGAAGCAACTGGACAAGTTTCGTTGGGAAATACTGGATCATCCACCATACAGTCCTGATTTAGCACCATCACATTTTCATCTTTTTCCAAAACTTAAGAAATTTCTTGGTGGAAAGCGCTTGGAAAATGGTGACATGTTAAAAGAAACAGTTACAAACTCGTTTAACAGTCAGGCGGGAGAGTTCTTTGATGATGGGATCCAAAAGCTGGTACCAAGACTTCAAAAATGTGTCGATGTTAATGGTGACTACATAGAAAAGTGAAAAAAAGTTCATATTTTAGTTTGTGATACATTTATATCCATAAATAAGGTTTCTCTTACGCTATTTGAAAACGGTTTTTACTTTAAAATTGACCCTCGTTTACAGTATATGTAGGCTATACGCTGTACCTAACAGCACACTTGCTTTGACAAACACTCACACAAAGTACTTTTAGTGACTGGTGAAGCACTTCTATTTTGAGCTATTTTTATAAATAAAAACCAAAATAACTGAAACCCCAACAAATACAATTATTTCAAAACATTACAATGAAACATAATCAAAACAAAGAAATTAGGCCTACCATAGTTACTGCTATAATTACGATTTAATAGTAGCAACAGCATGGTTAATAATAAAAACTACTAACTTACTATAAAAAGTAAATTTTATTTCTGAAATTATAGTTTGAGATAGAAAAAACTCATGAGGCAAAGTGGAAAAAAACACTGACCTTGGAATTGAAGGGTTATTGTAAATAAGGTCGAATTTAAATGGTAATTTTTTAATATCCTAATATTGTTACATATCATCTAACAATTGAAAGTCCTGTTATTAATTAGGAAAAAAACTGTTTTTCTATGGTTTTTGGCAAACTTATTTTTCAGTTACAATTTAAATTAAAAATCGTTTAACAGAAGCACTTAAGATTTGAAATGTTTGGATGTTTCAGCATTAAAGGTTTTATACTGGTATTTTTCTTATGGATTTCATAAATGTGCCTGATTATGATTTTTTGGCCAATTAAAGTATTGTTTGCCCACTGGAGGATTCCACCATGCCAACAAACATATGATATACTTGAATATGATCCCAGATTTACATTTAATTGCTTTTGGAGCATTTTTAAATTTATTTTACCTGCTTTATGTTATTTGTGTTGTACTTTTGCTTGTTTCAGGAGGAAAGACGCGGATCAAAGAGGAAATCTGTTGATCCATTAGAAGTACGTAGCAAGAGAAAAAAAAGTACAGATTCATTAAAAGATACTAGTGATGTCCAGAGAAAGTCAAATGATAGTTCTGTTCCTGATAGACAAAGAAGGATTCGGTCCCTCAAAGAAGTTGAAAAACCGGATGAGGAGAAAATGAAAACTTCAAGCCGATCAGGAAAATCTTCAAGAAGAATAAACTCTAAATTGGAAAATGAATTAACCTCTTTATCAAACAATGCATCTAAGAAATCTAGTAAGATAGAAGAAGTTGTAATTTCAGATGATAATGATGAAGACATACCTGAGTCATCACCTAAAAAATCTAAAAAACAGAATTCAAAAAAAGACTTACCAAAGAAGGCAACGTCTTCTTCAGATAGTATCGATAAAAGACCTAAGCGTTCTTTACCTAAAAGAGAACTGAAATCTCCTGAGACACCAAAGACACCTAAAAAAGCCGATAAAACATCTAAAAGTTCTTCAGGGAAAAAGAAAAGTGCAAAAACAAGTGACAAAGCTGAAGCTTCGGCTGTTAAGCGAAGTCAACGGTTCACTAAGAAAATTAGTTCTTATGAGGAAGAAAGTGATGGTGAAAATAAGGAATCAGATTCTGGTTCACAGTTGATTTCACTTGATGATGACAATAGTTGCAGTGAATCAGAAAAGAAGATGAAGACAAGTAGAAGGAAGAGTTCACTTGATGATGACAATAGTAGCATTGAGTCAGAAAGCAAGAGGAAGACAAGTAGAAGGAAGAGTACCCCTAAGTCTAAGTCAACATTGAACAAATTAACATTAACTCTGCCTAAAGATGCTGCCAATTCAGTTATTGAAGGTAGTGGTATCATTAATTCTGCTGTCAATGATATACTGGAACTCACAGTTTTAATTGCTAACCGATGTGAAAGATTATGTAGTCGTAGCGTGCAGTCAGTAGACGAAGTTGTCGCTGTTTTCAAAAAAATGAAACATCTAACGGGAGGAGTTCATAGTAATTTGGAATTGATTGAAAAAGGATTGGATACAAAGTTTAATGTATGGAAAGGAGTTAACGCTCCTGATATACCAATTCCTGAGGAAAGCCTTGAAACAGAAATCAAACTGTTGAAAAAAGATGATTTAAAAGTTAGTACTTCACCAAACAAAGTAAAAGAGGAAGAAGAAATTAAGACATCTTCAAGTGATTTAACAAAGGAAGAACAGGAAGAAGAACTAAACGATTCCCTAAAGGAGAAAAAGGAAGAAGAAATTGATACATCTTCAATCAAAGAAAAGGAGGAAGGTATTGACTCAAGTTGTGAAAAGGATTTGACAAATGATGAAGAAATGGACAAAAATTTGAAAAATGATGAGAAAATGGATGAAGATTTGAAAAATGAGGAGGAAATGGATGAAAATTTAAAAAATGATGAGGAAATGGATGAAAACGTCATGAATGATGAGGAAATGGATGAAAATGTGATGAATGTTGAGGAAACTGATGGAAATTTGAAAAATGATGAGGAAATGGAAGTTGAAGAGTCTGAAGTTAAAACTGATGATGATCAGAAAGAAAACATTGATAACATCAAACTAAATGAAACAAACGAATCTACTATGGATATTAACAAAGAGAATCAAAATAATGTGTTAAAACCAGATGCTAAAGGAACTGTGACAGTATACACTGATGATGTTAGCAATTCTGACATGGACAAAGGTGAGCAACTATCTCAAGAAGAAAATTTAAAAAATAAAGAATCTTTAGAAAATAAGGACACAGTTGATGAAATAAAATCAGATGCTTCAGAAGAAAATGTTGATTCTTCCCATTCAACAGGAAATGATGAATCAGTTGATAAACTTGTACCAAATGATGATAGCAGTAGAACAAGGTGTGAAACAATCAATGATAATCCTGAATCTTGTAAAAAGAAATCAGAAATAAATAATGTTGTATCAGAAAAAACAGAAAATGGTAAAATTGAAAGTATTGAGTCTGATAAATTAGAAAAAAATGAAGACAGAGAGGAAGAAATTATTGGGAAAGAAGATGACTATGTCAAGGAAGATGCAAATAACTGTATTCTTGAAGGTGATGCAAACAGTGATATTTTAGATGATAACAATACAATTCTATCAAGTCCTGATAAATTAAATGAAAAACATGAAAATGGTCTACCAAGCACCAATTTAGAAAATTTATCAGACAGAAGTATAGCACATGAGAAACTTTACTTGGAAAAAAAGGTAAGTTAATATCAAAATATTATTGTAAATCTTTCTCGCTTTGTTTATTTGCTTGGTCCTTTTCACCAAACGTGACTCTCTATCCTTCTAATCAATTTTAATAAACTTAAAATATTTTTTAACATTGTGTTGTCAAATTGATTAGGAAAGTTACATATTTTTGTTAAAAAATCAAGTGGCTTTGTTTTTGGATTTATCAGTTATTTAAGTGAAAATTTTCCTGTATTAGTGCTGTAGAATTTTATAAGAGCACTTCCGTTAAAAAGATTAGACCAGTCTGAGATTTCAGGTTTGTTAGAAGAATCTCTATATAATATAAAGCTCGATGTAGTGACTCACTGACGGACACTAAATGTAGAGGCACTTGCCGGTATCCTACCCCCATAAAGTGTATACTAGAATTGAAGCTCCCAATCTGAAACCTCCAGAAAAATTCACAAAGTTGACTTTTTCACTCGTTAACAAGATGGCAGCTTGTTTTTTCTCCAAAATGACTCCAATATATTTCTTATAGGAAAATTGCAAGAAAGTAGTTTTTATAACCTAGCTTAGAAAGCAGTTGAGTAAAATGTTCAAACCTTAACAGTTCCACATGCATATATATTATATATAAATTTCAACTTAAAAATTTGAGGTATCAAAAAAATGGTTGACAAAAACCTTCAAATTTTCCAAAACACTTGTTACTATTATTCAATAATAAAAAATGAATAATCAATTTGATATAGATTTAATTTTCAATATGACGGCTGTTCTAAATATTCAGTGAACAATAAACACTTACTGATCACCCTGTGTGCAAACAGTTGAAGGCTCAGTGATTAAGTTGAGCAACATCTTTTTAACTTACTTAATATTTAATAAACATGTCTGGAACAAGAATTTTTAATTATTTGACAGTGAAAACAAATTTTCACAAGATACAGTAAAATATTTTTACTTAAAAGCAGGAACATAAAAATTTTGAATTAGATGAAACGTATCATATTGTGTGGAATCTAACATGTCACTAATTTAGTTTACCAATGAACTCCTCCGAATTTTGTATTTTTTCATTACTAAAGTATGTTTTTCATTTTTATGTTCTGTAGTGAAGTCTCAACTTGTTACAGGCATGAAAGTCTGTATACTTTTTATATAATCCATGGCAAGGACTAAAATTATAGTTTGGATTTTTTTTTTTTTTAAATTGTGGTTTATATACCGCTCTGTACTTATTTATTACTTTAGTTTTATTAGCAACATTATTTCTCCCATAGGATGTGTTAACCTAAACAAATACATAATTATACTGAAAAGTCTATTTAAAAATTATGAAATATTTAACAGGTAATATACTTACTTACTCTCTTGGCCATACTTACCCAAAGTGTTATTTAACCTCATCAACAGGCCTTGTCATCATGTTGTATAAGGGTTATGTGTATTTAACTTAATAAAAATACAAAACCTGATGATGTATCGCTTGGTCTAAACTGTCTCGTCCAGTTCTCACATATTGGACATATTTACAGATACACGTAAGTAGTAGTTGATCATCTGTACTGGGCTAAAATGACTGATTTCAATAACTCGTCAACAGCTAGCCTCTACCATAATCACTTTCTTCCTCTAAGCCTTCTTGCATCTGGATTGTTCCAAACTTATTTAATTAATGTTTATTTTTCTCTCCTTATCTCAAACCTGCCTACAGTTATCTCCTTCTTTTCGCTTCTGCAACAATGTATGACTCCTTGAATAGCTCCCTTATCTCTCAGTTGTGTTTTATCACCGTCTTTGGTTGGCATATATATTTTTCCTGGTACTTTATTCTCAAATGATATGAGTTTCTTTTCTGCTCTTTTGTCTAAAATCCATGTTTCAGATACATGCAATATAAGCTACTGGTACGGATGTAGCTACATATGATGATTTTATAAATTTTCAATTTCTTCTTGTGTGAAAGTAATTTAAAGCTTAATATTTTTTTTGTTTTGCGTACATGCTTCTAATTGCTACGTTTATCCTGCACTGCAACTCCAGCTGATATTCAAGTCATTATCCAATAACAGCTGACATGAAATGAAATTACACAATTATAACCCTCAGATATCAGTATGCTCCATCTTATTCTGGATTTTTCTTCTAGTTTACTTAAGCTGATGTTCTCCTATGTATGTTAGAAATGCTCATATTTAGCCTCTTAATATGATTTGACTAATCAAAACTTTCAACGGTAGTAAAATAATCATTAGACTTTTAATTGGTTGCTGTATTGTTTTGACATGCCTTGCTACATTTTGATTACTTGAAAAGGACACATACATATTCACTTAGAATGTATATGCTTATATCACTTATCTAATTATATTCAGCTTGCTCTATATTTATATTTAGGGATGAGTTGGTCACTAAAGTCAGTTATCGGTTGATTGACAAAAGAACCGAACCAAGAACAGATGGGAAATCTCAGTTCTGCGGTTCCGGTTCTAGGAAAGGTAAATGGGAAGATAGCTTTCATATCAGAAATGTTTCAGATGTGAAAAGTGCTGATAAACAGAACAATCAAATGGCCACAAGATAAACAATATATCTTTGTCAGAAAATATCTGCAGGTAGAAGGACACCTCCTTATCAGATCGTGATTTGGCCAAGAGATAAACAATATATCTTAAGTCAAAATATTCTCCCATAGTCACTTCCTTATCAGCATGTGAAAAGAGACAGATAACATTAATGACTAGAAACTGGCAAAGGCAGTGAATTAAAGCCATTAAGTCTTTGTTCAAGAGTCCAGTCTTCCCTGCTAGCTCCACCCTTGTTTATCTGAATCCTTTCTTATCACTTCTTATAACTGGTCGGTAGCGTAGTTGGTTCAATCCCAGCTTCATGTGCTAAAGGTTCTCAGTTTGATCCCAATCAGTCAATACATTTTGAGAAGGATCAGCTGATAACCACCATTTGGTGGGTTCAGTTCATTTGTCATTGGGCTATTAATTAATGACACTTTCTAAGGAGTAATAGGCCTTAGTTTGTAACAATGACTACATTCGCTCATCTACACTCATCACACTCATTCGAAATCCATATTCGCCCATGTCTTGACGATGGGCGTCTTATCAATAAATAAATAAACTTCCGGCCTGATAAAAAACCTTGTGGAAACATTCCAATCTCTTTACAACTCGGCCAACATTATGAAATTAATTATGCTTCTAGTTTTATTGTGTATTTTGAAAAATAAAAGGTTTTTATGATGAACTTAAGATATTAGAGTTTATTTATTTAAACTTATAATGAAAAAAGAATCCATACAAAACCTATGGAATCAGATTGAAAAATACATTTTTAAGATTAATATTGTATCAAAACTAAACAAAACGAGTCTTCAAAATTTTTATTTTAAAATAATTAAATTTTGTTTGAATTATTTTGTTTCTTTTTACAAAGTCTTGGATTAATGTTTAAAATTGCATTGACTTAACATTTACTGACCCAAAATAGTTGATTATTTCTTAAATTTAAAACAAAATGTATGCTGTAATTTCTAAAAACATTTATTGGCTGTATAGTTTTTATGAATGTTAGTAGCATTTATATTTTCTTAATTCAGTATTATCACCAATTGAGAAAAGAACCAATAGTTAATAAAAGTAGTTTTTTACCAATAGTTAATAAATATAGTTTTTAAAATTATTTATATTATTGTTTTTGCTGTTTATTTTTGACGTACTACAATTACAGCAACCTCTTAAATTTAGTTGTGGTAATTTCAATCAATTATTGTGATTTTTTTTGAATAAGTTTTACTACCAAACCAGACCAAAACTGGCGGGGTTTTTTTTTATTTTATTTTAGGTTTATAAGTTTTATAAATTCCTCAAGGTAAATTTCAATTGCATACTAATTTGACATTTCCATTTAGCTTGGTATTCCATTTAACTAAATTTTATACTTTTAAAAATTTAAAATAAGTTCTTTCTTTGTAATATGTAACTATGTAAACAATCATACCCTGAGAATAAATAAAATGTTACCAATTCTCTAGTTATTAGAAATATTGTATGCCATTTTATAGATTTTTAGGTTGTTTTATAATTCATTTTGGAGAAATCTACAAAATACTATCCACTGTTTTTACTGACACATTCCACTTAATTTTTTTATTCACTGGTGTAAAGGTATTTGAAAATTTGTCTTAACACTTTCTCAAAAAGTACTCTGAACTAAGAACCGAACTGGAACCGATTTAAAAAATGGAACCGACCCATCACTATTTACATTAAACTTATTTATTGTATGCAATAGTTAATTTGGACCCCACTGGTTAGTAAGTTCTGTTACTTAGCTTGGCTACACTTAAAAAAGATTTTATGAATAAACCTTATTCTGTAATAATATTGTTAACATAGCTTTAAACTAAGTAATAATGCCATTTTTTTGTTTTCTACTGGTTCAAGAGTAAACAGGTTACAAACTGTTGGCATTTTTACAGCAGTAATGTTTTTTCTGTTTAGGTTCGTCAGTGTTGTATTCTATAACATCCTTATTGAGTACAAAGGAAATAACATTTTGAGGTTGTACTCCTTACCCTGTCCTATTTTCCGGCTCCCGTAAATCTTAAATGATAAGTATTATTCTCTGTATTAATAGAATAGAAAATGATATGTGTCATTAAGTATGTGAAAACTATCTTTTTCTTATTATAGTTTCTTTTAATTATGTTATTTGATATTAGTGATAGATTTTTAGTTCCTTTTTTATTTTATTCATATGAGAATCTGGTTTTAAAAATATATGTGAGATTGTATACTAAGTAATGATTCTTGATAGGAGAAAGAACTTGATCAGGAGGAAGAAAAGGAAGTTCAGTCTAAACAACATCTAAATGAAGGTTCATCAGAAGAAAAGCCTACAGAAGAAAAGCCACAGGATTCACCAGCCAAGTGAGTGAAAAATCAACTCAATTTAAATTAGTAAAAAACACACCTTACTACATTAACTATTGAAATGTCATCATCTCCAGTTTTAGTTGATGTAGTAACTAAGATGTTACACAGTATGGTCTAATGGTGTAAAGCAAAATGCTTTCTCTATAAACCGCATATGGAGAGTCCATTGAAAATATTTTCATATAAATCTATTTACAGTGTTCTCCAAAACTATGGTTTCTAGGTTGGAATCACAAAATTTTCAAATGTTAACATAGGACTAGTAATACATCATTTTAAAATAGACAATTAGGATAAGTTATATTTGTTCAGGTAAATATAAAGTGTCTTTGGGCCGAAAAAATAATTAATTATATATGTTCGTTTTCACCATTAAAAAACAAGTAAAATGAAAAAAAATTTGTATTCACTTTTTAGACGCCAATTTTAAGAGAAAAAAAAGATGAAAAATAACAGTTCATTTTTTCATTATCAGATAGAAAATAATTATTAAATTTTTCGGTAAAAAACGAGTTTTCCACGGTTAAAATCAATATTCTCAAGAGATATAACCGTTTGTTTTTATTTTTTTATGCCTCGGCATAAATGTCAATGTGTGTCTGTTGTTTTTTTGTCCAATTCTAACTTTTTTTATTCTGACAGGTTGGTAATAAAATTATCTTTAAAAAAGTATTCTTAGTATTTTTTTGCCATTTTCCTATAATTTCTGTTTAACAATTTAAAATGCCCGCCATTTTGAAAATTTTAAATTGGGTTAAGTTGATTGTTTTTCCTAGAATGATCTCTATTATCTTAATATGCATGGCTTAAGATTCATAAAGATCGGTTGAACCAACTCGGATATAAAAATTCTTTTGTGGAAAAAAAACAAATTGGCGGATATCTGGCAAAGCAAGCTGTTTTGGAATAAAATTGATTCTTGATTTTCTCTTTATTTTGGACTATATAACCATTTCCCGAAGTTTTGCATTTTACTTTTGGGACACTGTATATATAGAGCCTGCGGAAAATTGTTATAGTACAGATCACATTTGACAGGCATTAGATGTTGGCAAGTGCACATGCATGCCACTAGCGAATCTATAAGACGTCAATTATTTAAGATAATCATTTAAGTATCTGGAATGATCGATTGTGATGCACTAGAACCTTGATGGTTTGATAATCAATACTTGGACAGTCTTTATAGTTCAACAACGGTCATGGTGAAGTGACAAAATTATTATCTGCGGCAAAGTTAATAACAGTTTTAAGTTGCTAGTTTTTTTATATTAAGATACTGTTCTTTGTAAGTCCTGTACTGTCCATACTAAGTCTTCTCTGATGAATAATGTTGTCACAGTCGAGTCCCCGACTCTCTACCTGGTGTTGACTTCGGAACTACTTGTAACTCTGTCAACTATCAGAAGACCTGTGGTTGTCTGTATGTCTTGGCAGTTGCAGTTGTGTCTCTCTTCCCCACTTGGCCAACAGGCAGCGTGTATATCAGTAGTTGATGCTTGTGTTTTGCAGTTGAACATTATCTCACTCAAAAATGTTTCACACCTACTTTTTCAATGTATTTTAGATTGTTATGTTTTGTAGTATATGTGTGACTAGTGTACGTTGAGATTAGATTTGTTACAACTTTTTTTTGATCACATTGAAACAATAGTTATTTGTATTTAAAATAATAAATCAAGGTTTAAATTAAAATTTCATCACAGGGAACACTAGACAGTTGTGTCCTCTATGGACTTCATGTGGAAAATCAAGTGAACTTAGTAATGCCTTCAGTAATACAAGACTGCTAAGAGCGTCACATAATTCTTAGTATAATTAGTTTGGTAAATAATAAAATATAGCATTTTGAGAAAACTGAAAACTTGTTGATGCAATTACTTAGATTTATTTAACAAATTGCACTCTTTTTACAGACAAACACAAGAAAGCAATGAATCAACAGGTAAATCAGCTGAAAGAGAAGATGTAAAATATGATGATAAAGAAAAAAAGAAAGATTGCAATTCCTCAGGTTCAAGACATACGGAAAAGAGAGACGAGTATAATCCTTCAAGAACTGATGATAAATTAAGTAAGAAAAAAGATATTAAAAAACATGTTTTTTTTTTAATAAGCTTTAGACACGGAGATAAAATAATTTGGATATTTTTCTTGTTTGTTTATCCATTGTTACAATTCTGTTTATAATATCTAAAACATTTAATTTTGCTTTAATAAATTCAACTCTAAACAATCTATTTTTAAGTACCTTACTCGACATAAGAAACATTTAGAGCTACAAACGGATATTTCCTTGTATATGTTGGGGTGGAAAGGTTTCGAGAGGACTAAACAACCCCTTAAGTATAAAAAACACTTTAACTTAAAACTTTTTTTATAACAGTTATACCTCAGCCAAAAGGAACAACCTGTTGGGTTTGGAGGACTTAACAAAAACATGAGCTGTGTTTTATATTAAACTTAACCCTTAACTACTATGGACCGTCTCTCAGACCGTGCGGGAAATTTGAACAGGGATTTCTCCCACATGGTGCAGCACTGGAACCGCCACTCAACAGTACCTTCCTGACCTTGTGTGGTCAGTTGAGCAGTGGAGTTGCAAAAGTGCAGTTCAAACCGGTTCTGTTGCAGTCGGAGAGGCGTTCCATAGTGGCTGTGTTCCATTTATCAGCGGTCCAATGGACATTCCATAGTGGTTGTGTGTCTTTTGTCGGGACTTTGTAAATATTGTATAGTAAAAATTGTTTCGTCATGGATAAGGACGGACAAAGCTCAGATATAATATCTGAACCTTCTACAAGTTCAGGGGTGGTTAGAAGGAGCTGTCGTCCTCCTGTTGTGCATGTTTTATACTCAAGAATGAGCCATTTCTCAGATGATTTGAATGATTTAGTTCATGAAACATTTGAAGACGAGCTTGACGAAGACATTGACGATAGTGACCAGGATCCAGACTATACGGAAGAAAGTGACCATGATTCTAAAAGTGAACTTAGTGCCGGCGAGTGCGATTTACAAGAAAGGAGTGGGTCTACTGTAGCTAGAAATAATTCTGCCAAAAGAAAGTTTCAAAGATCTTTGGAAAAAGGTATGCCTAATGTTAGCAAGAAAACCAAGCCCAACAAGCCATTGGTTTTTCCTAACATAAATGAAAATCTTGTTGCACAACGGACGAGCCTAGTCGAAAATATTATTTCTGATACGAGTGGTTCAAACTTGCCAATTATTGCTTCTTCTGTGTCAAATGAGATGTCACCCACAAACGATCCTATGCCAGAAAACTTGACATCAGTCACCAGTACTGAAACGCCAACACCAAATACCGTAATTAGAGATGGTGCATTTAATTACGGTAGAAGAACAAAGGACATGATAAAAAATAAAGTACCAACTTACCTTACGATTGAGAAAAAATGCACCAAATCAAGCTGGTCGAACCAGGTCTGAAAATATCATTACACAATTACCAGAATTGAAGGGTCGCGCCAAAAATCTTGGGGACAATCCCGATATTAAAGAAATATGGCAGCTATTGTTTTGTAATGACATTTTAGCTGAAATCGTGCACTGGACAAATGTGAAGATAAATACTTTGAGGCAGAAGTATAACAGGAAGCACTTTCTTTCTTTTGTTCATGGCGTTGATGAAATTGAACTAAGGGCTTTATTGATCTTCTAGTCTATAGCGCTGCCTTCAAAGCTGGAAATGAATCCGTCGCTGGTTTGTTTGCAACCGATGGAACGGGTAGAGAGATTTTCCGTGTTGTAATGACTAAGGAAAGATTTCTCTTTACTACAAGCTCTCAGATTTGATAACCCAGAAGAGAGGAAAAAGGAGGCAGCAATAGCAAATATATTTTATAAGTTTGTAAAAAACTGCCAGTCTTGTTACACTGTGGGTGAAGCAGTATGTATTGATGAAATTTTAGTACCTCTCCGGGGTAGATCATCTCAAAATGTATACGCCCAAAAAACTCGCCAAATACGGGATTAAAATTCAATTTTTGGCTGACGCAGACACACTACTTCTTTAACGCATACATATATACAGGAAAAAACAGTGATGGTAGAGATATGACTGATCACCAAATGAAATCCCTCCTTATACCCACACAAGTAGTGCTCCGCCTGATAAAACCGATTGAAAACAGTAAAAGAAACCTAACGACAGATGACTAGTACATGACAGAGAGGAATCACATTCGTAGTGACTATGAAAAAGAACAAAATTGAGATACTAGAAAGTTTCCTGCCATCAAGTAAGAAGGAAGAAAAAAGTTCAATGTACGCATTCACTGAGAACATCACTTTGCTCTCTTATGTACCCAAGAAATCCAAGGCGGTAATTTTGGTTTCTTCTATGCACCATGGCCAGGCTGTAGATGACGTTAGTGAAAAACTTGAAATCATCGATGATTATAACAGAACTTAAGGTGGAGTGAACACCATTGATATGATGTGTTCAAACTATTCCTCTTCCAAGCGCACACAAAGGTGGCCAATGGTCATTTTTGTTGCTATGGCAAATATCTCCTCAGGAGTAAATTCCTTCATCCTACAATGCCAACAGAAATACACCTGCTATAGCAAAATTGGATTTTATGATATCTCTAGCTCTAAAGCTCGTTTCATCTCAATGCACAGGAGACTTAAAAAGGGACTTCTAAGCCAAGATTTGAAGCTGAGCCTCAAGCGAATACTACAAGTAGAAGAGCAGAATTTTCAAGAACTAAAGAATGTTACAGAAATCTTGGATGTGAAGAAAGCATGCAGCGTGTATCCTCCAAGACTCAAAAGGAAGACCAGATACTTATGTAAATGTTGTGCCAGACCTATCTGCCTATAGTGTTCGAAGAAAGTTTGTTTGGACTGTATGACAAACATTCCGACCCGCCATTAATTAGACTGAACCTGACATGCAAGTACTGTACGTATATTATTGATTTTTATTCTCAATGCCTTTTTTTCTTTTATATTATTGTATTTGACATAATACTAATGTAATACAGTTACTTTGTTGAAGTAAATCATTTGTTTCATTATTCCTTTCAACCATAAAACATGCTTTTTTAAAAGATTTTGAAACAAAAAATCTATAACACTGAATACATGTCAATACTTAGTTGTAAAACAATTTTTTTTGTTACCAAGATACAAAATAATAACAAGAATTTTTGTTTCAACATTTTATTTCAATACAATATTCATAAAAAATATTTATTATATTGATAGCAGTTTTATGACTTATAAAACAAATAAAATTAAAACAAATGTGTAATCATGATTTATACTTTTTTCTAAGCTGTTATATAAAAGCTAAAAAGAGTGTTAAGATCATTTTTAATTTTTAAATATTTTTTTAAGGTTATTCCACATGTTTTTAAACAGCAGTCTGATAGACCCCTCCATTGTAGTTATGGAACAAACCACGTCTGTAGTAGTAAAGGGTTAAGTTCCATTGAAAAAGAATCATGTGAACAATTATTTTTATGGAATCTATATCTCAAAAGTTTAAGTGAGTGATTGGAAGTAATTCTCTTGCAGAAACTGTTTCATCTAAGATTACATATTTTATTATTAATGCAAACATTTTTGGGAGTAAGCTTTTGTTTGAGTTTTGATTTTTACAACTATCATCAGCCAAATGGAGATTGTGGTTGTATAACATTACTATGATACCCCAGGATTGAATTTATTTTGAGTAAATTCAAAATGTTTTTGTTGGTTTACTTAGCATTTTTACCACTCACATATATTCTTATAAGTTTATTTGAAACATAAAATGTATTTGGTTACTTCCATAATTTATGCATGATAAATAAATCATAAAGTACCGGTACCTAATTTGAATCAATACTAAACAATATTGTGACATTAAAATTTTGTATGTGACAATTTTTTTTTTTCAGCTGAAAAAGTCATTGTTAACTATGGAGTTTATGGAGATGAGTAATAAGTAGGGAATGTGAACACTTAAATATGGAAAAATTATAATCATGATTATGATATTTTCATTATTTAATTCAATATTTTAAGCATTATCAATATTTATTTATTTTTTATTTTATTTATTTCTTTACATTACATATACCATTTACATGAAATAAATATCAATATGGTAGGTAATTTGTCAACAGGTCAAAGCTTAAAACTAGATTAAAACTAAGTTTCAGTAGTTCAAACTTTCCAAAGAATATTATCGAATAGTCACTATTTATCAGAATCTAGGTACTCTTGTACACTATAAAAACAATGCTCGGACAGATAATAGTTATAATCTTAAATTTTACTGGTGACAGTTCAGAACGGATTTCTATTGGAATTTGCATAAACGAATGGAAGAATAGAATGGCATTTTTTCAAAGAATACTTTTTTATGAACAGGAAATTGAAAAAGGTTTGAATTACGTGTACCGTACTATATTGATGGATGTGATAATGAGAAAAAAATATGAAGTTATTTTTTACAAAAATTAGAGACTGCAAAATAAATAGACATGGAACCGGAAGAATATTTAAAATTTTGAAAATAGGTCTAATTGAATCTCTAGTTGATGCTTTCATAATCAGTCTAATGATTTGTTTTTGTTTTTTGAATATTTTTGAACTTATTTGAGAATTACCCCAGAAAAGAATGCCATAATTCAAATGGGATTGGACATAGGCAAAGTATACCTGCAGCATAGTTTTTAAGTCCACAGCATTTGACAATGTAGTAGCACATAATATGCCTTATTTAATGTGCATATCAAATAATTAATGTGATCCACCCAGGTGAAACTGCTATCAAGCTTTACTCCTAAGAACCCACAAGACTTAACACATTTTGTTGAGGTTCGTAAGTAAGAGCTATCAGAGAAAGGAGACTTTTTATAATTACAATGAAAGTTAATAATTTTAGTCTTTTCTGGATTTAATTTTAAACCATTATCATCGAACCATTTAATCATATTGAGCATATTTTCATCCAGATGGGATAGTAAGATGTCTTTTTCCTTACTTGTAACAACCAGAGAGGTGTCATCAGCAAACAAGACAAGTTTTGAATCTTTAACAGCTAAGTGAAGATCGTTAACATAAATGAGAAAAAGCAGAGGTCCCAGGACCGATCCCTGGGGACTCCAGATTGAACATTGCAAAAGTTGCTTACATCATATTTATGAAGCTTCACTCTTTGTTTTCTGTTATTTAAATCACATGTTAATAAATTAAAAGCCTTACCCTGAAAGCCGTAATAAGACAGTTTTTTAATAATATTGAATGATTAACAATGTCAAACGCTTTTGACAGGTCGCAGAAGGCTCCGATTGCATAGTGTGATTTGTCCACGGCTAATGATACACTTTCTATAAAATCAAATATTGCAGCTCCAGTGCTTTTCCCCTTTCTAAATCCATATTGAGAAGAGTACAATAAATTATTGCTCTCTAGGAAACTTGAAATTTGGCAGTAAATAACTTTTTCTAATAATTTTGAAAATGTTGGCAAAAGAGCAATCGGTCTATAATTCTCTGGTGATTTTTTATTGCCTGCTTTATTTAAGGGTTTGATTTCAGCGTACTTTAAGAGATCTGGAAAAATTCCTTGATTTAAAGCTAAGTTAATAATAAATGTTAAGGGATGTGCTAGGTATAGTGAACATTTTTTAAGCAAAAACACAGGAAATTCATCCCAGCCGCATGACTTTTTTGATTTTAATGAATGAATTATTTCTTTTATTTGTCTAACAGTAACAGGCTGAAAATCTGAGAAAGATGCAGAGATAACTGACAGTTTAGATAGGTGGTTCTCGGCAAGACACATATTTGGATTTACTTGTAATATTGTATGTATGTCATTGATCAGTCTCTTTCAGAAAATGACATATAGGTAAAGTTGTAGGATGTGGCCAAACAGACTTAACATGTTCACTGCGGTAAGGTCAGGCGGAAAAATGGCGCCGGTGGCTGAAATTAAAAATTTTAAAAACACCTCAGGTGAAACACCTGCTTTAACTATGGTTAAAGTTTTACACGCTTCAGAATAATTTCAGAAGTTGTTCTTTCAGACGACATATAATTCAAAATGGAATAAATGTGTTGTCATTTGTTAACTAGTAAGTGTTGATGAAACGAAATAATGGTCCCACACCTTAAATTCGAGTGGTCCGCCACTGGAGCGGGTGGAGCGGCCAGTCCAATTCGACTGGCCCGCAACAAACTTGTTAACAGTGTTAGTAAATTATGAGTTTAAGTATAGTCAGGCTTGGACTTGAACATTGTAAATAATTAATTATTGTAAGTTTATACCCAGAAAATTATATTATTAGCAGTCACTATCTGTTTGGAATGAAAGCTATGCCAGAGGTTTCACTCTTTCACTGTTGTCCTCCATTCTTTGCTCTTGAATAGTCTGCCATCAACCTAAGATATAATATTCTTTGTTTTTTGTTGTTTGCAGGCCCGGGATCTCATCACCAATCAGATCGTGACTCCTCAAGGAGTTCCGGAGACCGTGACCGTCATAGGTGGTCAGGCGGCTGGGACAATCGTGATAGAGGTCATAATTGGAACAGAGACCAATACAGCCAAGAACGAGGAAGGTCAGGTGGTCGAGGGGGTTCGTGGAATCGCTACGATGACCGACGGCCTAACAGAGGTGGCTGGGGTTGGAAGCGTTAGTTATTACTACAAGTGAGTTAATGATTTTCTCCCCTTAATCTTTATGAAATTGTTTAACAGTTTCCAACTTCATCAACTCTTCCTTCAAAAATGTTTTCTTCCATCGCCTTTTATATCCTGCATTACAAACAAATGCTCCTCATTTCACACTGATATTGAAGACAGAAATGTTAATTCAATTTGCTCTTTTCTAATACATTACAACTAATCCATTCACTTAAGTATTTAAAATGATCTATCACATTTTAATTGTTTTATATTTGGCCTGTTTATAGTTTGGGTTACTTCATAATATTTATCAAATTTTAATTCAATACATTTTTGTAATTACAGAAATATTTTTAGTTTTAGAAAGTACTTTTTGCCAGTTTTTTGTTTTTAAACACATCTAATGTTATAACCGGCAAAACATGCTTACTTTTTAAGTTAAATATTTGTGTAATTACTAGAGTGTGTGTGAATTCACCCACCTATCCTAGGCTGAACAGGCCCTAGTGCCTACACCAGCCGTAGCTCCCTGCTACACCTTCACGATCCAACCAACCGAGTGTGTCTAACTATACCATCAAATTTTAATGAAAAATTTAATAAAGAGAATTTAATTCCTTTTTTTATTGGAAATTTTGCAGTCAGTCTTTTGCTGTTCGTTTTTAAAGTTCTCGTATTTGTATATCTGGTTCAGAAAAACCTTTTGCTATAAGAACCATATCATCTGCGGCTACTAGAGTATTAAATTACATGATACAACATTCACTGTACTCCAGTGGCTTTAAATGGCCACTCCAGGAGCTGACCAGGAGCAGGAGTCAACACCAATTCTGATGAAGCGAGGAGTGCCCCAAGGCTCGGTTCTGGGACCAGTCCTTTTCCTGTTATTGACAAATGACCTCCCCCAATATATGGATAGCCTCTGCCAAACTGTAATGTATGCGGACGATACCGTACTTACGCTGGCTAACAAAAACAAAGAACATCTTAAAAAAGAAACACTCAAGACTTTCAACTTAGCCAAGCAGTATAGCAGTAAAAACGACCTAGTCTTAAATGATAATAAAACTGTTCAAATGAAATACAGTATAAGAGGAAATGAACAAGATGGTCTACCTAGCATTAAAACAGAAGAAAGTACAAAATACCTGGGTATTACACTTCGACATGAACCTGAAATGGAATGCTCACATCGAAGCATTGTGTAAAAAGCTTGCATCAGGTATCTATGTCATGAGAAGAATAATGAAAATATGTGGACCAACTGCAGCAAGAACAGCATACTTTTCATTGTTCGAGGCCCATCTAAGATATGGCATTTCAGTATGGGGTGGAACAACAAATGCAAACATGGAGAGAGTATTTCTGCAACAAAAAAAGGCAGTGAGGATCCTAGGTGGCCTGGAAAACCAAGACAGCTGTCGGCAAGCCTTCAAAGACCTCAAAATACTCACAGTACCGGCACTGTATATTAGTGAGGTAATTCTGCTGGTGATGTCATCAGACAAACCAAAACTTGGAGACTACCACCAGAACAACACCAGAAACGCTTCTGACTTCTCACTCCCCATACACCAGCTCAGTCTTGCCGAGAAAAAGCCAACCTACAAAGGAGCACTCTTCTTTAACAAGCTGAGTGATCACATTAGACAGGAAACTGGGAAGAGCTTCAAGAAACAACTCCTGAAATGGCTTGAAGAACACCCACTCTACTCGGAAAAGGAGTTCCTGGAACGAAGAAATGAAATAGACATCCCTTAGCAATATAACGACTCATTATTCTTATTTTTTGACTTAAGTTGCCATTACCTTATGCACTTATACCTATTAAATCTAAATTATTGACGCCAACACCATTCTCTATGACTGTGTGAATAAAGAACTTTTGTCTTGTCTTGTCTTGTCTGATAACAACCCACACCTATATTTTTGTAATAATTCTTTTAAGGTTTTCAGAATAAAATCTTTTTTCAATTTGATCACACTGCTCTTTGCTTCTTTTAATTTATGTGTTATCTAACTTTTACTGGAATTGTGTTTTTTTAATTGATTTTTTTTGGAAAAACCTGATCAAAATAAAACTTAAATATATTGTAAAATACATCATTTTTATCATAAACTGAAGCAAAATAAGCATCTACCCAAGTCTCATTTTTAAGAAGCCTATTGAATATTTCTAGTGAGAATACACGTGATTCCTCAAAAGTACAATAGTTTAATTTAGGCAAATGACTTTGAATGTCCATCTCCAAAATTGTTCCATCATGGTTTTAGAGAAGTGTGATCACTCCAGAAACTGATACATTGTTGACCATAGTTTGTTTAACAAGTATATTGTCAATACTAGATTGTGCAAACTCGCTGACTCTACTAGGAAAATTAATTAGATAAGTTATGTGATGACTCTTTAAAAGATTTTTTTAATAGCTCGTGCTCTTTAGATTCAACTGAAACATTTATATTGATGTCACCTACCCATATAATAGTTTGATATTTTGTACTTAAATATTCTATGAAAATATTCAATTTCTCTATAAACATTTCTACAAAGGAGGAAGGGGATCTATACAAAACTAGTACTATAAACTTATAGCTATTGGCTGAATACTTAAAGCACAAAACTTAAACAATTTCTCTTTCTGAATTTCCTTAAGTAACTTATTGGGTATTCCCCAATCAACTGCTTTCCCCTCAGCTCATTTTGATTCAGAATCATAACGCACCCATTTTTAAATGTTTATCTTGAAAAATAGGAGTTAGTGAATAGTTCTTAATATTTAGCCTTTCCATTTCATCACTCTTCATATCATGCTCAGATAAACAATAATATTTGAGGCTTTAGTTCTTCTAAGATTATTTCTAGCCCTTCAATTCTATTCTAATATTTTTTGACAGTTAAGTTTAAATGGAAAGCAGGTGACTTACACGGCTCATGTTGAAGCAGTGGGCCTGAAATATTTCCACTTATTGTTATGGATTGTGTCATAACAAACAAACCCAAATTGTGTATTATGAGAAACAGCCACTATTTGTCATTATTGAACTAATAAAAGTTTCATTAAAGCATAATTTTAAAATGAAAAGTTAATAACAAATTCAGAACAAAACAAATCTTAGGTTATTAAATGTTTGATTTAGTAATACAGTACGGTCAGTAGTTTAAAATGTAACCTAATCTTTGTTTATGTAGCTTTCTAATTGAGAACATTTTTTCCAGAAATGTGACAACCCTGGCTGTGTTAAGCAGAAAGTGTACAGTGAATTTTAAAAACTTATCAGTTTAGGAAGAGCCCGTCTTGTGTAGTTTAAGCGTGAATTGATTACCTGTTATTACTTAAGTTTTTATTTGACTGATGTGTTTGAATTGTAAATAAGTTTCATTTATTTTTAGGCTATAATTTAATATAATATTAGCAATTTTTTTAATTCTTATGTAATAAACCAAGAATTTTACACACTAAGTATGTTCAAATAGTTGGATTTGGGAAATAAGTTATGTTAGAGAAATATCTGCCTGTCTTTTTTTAGGTGTACATAGGAACATAACGTAGTGTATTGTATGTTTGTTCAAGTTTTTTTTTCATTATTCAAGAAAATATTTTTTTATGACGTTTGTTCTAAAATAATTTAGTGCCTCACTTGATTTTAGACATGTAGGAAAACAAAAATCTCCTTGGGTGGTTTTTAACCAATCCACCTACCAATTAATTTGACACTTAATGCATCTTAAAGTCCAATAAAATTTGAGCAAAACGCAGACCACTGGTTTGCGAATAGGTTGGCTGGGTGATTATCAACAGAGTATATGTAGGTCTGGTGGGAGGATCATTACCACTGTCTATATGGGTAGTGTTTGAGTTAAGTTTCGTATTAATATCTTTCAGGAGAGATATATGAACAAAAAAGCTCAATCTTGTAAAAGGATCTTTATTTAATTTAAAATATCTTAGATATATGCTGATAATTTTTCCTATTTACCATTACGTTTATTTTTCCACAAAATTAAAAATCCATTCCTTTAACCATTTTATGTATATATATATTAAGGAAAAAACCAACAGTAACCAATGAGTCATATCAAGGTAAAAGAATCCATACAGTAGTTAGTTTTATACAACAATAATTTATCAACGTTATAACGATTAAATTTTAAACTTTGGACACTTTAATATATATCAACAACAACACTGGTAAAAGAAAGAAAATTTTGAAATTGACAATAACAGTTGAGATCTTGGTTGATTTTAAGTAATTATTTTCATTCTGTGCTTGAACAAACATCTACTGAAATTGCCCAACAACTGTTGGCCTTTCCAGTCGAGCATTAATGTGAATTATATACTTCAGAAAGGCAGATATTGTTCAACAATATATATTCCAAATACATTTTGGTCATTTAATCTTTCTAGTTGTGTACTAACTGGAGTACATTCAGACGATTGTGTAAATAGTATTTTTGCCACAGAGGTTTTATGAGGTACACCAACAGATTGTTTCCAACACTGATAAGGTACATCATTTATGGTAGAATGTATGTTAATGGTTCATTACTTTTTTTGTTTGTAGCCCTAACTGCCATTTTCATGAGAAATTTTACTGTGATTCTCCTGAGTTGAGGATTCCTTAACTCTGAGCACTATTGGGTTAGGTTATTAATATTGCTAGCCATATTGTTAAGATTCTCAGTGATCCAATGAGACTTAAAACATTTACAATCAACTAGCTTTAAAGTTTTTAGCAAGTCCTTGGCTAAGGCCACAGACTGCGTAGTCCAAGGTTTGAATCCCAACTGAGCCGACAGTCGATACTTTCACTTGTTGATTAAAGGTATGTCTGCAGTCCTTGTGAATCTGCAATTGAAGTTTTATAAAAAATGTACGTTTTCAGAATAACATCTATTTAATTGTAAAACAAAATTCACTTTAAGTTTAATTCAGATTTGATCAAGTGGCTAGCAAAATAACCTTAACTCATCTATTTCATACATGAAATATATTTGTAGCTTTTCTTAATCCTTTGAAGGGCAAGTGAAAATGCCGTCATTAGAAAATGTGTCGTTAATAGTTCACTTGCTAAAGCCCCAACAAGGCTTCAACAAAAATTTTAACTTAGCCAAATAAAAATATATTGAAGTACAGTTTTTATTTATATTATATTCAAAGTAAGAATACTTCAAAATATCTCACGTTGATACTCTGTACTTTAATATACATGCAATTTTTTCAAAAGGAATAAAAATTGAAAGAAATCACAACATAACAAAATAATTTTATTTTATAGCTGAAGCATGATGGACATATTTTTACAAAGTTTGACACTTCAGTTCAATAAAAGATTGTTTGTGTTTTTTAATTACAGTTCAAAATAATGTTTACTTAACTGTTTGAAACATTACATAACATAAAAATCCTTCTAGCGTGCATTATTCAAAATGTCTGTATGGCAATCACCTTTTGGTTTGCAATCATTTCACATTGAATTGGTTGGAAAAAATGTCACCCTTGGAAGTTTGTATTTGATGTACTTTTATATTTATTAAAATTACATAATTTCATGTTTAATTGGTAAATATCCTGAACTGAAGATATAATGTTAGTAATAATCATGCATAGTATCATAAGTGGAATATATAACAAAGTAAGAACAGAAAGCATAATTGTTTGTTTTTATTTTAGCATTGATTTGTTTGTGCAAAAATGTTGGAATGTGCATAATGATTCAGCTCATGGCCTTCAAGGGGTTGACTCTTTTGAGATAAAGAATGTTTAGTATTATTCCTGCCTATGCACAAACTGTTATGGTGGGAATAATTTATTGTTCCTTGATTTATTTGTTAGTTTGTTTTCCAATGTATTCACCAATAGTATTTACCTTTAAGTTTAGGTTTATCACAATTCACAAGTATGTTTATATACAGAATGCCCAACATGTCAACTTTTATAAAGAAAATGTAAATCAAATAGTGTTAGAAATGTTAGCTATCACAAGCATGTTAGTTTCATTTGTATATTATTTGGTAGTTGGAGAGTAATTGGGCCACTCCATGAAATGAAAGAGAGTGAGTACTTCTAAACATTCTATGTCTTGTAAATTTATTTTAATTTGTTAAATTTTATCTAAATATAAATGGATTTCTATAAATAATTATTGTTAATTTATTCCTTTCTTCCAATCCATGTATATTATAAACCATATCAATAACTGCACATCAACGATGTATGTAACAAGGCTCTGAGAAATTAAAATTGTATCATAAGAGCATCCAAACATGGTCTTAATGGTGAAGCACTAAATATTCCTTACCAATCCCTTGTTTGATCAATATTGGATACTTATGTGTTATTTGGAACTCCTACTTTGTTGGTCGTATTGAGAGAGTTCAGAGAAGCTTTATCCGAATCGTAAGTATAAAATTGGCTTTGATTACTTCAATGTCCCTGTTGAACAACTAGTAATCGATCTAGGCCTTCCCTACTATCTACCAGAAGCTAATTGGCGGATGCTGTTTTCCTGCAGAAGATCCTCTGTGACCACGTTCACTGCCTTGATCTTCTTAAATTATTCGAGCTTTAAGGTCTACAAGATCCCACCCTACCAGGTACTTGATTCAAGCTCCTATCCCAAGGCTGCATCGTTTGGGTAGTTTACTATGTAAAGACTTTGATTTTTTCTGCAACAGTGTAGCCAAGTTTAAGTTTTTGATTTATGAGAATGAGACTCGTGTGACTGGACTATCTTTCAATACCAATCTTTATTTGTGTATACCTTTATATTTAGATGTTTATTAACCTTATTGTACTTATATATTTGATCTGTTTAGGTAAATTTGAAGTTGTATTGTTATAATCATAAACTGTTTGTTTTTATAATTGCTTATTTTTAATATGTGTTATAATTTGCTTTGTATGAGTTATGTATATAATTTTCAAAACTATATATCTTTCCTAGTTGGTTATTATCTGTCTTATATTATTTACTTATTAATTATCTTGTATATTTAAGTGTAGTGTCTAAATAACAACTTTGGCTAGCCTTTTGTCAAAATGTTGTTTACCATAAATAAATGAAATGAAAAAATGCTCACTCTTCTGTAATATTGACAAATTTCACTTTATTTTTATATTCTGGCCCCTTTTGATATTGACTACACCCCTCATTTTGATATTCTGGTTTCTGGAACTTGGCTCAAACCTCATATAAGTGGTTACAATGTCTATGGAAGTGATCGTACATCATAAAGGGGTGGATTAGTTGCAGTTTATGTGAAATCTCACCTTTGTGTTTCAATTCTTTATATTTCAGATAACTCCAGATTGGGTCATCCTGAATACAGCTTACTAATGTTAACTCTTAACAGAACAAATTTTCTGTTATATGGTGCCTAATCTGGAGTTTCTTGCAGAATTCAAGATTCTCTTATCAATATTATGGCTACTTATCATCATCATGTCATTGTTATGGAAGATTTTAATTGTAGCTTCTTGGACCTGACAATTATGACCACTTAACTGACCTATTTAACTCTAGTAACCCAACTAACTATACTACTACTTACCGCTACTCATCATACTGCTACTACTGACACAAAGCTGGACGTGATGTCTGTTGCTGATCTCAATCATGTTGTGCATCATGGACAACACCCTGCCCCCAGACTTACTAATCGGTAAGCATGATTTGATATTCTGTGTTTATAGATTGTTTACTTCTAGGAGCAGTCCTAAATTTATTTCCTTAAGAAATTAATTACAAAGATATAGTCAGGAAGCTCTTGTTCAATATGCTATTGCTTTGATTTGGAATGAGTTTCAGATGGCCACTGATGTTGACTCTATGGTCAATAAGCCTAAAAGCAGAATAACGTGTGACGTTCTTGCAGAACGAAAAAGATGGAAGTAGAAAGAAACGTCTAATTGAGGAACAATTTTTTAAGTACTCCAAAATTAAATTATTTTCTGCATTACAACATCTGGCTTTGTATATAAACAAATGATTAATTAGAACCATATTTGTAGCACAACTTAAAACAATCAGTGAACTAACTGATTCAGAATGACAGATTGTTTTTATGAAGTGAAATATCAGAAGCAACTGCAGAGTGGGTGAGATAAAGTCAGGCGCCTTCAACGTATGCTCAAGCCTAATCACATTACCCCACTCTAGAGTAGATATGGATAAAGGTAATTTGTAAGACTAGTTAACAACCGACTGTAATGAAATAGTTCATAATTACGTAACAAACAACTAGTCAATGGTGTAACATCTTGTACAACTAACGTAACAAGTATAATGTACTAACTTTTGTGCAAGTGATGTATGAATTTGTTATGAGATTTCCTTCATAGAAACTTTTTTATACTTGTAAATTTGTTCAACAAACCTCCCTCAAATTTCAGTTTTTATAGCTAATATTGGACAAAATAAATAATTACACTTATTGATTTTGTCAATGTTAATAATTACATGTAATTGGTATTTTTAAAGATAAAAACAATGTGGCTATACTGATTTTATTAGTGTATTTAATTAATTTTTTAAGAAAACAATTTAAATCCATATTTTCTAGCCCCTGAGCTGCTTATAAGACTAAATTAAATAATTACCTTCGTCAATCAGCTCATAAGTTCGTAACAAATGTTACGGCCGTTTCGACACAACGTAATGTGTGTGTTGTGTGTGTCAGTTTTTTATTTTATATTTTAACGACGCCTTATGGCTGAACTTCAATGTCTGAAGATGACACTTTGATGTCGAAACGGCCGTAACATTTGTTACAAACTTATGAGCTGATTGACGAAGGTAATTATTTAATTTAAACAATTTAAAACAATAATCTAGAAGGTAGACAGGCTCATTTGGCTATATAACAGTTTAATTCAATTCGTCGTTGGTATATTGTAGTTTTTTTCGTTAGTTCATTCATTCTAGCATTTTTTTTTAGCATTCATTTGTCCAGTATAGCTGTGCACTTGACAAATTACCACAGCTATACTGTGCGTCACAAAACCAAATAAAGTTTTACTGCTTCAAGTGTGGCATTATTGTGTTATATATCTCATTATGTTTAATATATTACATGGCATATTTGAATGATTTAGAATATTTTAAAAGAATCTTTTTAGTTTGGACATAAACAATCAGTAAAACTGCCCCGCCACTTAAAAGGGTTTAATACTGCCACTCAGAGGGTTAACAATATTTAAAATAAAGGTCTTGAGTACATGAGATCTCAGAGTATTCTGAGGAAGTATCATTCTCTGGGCCTACCATATTTATAATGATTCTATCTATTGTTCATCCGTAATAGCATTCAACTTCTTTCTCAATTTTCTTTGCATGTGAGCAAAACCCTTCACGGTCGCTCAAACGTTTTCCATAGGATTAGTTCTGGGGTGTGATGGCTGTATGATTGTGTATTTTTAAAATCTTATCAGTTTCTTATTTCAGATGAACAGATTGATTATTTCATATAAGGTTGGCTTTAACATGTCTTCAGTAAATATTGTCTTTATTAACCATTCTTTCATTTCATGTTTGGTACTTCCACTGTTGGGAGCCTTATCAAAAACTACATTATTCTAAGAGTTGTTGTCTAAAACCACCACACATTTTTTTTTTTTTTTTTTATCTAATTACAAAATTTATACCTAATCACCAGTGGGGAGATTAGGTATAAATATATCTTGCAGCCATTTTTTGTAATTTTCTTTGCACAATTGACAACCAGTAGGTCTTGATGATTTCAGTAATGTATTACGATTAAATACTATTTCACCATAAGTATGTACAATTATTAGCCCATCATCTTTTGATACTTGTTTTTGAGCACGGAGTAACACATGTAGACTGAGTCTGCTCTGTGTCTAGCAGCGACATTTGCAGTGTGCAACCATGTTTATGCTCTCATTGACACCATTAAGTAGTGTACAGTTATACTCTTAACTAGTTAGTGTATTTATTAAGGATATGGGATAAGGTATTACATTATTTTTTATATAATATTGATTTTTGGGAAATGTGGACTCTGCGATGTGTGCACTGGAGGGTTAAAATCATATTAATACTTCAAATTCAACATAATACCGATGACAGTGATATTTTTTTGATCATATTTAATTAAAACACTGAACAACTAACTTTGTGAACAATGTTCAATAGAATCTCTATAACGATAGACAGCTGTTTAGTTTAAATTAATATTTAAACTATAACATCTGTGGCTAAGTCATTAAATGCATAACAACTAATAATATAAATAAAATTGTACTAGTATTTGCAATCAAACACTTGGTATACGATCAGCTCATCATTAGTAGCCACGCATGCGTATGCTATACCCTTCTTCTTCCCAAACCTCAAAGCATTGATTGGTCAGTAGCGTAGTTGGTTCAATCTCAGCCTTATGTGCTAAAGGTTCTTAGTTCGATCCCAATCAGAATCAATACATTTTGAGAAGGATCACCTGATAATCACCGGCTGTTCATTTGTCATTGGGCTATTATAATTAATGATACTTTCTAAGGGAATAGTCGGCCTTAGTTTGTAACAATGACTACATTCACTCATTCGAAATCTATATTCGCCCATATCTTGACGATCGGCGTCTTATGAATAAATAAATAAAATAACAGATCTGAAAGCTCCAGGTATTCTGTGGCTACTATAATGCCATATTGCAATGTACTTGTAAGGCCTGTTAATTGAATTTTAAAAGTACTGTAATGTTAATCGCACAATTATTATTTCCACTGATGTTAATTTCAACCATTTTCCTCTTTTGAAAATATTCATATTCTACTTCATACAAAATTCAATATGTCAATTTTTGTTTCTTTAAAAATGTCATCAGGCATTTCTCTTTTACAGTTAATTAAGTTGGTCAATTTCAAGTAGCCAAACAAAAACTTGTAGTGAAATGAAAACAATTTTTTAGGTAAGCATACTGAGAAAACATATATTGTGCGTCAGCTGATTTTAAAAATCTGTGTAATAAATCAACTTCAGTATCAAAGCCATAGTAATAATTATGCACAGTTTTTTTTACAAAATTAAAGTAATGTTTGAGCAAGATTTATAAGGTTTAGTTTAGAGTTAAAGATACTGTATACTTATGTGATGTATTCTATAATATTTATTTTTCATCAATTAAACATTATAAATTAAATCATTTAAATTTTAACAGAGCCAGTAGAATTTTGAGAAAAGTTTCCTGTAACCCAATTATTTATGTAATTTACACCAACAAAATTTATCCATCAGTTAAAAACGTTTTTTAAAGAATAAATCTTGAATACATCATAAATAGAGTAGATTTGTCATCTCTTTTTCACTGTTTTAAAAAGTAGTAACCAGCTACTTTAGACCTGAGTTTAACACTGAGCTTCTCACGCAACTTCTCAAACTGTGGTCTGTCTGCAAGGTTGATGTCTTCTCTCGGATCTATACTGTGATCATAGAGTTCCACGCCTGCCAATGTATCCCACTGAGGGCCTTCAGTGCTCTGCCATGCTGGCCACTCTGTATAGCGATACTGCTCTGTACGCAGAGAGTAGCCCATGAAGCGTATCTCATTGAGACGTGGCTTGTCACTGTTGGGATGACTTGTAGGATAGACTCCAGGTCGGGGGTATTGGCTCAGTGCTGCTTTCCCAAAAACGTTTACTGTCTAAAAATAATTTTAACACTGACATTAAATAGCTTTCATGTTTTCAAACAGGAACATGTAGATATAAAATTAATTTTACCTGAATTAATTTTATCAACTAATTTTTACTAAGTAAAGTAAAATTTTATAATTTTGTTAGGAGGTGAGATGGGAAATTCAACAGATTAGCTTTATAATACGAATAAAATACAACATTGACATTTTTTGTTATGTATTTGTAGCTAACCAAGATATCTATGTCTCATTTCAATGTTACATTCTTTTTATTTACTAAGGCTTTGACCTCATCACAAATTATATTCTCTTGTTTAAATACAGCATGGGCTCATACATTAAAATTATTTTATAACGTCGAAGCATACAAAATACAACATTAATACTGTAAAAAAATTGCATAACTATGCTTAAAAGGCTTTGTTGAAGAACATGTGTAAAACAGGTAATATATTTTTGTTAGTTGCTGTAAGTTATCGAATAGACCCAGGAAATATTAAAAACAATAATAGGCAGCTTTTGATACAACTGAACATCTTGATTGTCGTCGACCAAGGATGACAAAAAAGTCAAAGGATGTAGGAAAAAAGTGTTAAAAAATACATAATAAATATTTGAACTTTAAATTTAATCATTTGACTGTAGAAAAAGAGTATATTAATAGTGATCAATATTCAGGCTGTTTGGAATGTTGGTCGGAGAGTGACACAAGAAAGAACCGAATCAACTTGGTCTAGTGAAAGAAAAGAATTCATCCGAAAGAATGAAACAATTTTGGTCACATCTCTATAAACACCATATTATGAATTGTAACCCTTCTACAATGATAGTGTTTGGTTGCATGACAATTATACAACTGTAAAGTTTCATTACATTTATCTTGATAGTTTAAAATTAACCCTACTCAATTCAATTTATTTTCCATTTAAATAGAATCATATAAACTATATACAATACAAATCTGAAAAAGAGACCCCACATAGGTGGAGCCTGTGTGTGGGGAAAGAGTTCATCTCCAGTGCACACTAAACATCACTTAATTGCCTTGACTTCACTTTATCTTACCATATTAACTTTAAAAGTACTCGTATCTACATAAAATAAAAGCAACCTTACCTCTATCCTCTAAATAGTGGAGCCACAACAAGGACACTACTGTATAGTAGGATGTGGGAGGGCTTGAATCACGCACATTTATAGCTTACATACCCACGTACGCACAAACACCATGCGTGCATGCAGGGGCTTGCATATTTCAGTCGGTTAAGTTCATGTACTAAGCAGCATCCTGCGTATCTGTCGTGTTACGAATTCATCCCTGCAGTCACAGAAAGATGCCCGATTTGGTGGTATATTTTTATTGTTTCTACGTTGTAATGTCATCGATCAAGAAGAAGACAAAGACCAATGAATCTTGGAAGTGAATTGAGAACCGCACTCAGCCACTTGTTTGATTGTAAATATAATATATATTTGCATATTTACGTTTTATTATTTTGTAGAATGAATCTTGATGTCAGTCTCTCATGGACAGCACAAATCAACACACACTGCAATAGACTAAGCACCTGTATGTGATGACGGATGACGAAAGTAAGTGACTTGATGACAGCTAAAAAAGTGCACCATGCTCTGTTTGAATATCATCTTCAATATAGGATCACCGTAAGGGGCAGCACTACAGCAGGAAAAATTGTTGTTCTTGTTCTACAAAAATGGACAATTAGGATCCTGTGAAATGTACAGCCCAGAGAAACCTGCAGAGGAGCCTTTAAAGAATTGAATATCTTTACAATGACCAACTTGTACATCCTGGTGACAATAACTTATGTCCACATCAAGTAACCGGAATCAGCTAGAAGTTGAACACGAATAAACCAATACAACACGCAAAAAACTGTTGCCTAGCCACCAGACAAGACGAGCTATATCATGCAAAGTGTGGAACATTTGCTCTTCACCTGAGACTCAAAGAAATTGCTACAAGATTGGCCCTTTTATGAAGTAAACAAATGTTTTGACCGTAATTTGTAAAACATTATGTATTATAACTGATACACTATACTTATCTTGAGAATAATTTAGTAAACATTAATACTGGTTTACTAAATTAATTATACTAATTAAACATTATATGGTAATTTTACTAAATAGTTACAGAAATTAACACTTTAATAGTTGATGTTTTTAGGTTAACTATTAGTTGATGAAAATTAAAGTTTGTGGAATACTTTGCCTGTAAGGAATAAAAATATTATAAATCTGAGAATGGCATTTACATTGTATTTATAACATAGACTTGTACAAGTCTTGGTTACTGGATGGATGTTTTGTAAAGGTAAGGAAAACTGAGTTTCAAGCCTTGATGGGGTCTTACTAGTGATTCTTTACCAATTGTCTGCGACAAGATAATAAGTGGTCCACCAAAATGTTTACATAAATTATTTTACTAACACTGCATTTCAAAGTAAGCAGACACATTTTTACTGTTCATTTTGTTTATGAAATTTAAGAAGTATACAATTTCTTTTGAAAAATTATTTTAACGCAAAGCACAGTAGAATATCTGTTATGCATGATAAGGTCTTTAGTGCACAAGATTGTAATGCATCAAATATTTGCAGGCAATCACTTAGAGACATAATGTGCACCTTTAATTATGTCTAGAACATTTTACACTTTTTATAGACAAAATGTTCATGATACACTACTTACTTACTGATTGCAATTAAAATGTCAATAAAAACTTTAAATAATAATTAAATGGATAGTATTCAAAGTACTTTACTGTGATTAGACTGTCACGATTGATTGTAGATGTGGATTGTCGAGTATAGAAGGATTAATATTATAGAATTATTGTCAATTAGAGATGGAGTTGATATTGGTATTCTTCATTTTTTTAATACTTGTTCAAATTACAACAACAAAAACCAAATAAATTTGTGTTGCCTGATGATGCTGGCAAAAGGCCTTGTAAAAAAATTAACTGTCTTTTATTAGTAATTTGTGAAAAATTATTAAAGAAAATAATATATATAATATATTAATACAACAACAACCTAACTGGTGTTATGATATGAATCATTATGCCCACCCATACACGTACAGTGGCATTGACCCACCCGCCCGCCCATACACGTACAGTGGTATTGACCCACCCGCCCGCCCATTCACGTACAGTGGTACTGACCCGCCCGCCCGCCCATACACGTACTGTGGCATTGATTGTGATTGTGATTATATATATATATATATATATATATATATATATATATATATATATATATATATATATATATATATATATATAGAATTAGTTTAGGACTCTTGGTTCTCCTGTTACTTTCTACTCGTAAAAAAGGTATTTTAACTACTAAAGTTAAACAATTGACTTATTTTTTTTTCAAGCTAATAATTATTATTATTATTATTTGAAGGATGTCAAAATATTCTTCAATAAAGAATATTTTTACAGCCTTTTAAATAATTACTTTAAAAGAAATGCGTAAAAATAACTTATATTTTTTAGGAATACTAAGTACTTTATCACTTACCTCATTTTTAACCAAGGTTTCATACATTATAGGTATTAGACTGTCTCCTTGGGTACAAAGCTGTACAGAACTTGAATTACGTGGGCAGGGTGACAGAGATGGAAAACCAGTGGCATCAACAAGAGTAGGAAACAGGTCCAGTAGTTCCACAGGAGCTGTGATGGAACGCTGTGTTGCAGCATGTTCAGTCAGCCCAGGCACTTTTATGACCAATGGCACTTGTACAGCTACTTCATAGTTGCTGAATTTGGACCACTCTCCATGCTCTCCTAGAGACCAACCTGGTAAAAGTGAAAAAGGCTAATACAGTTTATAGTTACTGAATTTGGCCCACTCATCATGTTCTCCTAGACCAATGAAAAGGACTAATACATTGTATAGTTACTGAATTTGGACCACTCTTCATGCTCACCTATACCAGTTAAAAGGACTAATACAGTTTATAGTTACAGAATTTAGACCACTCTCAATGCTCTCCTAGACCAGTTAAAAGGACTAATACAGTTTATAGTTACTGAATTTGGCCCACTCCCCACGCTCTCCTAGATCAGTTAAAAGGACTAACACAGTTTATAGTTACTGAATTTGGCCCATTCCCCATGCTCTCCTAGATCAGTTAAAAGGACTAATACAGTTTATAGTTACTGAATTTGGCCCACTCCCTACGCTTTCCTAGACTAGTTAAAAGGACTAATACAGTTTATAGTTATTGAATTTGGCCCACTCCCCACGCTCTCCTAGATCAGTTAAAAGGACTAATACAGTTTATAGTTACTGAATTTGGCCCACTGTCAATGCTTTCCTAGACTAGTTAAAAGGACTAATAGGACTAATACAGTTTATAGTTATTGAATTTGGCCCATTCCCCATGCTCTCCTAGATCAGTTAAAAGGACTAATACAGTTTATAGTTACTGAATTTGGCTCACTCCCTATGCTCTCCTATACCAGTTAAAAGGACTAATACAGTTTATAGTTATTGAATTTGGCCCACTCCCCATGCTCTCCGAGACCAGTGAAAAGGACTAATACAGTTTATAGTTACTGAATTTGGCTCACTCCCTATGCTCTCCTATACCAGTTAAAAGGACTAATACAGTTTATAGTTATTGAATTTGGCCCACTCCCCATGCTCTCCGAGACCAGTGAAAAGGACTAATACAGTTTATAGTTACTGAATTTGGACCACTCTCAATGCTCTCCTATACCAGTTAAAAGGACTAATACAGTTTATAGTTATTGAATTTGGCCCACTCCCTATGCTCTCCTATACC
The DNA here is from genome assembly GCA_035578905.1 of Stictocephala bisonia. Classification (NCBI taxonomy): domain Eukaryota; kingdom Metazoa; phylum Arthropoda; class Insecta; order Hemiptera; family Membracidae; genus Stictocephala; species Stictocephala bisonia. Next base: position 156,945 of record JAQJVL010000228.1, read on the forward strand.
AGTTAAAAGGACTAATACAGTTTATAGTTACTGAATTTGGCTCACTCCCTATGCTCTCCTATACCAGTTAAAAGGACTAATACAGTTTATAGTTACTGAATTTGGCCTACTCCCCATGCTCTCCTAGATCAGTTAAAAGGACTAATACAGTTTATAGTTACTGAATTTGGCTCACTCCCTATGCTCTCCTAGACCAGTTAAAAGGACTAATACAGTTTATAGTTACTGAATTTGGCCTACTCCCCATGCTCTCCTAGACCAGTGAAAAGGACTAATACAGTTTATAGTTACTGAATTTGGCCCACTCCCCATACTCTCCTATACCAGTTAAAAGGACTAATAGTTTATAGTTACTGAATTTGGCTCACGCCCCATGCTCTCCTAGACCAGTGAAAAGGACTAATACAGTTTATAGTTACTGAATTTGGCCCACTCCCCATGCTCTCCTAGACCAGTTAAAAGGACTAATACAGTTTATAGTTACTGAATTTGGCCCACTCCCCATGCTCTCCTAGATCAGTTAAAAGGACTAATACAGTTTATAGTTACTGAATTTGGCCCACTCCCCATGCTCTCCTAGATCAGTTAAAAGGACTAATACAGTTTATAGTTACTGAATTTGGACCACTCTCAATGCTCTCCTAAACCATGAAAAGGACTAATATATTTTATAGTTACTGAATTTGGACCGCTCTCAATGCTCTGATTTTCATTGGACAGCTCTCCTAGACCAATGAAAAGGAGTAATACAGTTTATAGTTACTGAATTTGGACCACTCTCAATGCTCTGATTTTCATTGGACAGCTCTCCTAGACCAATGAAAAGGAGTAATACAGTTTATAGTTACTGAATTTGGACCACTCTCAATGCTCTGATTTTCATTGGACAGCTCTCCTAGACCAATGAAAAGGACTAATACAGTTTATAGTTACTGAATTTGGACCACTCTCCATGATCTCCTATACCAGTAAAAAGGAATTAGTTTATAGTTACTGAATTTGGCCCACTCCCATGCTCTCCTAGATCAGTTAAAAGGACTAACACAGTTTATAGTTACTGAATTTGGCTCACTCCCATGCTCTCCTATACCAGTTAAAAGGACTAACTCAGTTTATAGTTACTGAATTTGGCCCATTCCCCATGCTCTCCTAGATCAGTTAAAAGGACTAATACAGTTTATAGTTACTGAATTTGGCCCACTCCCTACGCTTTCCTAGACTAGTTAAAAGGACTAACACAGTTTATAGTTACTGAATTTGGCCCATTCCCCATGCTCTCCTAGATCAGTTAAAAGGACTAATACAGTTTATAGTTACTGAATTTGGCCCACTCTCAATGCTTTCCTAGACTAGTTAAAAGGACTAATACAGTTTATAGTTATTGAATTTGGCCCATTCCCCATGCTCTCCTAGATCAGTTAAAAGGACTAATACAGTTTATAGTTACTGAATTTGGCCCATTCCCCACGCTCTCCTAGATCAGTTAAAAGGACTAACACAGTTTATAGTTACTGAATTTGGCCCACTTCCCATGCTCTCCTAGACAGTTAAAAGGACTAATACAGTTTATAGTTACTGAATTTGGCCCACTCCCATGATCTCCTAGATCAGTTAAAAGGACTAATACAGTTTATAGTTACTGAATTTGGCCCACTCCCCATGATCTCCTAGATCAGTTAAAAAGACTAACACAGTTTATAGTTACTGAATTTGGCCCACTCCCCATGATCTCCTATACCAGTTAAAAGGACTAATACAGTTTATAGTTACTGAATTTGGACCACTCTCAATGCTCTCCGAGACCAGTGAAAAGGACTAATACAGTTTATAGTTACTGAATTTGGCCCACTCCCCATGATCTCCTATACCAGTTAAAAGGACTAATACAGTTTATAGTTACTGAATTTGGACCACTCTAAATGCTCTCCGAGACCAGTGAAAAGGACTAATACAGTTTATAGTTACTGAATTTGGCCCACTCTCATTGCTCTCCTAGATCAGTTAAAAGGACTAATACAGTTTATAGTTACTGAATTTGGACCACTCTAAATGATCTCCTATACCAGTTAAAAGGACTAATACAGTTTATAGTTACTGAATTTGGACCACTCTCATTGCTCTCCTAGATCAGTTAAAAGGACTAATACAGTTTATAGTTACTGAATTTGGCTCACTCCCCATGATCTCCTAGACCAGTGAAAAGGACTAATACAGTTTATAGTTACTGAATTTGGACCACTCTCAATGCTCTCCGAGACCAGTTAAAAGGACTAATACAGTTTATAGTTACTGAATTTGGACCACTCTCATTGCTCTCCTAGATCAGTTAAAAGGACTAATACAGTTTATAGTTACTGAATTTGGCCCACTCCCCATGATCTCCTAGACCAGTTAAAAGGACTAATACAGTTTATAGTTACTGAATTTGGACCACTCTCAATGCTCTCCTAGATCAGTTAAAAGGACTAATACAGTTTATAGTTACTGAATTTGGCTCACTCCCCATGCTCTCCTAGATCAGTTAAAAGGACTAATACAGTTTATAGTTACTGAATTTGGACCACTCTCAATGCTCTCCGAGACCAGTGAAAAGGACTAATACAGTTTATAATTACTGAATTTATAAACTCGCAAGCTCTTCTAGAGACCAATCTGGTCAAAGTGAAAACAGATAAATACAGTCTATAGGTACTTTCCTCAATCCCAGTAGTACTCTCAACCCTGTTTTATAAGTGCATCCAATGAAGTCATATAGATAAAAGCATGTGCAGCATCAAACAAATGTGTGTCGTTCTTACAACAATTAATTGTGAAATTCCATTATTAATGCGTACAACAGATGTTCTCATAAACCTACTCAGAAACATATCATAACACTGCATGGAAAAGAGTATTCCTAACATGTAAAAAAGAGAATTCATTACATAAAATCAGATCAACCTTTTTTTAATATTCTGATGTATATTCTTGATGGAATTGATTTGGTTGTAAATAGAAAGTCATTTTTTAGTAAATTCAACAATATTAATTTTCATCAAGAGCACTTTCGCCATTTGAGGCATCTTCAGTTGTAAATACAGTATAAACAGAAAACATATGTGAATAAAAATAACAAAAAAATCACATGTAAAACATTAAATAATAGTTAAATTAAATTTAAGTGGCTAAGTTTGATAAGAATTATTATGAATTAAAATGTATTATGAATTAATTCATAATAATTCTTATCAAACTTAGCCACTTAAATTTAATTTAACTATTATTTAATGTTTTACATATGATTTTTTTGTTATTTTTATTCACATATGCTTTCTGTTTATACTGTATTTACAACTGTAGATGCCTTAACCGGCGATAGCGCTCTTGATGAAAATTTAATTTGTGGAATTTACTAAAAAATGACTTTCTATTTACAACATTTTTAATACTAGAAAAATACATAACTAAATAACATAACAAAGATAAGTGTAAAATAAATAACACTTGTCAAAATTACCTACATTTCAAAATCTTATTAGGAATCTATTATAAGATCACAATCTATAATTTATAATAACTCAAAGTCAAAATCTCTTTATTTACAATTTTCATAGGGAAATGTATTGGCGTCAAAAATAAAGTGATAAAATTACAATATTTTAGTTAAATTGAGCAGTCTTGATGTCTAGGATGGTCATGTGTCCTATGTAGATATTATTCCAGCATGTAGAATGGCCTGGTCACCAGCCATCTGTTCAGTGCCATCTTCAGGTTCTTCCCCTTCTGAGTTTTTATCTCAGTTGGCAGCAGGTTGTAAAGCTTGCGTCCCATGTATGACGGCTTCCTCTCATACAGTGGTAGATGGTGTGCTGGCAGGATGTAGTTATCAGCATGTCGAGTGTTGTGCTGGTGTACATCTGTACTCCAAGGGAGTTTATTCCTATCGGCAAACATAATCACTTCCTGGATGTAGAGGGGGGGCCTCAACTGTCAAGATGTGAAGATCCTTGAAGCCTTCACGACAGCTGTCCTTGGGTCCTTTAAGAGTTCTTATTACTTTCTTCTGGATCAGGAGAAGTCTCTGCAGGTTAGTGACTGTAGTGCCTCCCCATATAGCAATGCTGTATTCTTACATTCTTACACATGAGACGCCGACACAACGTTGTTGGTATTTTAAGGCGAATATGAATGATTATATGAGTGTAGTCTGGTTACTAACTGAGTTCAACTGTTCCTCAGAAATGGCAATTTATTAAGAGCCCACAACAGCCAGGATAACTAAGGGACCTACAGCTTTAAGTGGAATCTGAACCACGTAGTGCTGGTCTGATTTTCAGCTAATTGACAAGCCTGATACTCAGTTATCTCCCCCACACAACATCCGCACAATGATTATCACCCAACATGGACACTCCAGACTTCTCTAGTAGTGTCCACGCCGATAGCAACCATTGAGTGGACGCCATGTCAGTATTAAGAGGACCGAGCATCCAACCTATTGCCTACAATCTCCCAAACACTTTGTCCCCAAGTAGCTGGGTTACAGCACTGCGCCACCACCTGTACCTCAGATGAGATATGGGTGGGCGGGTGGGTCATCACATCGTTACGTGTATGGGTGGGCGGGTAGGTCATTACCACTTTACATGTATGGGTGGGCAGGTGGGTATTCATGAATGGGTGGACGGGTGGGTCAGCACCACTGTACGTTTATGAGAAGGTGTGTGGGTCAACACCACCGAACGTCTAGTTGGGTTAGGTTAGTTTACATTAAGACTGCACGAAACTTACTTGGGAAGGAGTTAGGGAAACTAAACTCAACTTCTTGAACTTTACCCTGCTACTAAGATCTTATGATGTTAAGACTGATGTAATCTCACTTCTTTTGATGACAAAGAGGCTGGTGTTTAGTTTCTTACAAAGGTCATCAATATGCTGAGTCCATGAAAGGGTTTCGTCAATTGTCACTCCAAGAAATTTTGCCTTGTGTTGCATGTCAACTTCTGGTAGAGCTGCAATTTCATCTCGACTTCTACTGAATGCCAGTTGTTTGGTCTTGGTAATATTGACTACTAGGTTGTTTGAGTGGCAGTTCTGGTACACCATATTTAGTGCTGTATATGAGTAAATTGCTAGTTCTTCTGTAGAGTTCCCAGTAAGTAGAAGACTAGTATCATCAGCATACATTAAAGTAGAGCAGTAGGTATTTAGAAGATGAGGCATGTCATTAGTAAATAAAATAAACAGTACAAGGCTTTTACTTTCCAGTTTACCACTATCTTTCAAGTATATTACATTTGTGTTTAGAAGAGAAATTTGTGATTCGAGATTTTTTATTTTAATAGATGGTCTTCAATGAGGTGTTCCTGTTTTTGTTCATGATCTTCAGAAATATTTAGAATTTCTAAGTTCTTTTGCTTTTCTTTTTGAATTCGACTTTGTAACTGCTAACTCTTGGATCAAGGATTCAATTCTTCCATTATCTTCATTATCTTCCTCTTCAGTCAGTTCTTCAATCTCAGCTTCACTACTAGCTAGCTTGCATTGAGTACTTGTCAACTTGCTTTCTAAAATATATATTTGTTCCTTTAGTTGTCTGTTTTCTTCCAGTAATGCTGAGCCTATTGTAGCAGCCATCGTGAGCTTATGCTTCTCACTGACCGTGTCTTGTAAAAGGTCATTTTCAATTAGACTGTTTTCCAGAGCTGTAATTGAGTTGTTGGATGTTTTGTTTCCTGGACTGGATGAGGTTATAGGTGCTATGACAAGTGACTGGTTAGCATTATATTGGAAGATAGATATCGTGGGTGATTTTGGGAGGTCAGAGCTGTTTCTGCAGGTCCATGTGTCAATATCAACCTTTGACAATTTCTTGAGGTGCTTGTCTGTAATATTAACACAGCCTGCATGGTACCAGAGGTCATTTTGGTTTTTCAAATAGGCCAGTTAAAGATACCATTTACTGTTACATCACTCCTCTTACTGTTTTAATTAATAAGTGTCTCTCAAGGTAAATTTCCTAACATTCTAAAGGTCACAAAGGTGATTCCTGTTTTTAAAAAAGGCAAAAAAGATCAACTTAACAACTATAGGTCTATTGCAATTGTTCCTGTTTTATCTAAGGTAATGGAAATTAAAATTGGCAAACAGCTCATGCTTTACATGGAGTCTAACAAGTTGATCTGCAGTTCACAATTTGGTTTTAGAACAGGTCTCTCTACAACTAATGCCTTAATCAAGTTGGTTGAACAGATTCTATGCTGCTTTGAGGAAAAGGAACTTGCTGCTGTCACCTTCAGTGACCTCAGCAAGGCCTTTGACTGTGTGTCTCATGAGCTTCTAGTAAATAAACTTCAGCACTATAAAATTGAAGGGCCTGCCTTAAAAATCTTTCAAAGTTACCTGAAGAATCGAAAATAATATGTAGCTAGTAACAACGAAGTTTCAACCAGCCTGGATGTAAATTGTGGAGTCCCTCAGGGGTCAGTACTTGGTCCTCTACTTTTTATTGTTATGATCAATGATCTGAGCAAGTGTGTACCGGTGGATGTTGCCTCTATGCCGATGACACTACAATTATCAATAGGCAACCCAGTAGCAGTCTAGCATTGGCATAAGCAAAATTAAATCAAAATCTTATTCAAAATTGGTTGACTGCTAATGAATTGGTACTAAATACTAACAAAACCGTTACAACCCTTTTTGGCTTAAAAGAAAAACCGAAACAGTTAATGGAAAATCCAAAATTCTTGGGCTTAACCCTTGACCCAACACTCTGTTGGCATCAGCATATAATTGGTCTCAAAAGTAAACTCAGTAGAAGCATTTATGCTTTAAAACGTCTTTGTGGTGAATTGGATCAGGACGGCATCCGCACGACTTATTTTGGTATCTTTCAAGCACATATTGCCTATGGTCTTGTTGTATGGGGTGGTGCCTCCCATACAGAAGAGGTATTTATAATGCAAAAGAAGGCTATCCGTGTTATTGCCGGAGCAGGAAGGCTTGACCACTGTAGAGATATCTTTAGGTTTCTTAAGATTCTCACCCTGCCTTGTCTTTATATAATGCAGTGTTTGTTATATGTTAGAAATAATGAAAACAGAACTGTGCTCAGAAATGAAATTCACTCTTATAATACAAGAAATAGCAATTTTATAAATTTACCTCAACACAGATTAAGCAAAAGTGAAAAACCCCTCTGTATATTGCATCTAGGTTAATGAATAAGCTACCAATCAAAATGAAAACACTAAGTGATTGTTCTTTTAAATCAAAACTTCACAATTTCTTGTTAAAAAATGAATTTTATTCTGTAAATGAGTTTTTATTGAGTCAATGGACTGAAGATGACTACTTTTAACAATAGATACTTATTAAATACATTTTAATATGAATTGTACTGATTTGCCTATGTATTTGCTTGAAATATTTTGTGGCCAATAAACTATTCTATTCTACATGAACCTGTACATTTAATAGCAGAATACTTTACTCCGATACCATAAGCACCACATGGGTATTTGGGGGACATATTTATGTTAAGTAAATCCTGAGTTCCAGAAATAAAAGATAAGTCAGTGTTTAAAAGTTTAGCTGTTCCTTCATGTCAAAAATCTTCAGGTTCCAATGTAAAATATAATCAGTTTTTAAAAGTTTGGCTTTCTTTATGTAAAAAATCTTCAGGTTCCAATGTAAAATATAATCAGTTTTTAAAAGTTTGGCTTTCTTTATGTAAAAAATCTTAAGGTTCCAATGTAAAATTTAATCAGTTTTTAAAAGTTTGCTTGTTTCTTTATGTCAAAATTCATCAGATATAAAGAAAATCTAAAACGTAAATGTGATTACTCTAGATGCATGATATAGGTGACTAAACTGTCTAAATACGAACAACAATGTACTGAGCTGACTGATTAGTGTGTATTGCTTCCACAAAAAATGCTGCCAAGAACTAATAAAAATGTTGTTGCTGCCGAGATAATAGTGTTGCTACTAAAACGGCAAACAAAGATGTGTCAACCGTGATAAAGTTTGAAAGCTAATTTGCATGAGTTTTACTCGGTTAGCCAACTGGATGTTTCTCTTAGATGCAGGCCAGGAAATGAGATTTGTGGACAATTTTTGAAGAGCGTTCAGAGTCTAAATACGTAAGTGCTCTTAATTTAATTGTATATCTGTTTGAGACAGTTACTACAGTTTGGACAATTTAACATGAAATTGATGTAATTTTATATTCATTTCATGTTCAAACATGCTAAATCTAGTAATGTTATGAACATTACTAGATTTAGCATTTTTTTTTTTTTAAGGTAGGTACCTTAAAAAGTAAATCTAGATTTAAGTTTATTAAATTTACAGGCTATTTGATGGTACAAACGTAAATATTTTACTTCTGAAGTTTGGAAAGCTGTAAAATTTGTTTTGTTAATTTAGAGTTTATGACAGTTTATATATTTATGAAACTATATTATATAGAATTCAATACACATAAAAAAATTCAATACACTAAATCAGATCAACACAATTTTAATACTAAAAAAACACATAACTAAATAACATAACAAAGATAAGTATAAACAATGCCCAATATCTATGGGAATAAAATTTATGAACAACAATCCAGAATTATTAGGAATGAAATCTGTTTCATGTGATTAAAAGAAACTGAAACCGTTTTACATAAGTAATACATTTTACTCATTAGACAAATTATTTTGTCATTGTTGAAAAGTCATATTGAAATATTGTGCAACATTTATTATTTAAATAAAATTAGCATTAAGTAGATAATTTCAATTATAAATATAGGAAATAAATCAGTTTTTAATTTTAAGTGAAGTAATTTTTAAGTGAACTGTAAGCAACATTAGTCGGTGATAACATTCATATACATCAATTGTATACAAAAAGAAATGTTTTATGTATATGATAATGTATTGACAATATTGTAACAAGTGCATGTGTGACAAATATAAAAATCTAGTGTGATCGATTTGATTCACTTTTGTACAGAAACTTTGTAAATAGCTTTCATACTCATATATAACACTTTTCCGTACTAAAAATGGGAGTGTGGTATTGACCCAACAGCCCACCCATTTTTATAAGTACAGTGGTATGGATCCACCCATACAAGAACTACGGTATTGATCCTTTTGATTTGTTAATTCATGTTGTTTTTCAAATATGAGGTGAAATAATTTTATCCCATACATGTGTGGATTGGTGGGTGGGTCATAACGTGCATGTGTGGGGGGGGTGGGCATTTATTATTCATCATATTTACTTTCAAGTTCAGACCAGCTTTCTCAAATAACACCCCATCACCAATCCTACAATTATATAAATAGCAACATTGATTGGGGAGTTAAAATTTTATAGCACGCTTTGAAGTCAAGCTGTTTTCAAGCTTAATGTGGACATTGTAAACTAAGCTTATTATAACTTTTAAACATAAGAATTATATTTATTTACATTTGTGTTGTAAATGGGCTAGAAATTAATCAAATATAAGACTTACCATGGTCGCCTGTGAGAACAACTATGGTATTGTCTTTCAGGTTGGCAGTTCTTAGCTCTAGTAAGAGTTTACCAACCAAGTCATCCACGTAGCTGACTGCTGCGTAGTAACTTTGGCGGATCAAGCGACTCCACTCATCTGAAACATCTTCAGTCAGCTTGGCTCTGTATTAATTGCTAAACTATCATTTAGCATCATAAATGGCATGACTATAATAATAAATATTAATTGCATTTTAATAAAGATGGAAACAATTAATGTTTATTTTTATTTGTCTGAGTGAAAAATAAAATGTTTTTTCTAATTAAATGATTCTCTTTAAGGTAGGTGTTTTCCAAACTGCCAAGCTACCGACAACAATATAGTCTTCAATCTTACAGGGGGCTAAAACATGCCGTTCTATTACAACTGTACGGTTGATGTTAGTTATTATAATGAGTTACAAATAATTAAAGGTAATCTAGCGGACCATAAGTTGACATTACAACTTGTTAAATTTAAATGATCAAGAATGATATTTAAAGTTTCACATATTTAACCACAATGGTGGGTACTATATTTATCTAAGGTTGGCAAGCTGTTTTTCGGTGTTGTGCACAAGTTTTTTTTTTAATCGTAAAAGTACATTTACTAAGGTTCTATATTGTTATATTCATAAATATGTATACAAAGTTTATTATATGTTTCATACTCAAACAATTGATTGAGAAACTTAAAAATCTAAATAATTAGGTATAAAAAGGGCCATTTGAAATGTATTTTCACTTCTAATCATGTATTTTCGAGATAGCCTAAATGTTCAAATTGCTATTTTGTTTCTGAAAATAAATAATTTTACTGAGATATTTAAAAAAAATAAATAAAGTTATAAGTAGATAATCAACAAAATACATGATAAAAATGAGGTGATGCACTAAGGTCTACTATTCAAATAATACAAAATATTTTTTTCAAGCTATATAATGTAAAGTGTCGTATATTATTATCATAAAAATGTAGGCATTGAGATCGTAACTAATTACATTTTTTGGACAAGTTTTTTATAAAATGAAATGTAATTTGATAAATATTTTACAATATTTTTAATATGTTTAAAGTTTAAAAAGTGATAAAACCATACTAGAAACTAAATACATGGATGAAATATAATGCACTCAAAAGATGCTCCACTTGGTCAAATTCCTTTAGCTGCCCGGCAAACCCAAACTTTTCTATGCCAATAACTACCTAAACTACTTATATATTTACAAGAACATGTTGTTATTATTAGAGTACACGTCATATCATTGTGAGCTTGGGTATTTCACTGGTGTTGCCAGTTTTACTTGTGTACATTATTAATACAATTAAAAACACACATATGGTTTGCTATCTCGCTATTTACCAAAGACAGTGGGATTTAAATCTGAGAATTGGTTGTATAGCCATTAATGACAGAATCAATCAGCTGATTTCAGCAACAGTAGTGACGAAGTCCCATTCAATAAAGATTGGCTGATTACATAGTTCAGCATTCACCTTTTATTACCAAAGTAGATTTGCGAAAAGCACGGATATCAGCTAATATACAGTCTACAGTTACCAATAATGCCTGTCAACCTTTGTTTCAACTACTTGGAATTATATTAAAAATTTTACCCTCACAACTTAAAATTCTTTCGAACTGTGTGGGTTCTATAAATAGTAATTTAATTTTGTAATTGGATTTCAGCTAAATGGGTCGACTAAATTCATTATGATGAAACACAAATTGCTTATTATATGATTTTGCAAGTTGTGTGAGTAAGATATTTTTAAAGACTATGGTTATTTTTAATTTGAAAGTTGTTTAAATGAATCTGACTTACTTAGTATCTAAATGTCCTTCAAACATCTGGTTTACCCACTATTCATAACTAATTATCGCCTAAAGTTATTACCATACCGAGCTCAGTGTATGTATAAAATAAGTAAATTTGTTAATTTTAAGTATGTAAAAAAACATATAATTAATTAAGTCTATGGTTATTTCAGTAATAAATTTAGAGTATACAGTAATAGAATAGAGATATCAAATTTATTTACAATTTTAAACATTGAAACATTGTCAAATTTGCAAAACATATATAAACAAAGTCTTTCTTTTTAGTTTTGTGAAGTACAACAGTTAAGGTATTCATCCACACTATAGAATGGACGATAAAACAGCCAGTGGTTGGGTGCGTGCTTCAATTTCTCGGATCTGGAGCTTTTAATTCTCTTAGGCAGCAGATTGAATAGTTTGGTCCCAGTCTATGGTTTCCGCTCAATTCTTCTGGTGTGATGTGCCGGGAGGTTGAAATCATGGGCATGTTGTGGTGATGAACATCCTCATTGCGCTGTGGACATAATGAGTAAGCAAAGGAGAATGTCTGAATTTTCCACTCCACAAATTCTCCTCTGCAGCTCTCTCCAGTCCAAATCGGCCATTTTTACACATACTGATCTTTTCTGAAGAACTAACATATGATTCATATTCTGCCGACATGTAGCACTCCTCAAAGAGACTGTGGTGTCCGTGTAACATTGTGCCATGACCTTCTTCGGAACATTCGCCCAGAAGATGTTGGTGATTTTTTTCTGATGAGGCACATTTTCACCTTTCCGGAGCAGTGAACAACCAAAATTGCAAGTACTGGTCTGAAAACAACCCCCAAGAACTCCATCAACGACCGCTGCATAGCTCCAAAGTAACAGTATGATGTGCACTTTCTGTTTTAATTTTGGAGTGATTGGTCCGTAATTTTTCGAAGGAAATAGTGGGATAACCGTAAACAGTGGACGTTATTATGCAATGATCCGCGAGTTCCTCTAGCCTAATCTAAGGGAGCTTTTTGATGACATTGAGAACATGTGGTTCCAGCAAGATGGTGCTACACCCCACACAGCGCAGTAGTCACTGGCACTGGTGAAGGAAATTTTTCCTGAACACGTCATCTCTTTGCGTAGTGACATAGGCTGGCCACCCTGCCCTGTGATTTTTTTCTCTGGGGCTACTTAAAATCCAAGGTTTACGAACATCATCCTCAAACATTACAATCACTAAAGGAAGTGATAACATGAGAAGTTGAAGCCATTCCACCTGACATGACTCGTAAAGTAATGGAGAGTTTCAGAGAACAACTCAATCAGTGTGTCAACAGTAAGGAAAACCACTTGAAAGATGTACTGTTTAAAAAGTAAAGTAATGGTACATATTCTTAAACGGCACAATCTGTACTTTTAGTTAATAAAAATAAAATCTTCCTACCTTATTTCGTTTTATTTTCATTAGCTTCCCTAATAGGGGAGGTTTTTCTGCCGGACCCTGTACAAATTCAAATATATGCGAATTTAATTTACCATTAGTTTAACTCAAGGAGCTATTTACAAACCAGGAATCTTCCCATAAGGAAAGGAGATGTTGAGAGAGGCTATGTCTTGCCTTCTGCGAAGATCTGTCCAAGGGTTCCAGGCCACAGTAGGCAGCATGCCTGGCCAGGGGTCTGTTGGGAGGCTCACATTAGCCAGAGGATGATAGTCTGAAAAGCACATTTCTAATAATTTTCTCTTCAAAAAGATTATTATGAAACTTTATAAAAACAAGCATTAGGATCATAAACTATGTGATATCATTTTCAATTTACGTTATCAAAAACGTACGTTTAATATAAATAAAGCACAAGAAAAAATTCTTATTATGTTTTATTTATATTATACATTCGTTTGACCTTACAATAATATAAAAAATTGTTGTGATCATTCGTTTTACATAAAATTTCATAATTCCCAAAGTGTTTTATATTACACTATAATTTTATATACTTATGAGAACAAATTTTAAAATAATAGAGATACATAATTTGTCAGATACACATTATATGTGAGGAAATGTGCACTTGCACATTTTAACACATATTTAATGTAAAATATTCATTAAATTTACTTTAAAAGGTATAATTAATTATACCACCCTGCAGATAAGCTAAGAGTACAACAACGTAGATCAATATGTTTTTACCAATACTATTTTACCTAAGTATTGATAAGGGAATTTCAGTGGAACATGAGGCTTGTGAAATCCAACAGCCAGAAGGAAAGGCTGTTTGTATTGTGCTCTCTTTCGCAGGAAAGTACAGCTCTCCTGTAAACTCTGGAGGTCAGGGAGAGTGCCTCCTGGTTGCATATCAGGGACCACTGGGCATACAAGGTCACTCTGCATTATACCTTGGCGATCACAGACTGGAGCATCTTTATACACCTCAGTAGGTGGGTGGTAAGGAGCCTCGGACCAACTGTACGGCTGGTCATCACTTCCGTTACTCGAAACACCTGAACATTGAAACGTTGATATCAAATCATTGCTTACCAAAATGTGGTTTTCCAAACTGCGTTCAAACATGTAAATCATTTATATGCAGTGAAACCACAGATCTAGGATTACACTGTACGTACAATTTCTAGTTACCTTAGAAACGAAAGAAAACTATAAAATCCTAACCTGGATGAAAAACCTTGCCAATTGACTTAGTAAAGTATCCACGCTCCTTGAAATATTGAGGGAGTGTAGTGAAGTTCCCTGCTGCATCACGCCAGTAGCTATAGAAGTCATATAAGTGAAGTGTGTCTGGACGCCGACTAGTCAGGAAAGAGTTACGACTAGGTGCACACAGGGCTTGCTATAAGAATAAAAAATATAAATATGAAAGAGAACCTTACTTTATACAGAATTTTAAAATCAATATTTTATGTCCAAAGTGACAATCCTTTATATAAATTGTTTAGTTAAATGTCAGATACCATTTCTTAGTTAAATAAAAAACTATAATACATATTTTTGAAACTATATCCAAAAGTTATGTTATATTTATTAAAAAATATACATAAAATGATCTCCTGTCACAAGGCTAAATCCAATCCATCAATCCTTATCAGACCTGCCTCACTGATTCTATTTATGATAGCTAACCTTTCTCTTAAACAGCACATGAGGCAAACTGAAATGATATAATGAGTTTATTTCTTTACAAGAAACATAGATACAATGATTGAAATAACTTGGAATATACCCTGCCACTTGTCCAGTAGTGTGACAGCGCAATATTGAAACAACAAATAACTTATTCAGTCCAGAATACTGATAAAGATTTCTCTCCATGCTGCCTGCTTATCACTAACATAATTTACTGCTTAGCTATAACTAATCTATAATTAAGAACTAAAATAGTGTTGTGTTATCTATGCTGGTGATTCTTACAGTACAAAATAGAAAAAAACACAAATGAAATAAAAATAAAACAAAACCCCAAAAAAACACAAGAAACTTTTATTTACTTCCCTTCTAAACATACTTTCAAAAACAGAAAGAAAAACTATTTATTAAATAAGAATGTTGTTCAAGAAGCTAATAACACTTTTACACAATAACCATTTTTTCAATTTTAAACCAAAAATATTTAGTGTAGGGCTGTTTTTTATTTCTGAATGTACTCGATTAAAGTATTTAGGTACCAGGTATGTAAAAGATTGTCTAAATATCGATTTGTTTACTTTGGGTGGATTAAAAAAATTTTTAATTAAATTTCTAGTATTATAAGTAGCGTTTATCTGTTCAATATTACCACTTCTTATATAAAATATTCTTAACACTTTAAAAACAAAAAGATGTTGTAAAGGTAGAACATTTATTTGGTTAAATAATGGAAAAGAGCTTTTGCTCTTTTGTTTTTTCAAAATAATTAGTAAAAAATTATTTTGAATGACTCTTACTTTTTTAACTCTGTTTTTGTACAACATCGAACATTGAATCGCATATTGCATTCTTGAAACAATCAATGTAAAATGTAGTGTTCTCAATAGGTTTTCGTTACAAATTCGATACAAATTTAAAGAATGCATTCTTTAAAAGATAGAACTTCCTTACGGATGACTTTAATGTGTTATGTAAGTAATTAATATGGGTTTCCCAAGAAAATTTTATGCTTAAGAAGACACCAAGATATTTGAAGCTACTCTCTTTATCTATGCTCAAACAACAACATTAATTTCGCATACAACTTAAAACATGACATTTCAACTCATTCTAAAAGTCACAACCCTTCAGGTCACAATTGATATCCTTAGTTTATTTGTTCGATGATTTCTATTTTATTATTTACACAACAGTTTCTTAAAATATTTGCGGCCAAAGCTGAATATTTTTTTTAGAATAAAATAGGGCAATGTCATCTGCAAATGCACTTGGGATACCGTTGAAATTAGATTCTAATAGAGCGTTTATAAAAATCAAGAACAAGGTGGCCGATAACACAGAATCCTGATTTAATTAAAAGGTGAGAGCTAGTATAGTTTCCAGTACACACTTGCTGAGATCTGTTGGTAAAAAACTATTAAACCAATTGTGGGCTGTCTCTCTTATACCCAATACTTCTAATTTCTGTAATAACATGTTATGATCAACCAGATCAAATGCTTTATTGAAATATATGAAAACACTGGTTGTTTTGTTTCCTTCATTTACATTTAAGAAAATAAAATTGGTAACATTTATAAGAGCATCCTCAGTAGATTTGCCTTCCTGGAACCCAAACTGCTTAGTACTAAAAAAATTGATGTTATTAAGGTATGTAACAAGACGAGATTTCATAATTTTTTCAAATATTTTTGAAAAGATTGACAGTAAGCTAATTGGCCTTAGTTGGTCTAATTTCATCAACGGTTTTTTTTAAGATGGGCACAACAACACCTTTTTTCAATATGTCAGGAAAGATTCCAGTACAAAAACTTAGGTTTGTAATACAAGATAAAACTGGAGAAACTATTTCAGCTATAGATTCAATTAAAAATGAATTTAAGCTATCAAAACCAAAAGATTTTTTAATCTTTAAATTCTTTATTATTTGTAGAATTTCATTCTCATTGGTAGGATAAATGAAGAAGGAACTATGGCTGGGATTTAAATGCCCAATAACACTATGTATTGCCTGGTTATCAGAAACATTAACTGCTTGAGCCGAGACAAAGGAATAATTATCTCCTCTGCAACCAGTTTTGGGGCCGATATCGTTTGACCGTTTTCTAATTCTATCCTTTCAACGGCTTTCTTAACATTACCACCACTTCATTTCATGAATGGACTATCCTCCATTGCATGGCCGAATGTCCATAACAGTTTTCAATTTATTTAGAATAGTACTGGTTTTTAATTAACTCTATTTCTCTATAGTTTTACAACTAAACTGAACTGAAAATGTTTGGAAGTAAAATTTAAAATTACAATCATAGTGCCTCCTTTTGTAAATTTATAAAGCTTCTTTTTCTTTTTAATTTTATCTAAAATTCTATTATTGATCCACTTTATCGTTTACATTAACTTTTTTCTTACAACTATTAACATTTGTGCTTAGGATATTATGAAATCTACTAAAACTAATATTTAAATCTTGTGTTTCATAACAACAGCTCCAACATATTTTATGTAGTTTTTCCTTTAGAAGATTAAAATCTATGACATAAATATCTTTAGGTTCATCATTAACTTCAGTCAGCCTGCATTTCACAGAAAGCTCCATCTTCAATCCTAGCAAACAATGATCCGTTAAGTTTATATCTAGTACTTTACTCTGAAAGAGGTTTAGTGCTTTATGCCTTACAAAAATGTGGTCTATACAGGTTTTAGACTTTTCTGTTATCCGTGTAGGTTTATGAATGAACTGTTCAAAGCCATAACTTGTTAAAATACTTAAGTAATTTGATTGTGAAGTAATATGTTAATGTTTACATCACCAATTAAGACTGTATAGTTTGATAAATGTGGTAAAAAGTTGCTTAATTCATCTAAAAAATATTTTTCCATAAAAGCATGAAGTATGTACACACAAAATAAATTTAAAAATGAGTGTTCTAAAGATACTTTTAGCAAAACAGAATCTATACTTTAAAAATCAACACTAATCTGAGAAACGTTCATATTTCCAGAAGAATAACAAACGACACCTCCAGATGTCATTACATGAGAAAACATATTGTAACCAGGAATATTGTAGAAGCTCATTTCATCGCTGTTTACCCAAATTTCACTGAAAACTATAAAATCGATTTTACTTTTTATTTGGCATAGTTCTATTAAAAAGGAGTCAGTGTTTTCTCAAACTTCTTATATTTGCATGAATGAAGTTAAGTGAAGAACAGTTTTTATGAAAAAAATGATTTAAATTGCAATTTTGATTATTTTTGATTTGATTTGCAGTCATTTTACAACTAAAATTGTATAACTATGTTGCTTAACACTTTAAAAAATATGAAAAATAAAACAAGAAAAATGCAAAATAAGTAATACTGATACATAGCAATATAATAAATATATCGCCTTACTGTAGATCTTGGGCCTACTTCAACTTCTCGATGTCAGCGTAAGAGTTGATTCTCTGAACCTTGATTTTCCTTCACCTTTCCTGACAAAGAACTTGCCGTCATGGCTCCAGGTGAAGCTGTAGTTTGGCTTCTCCTTACTTCTCAGCTTCAGTTTGGCAAGGAACTGCTTGTTCTCAGTTGACAGATGGTAATTGATGAAAACTCGTCGGTACGGGAATACTTTTTATTTGTCTTCTAAGAGTACCTTTAGTATTAGAGTTTCAGAGATCCCTCGTATTATTGAACGGCACAATGAGTGAAGGCTTACGCTCTTTCTGGAAGGAAGGTACGCAATGTGCGTCTGCGATGTCGATTCGCTTCACAGCCACCCCCAGTGCTGCTCCCAGGTCCCTCACCACCTCACTTACGTCTTCTTTTGGTATCAAGGGTACTCCGCTGACTTCTATGTTTTTTTACCGTGAATACTGCTCCATATTCCTCAGCTTTTCACGCATGTCAGAGACCTCATTTGATAGTGCCGTGATTTTTATTTTCAGTTCTGCGTTCTCTTTCTTCAATTCGGTGAATTGGTTATTCAGCTTCTCCTTAAGGGCAGTCGAAGAATCCAATTTATCTAATATGAACTGTATAGACTTAGATAGTTCAACCATTTAATCTTTGAAAAGCTTAAGTTCATCAAAAATTTCCTTTTTAAAACTTTCTAACACATTTACAATAAAGCCCTTCGTTACCATATTTGGCGTAGACGAGACGAAGCAGCACTACTGTTGCCAGAAGATATATTTTTACATTCACTGCATTTCCAGTCCTTGCTGCTTCCTCCTTCAAATAGTGCTCTTCAGGCAGTTCGCATGTACCATTCGACCACAACCACCAACACACCTTATTTCACTCCCGTCAGCACATTCATTACTTCAGGCTATACAGATTACCATTTTCAAGAACTACAAAAAATATAAAATTTTAAAAGTTCACCAACCATAGAGTAATGATTTAACAGGATATAACTACACTTGTTGTGCGTGACTTTGAACGGAACAAATAACGGAGCGCTGTTATCTGCTCAACTGCTTGAGCTGGACTAAACATACAACTGCAACTATGTGATCCATGTATGGATAGACTCCCTGCAATCACATGAGTGATCTAGTGACAATCTCCATTTATATTTCCAATAGTTACATCTGACCAAGCCAGTTTGGAAGCGATTTAACAGTGTCCATTCCCTACAACAGAGGTTCATCCCAATTCAGGTATTTGGGGGGAGTGGGAATTAATGTTGTTCACGTCTACAGCAAATCTTTAAAGCTGTACATACTCCCTGTGTAATTCTAAACGAGCAACAAATATGGTAGCTGCACAGTTACAAACTTGTGATCTCCCAGCTATGGCATATACGAGATATATTTTAACTGAACTTTTTTATGAAAAATGAATTTTTATGGCTCTCTTTCTAACAAAATAAACATATTTCTCAAAAGTCCACTATAGAGATGGTTTGTGTCTGGAACTGCATTACTGCAGAGTTTGTCAAATCGGTAACCTGAGTTTGAAAATCAAAAGATGTGTTAAACTTGATTTCAATGTAAATTTATATTGAAACTATGCTCAATGGTGCAAAACATACTCAAGATTCTAAATTTCAGATAAAAGAATAAGTTTGATGAGTGTTATTTATTTTTTATTAATTTTGCTTGCAAGTTCATATGAACTACAAGCCCACATGAAATTAAATCAAAGAGTGAAGTACGAGCTATCATATTGGGTGGGGATTCAAATTTTGGAGCCTGAAGCCTTACCCTCTGTGATCCCAAGTTGGTAATGTTATATTCACTAGACTTATTTTTTAGATGGATTTTTCTAACGTTCTACCCTAAAAAATGTACTAATCTAATGCAGTACTTACAATAATTTATCCGTACAATTTTCCATGGACATAAAACATGTTATGCTCTACTTGGTCATACCTATTAGTGTGGAACAATGACATGTTTTATTCAAAAGCTTTAGTAGTTCATTAGCTCAAGTAGTTCAAGTTTTTCCACAGTAGAGCTAAGTTTTTAGCAGTAGAAAATTAGCTACAGTATCAATAAATATAGTTTTTAAGCAAAATAGGTAATTAATTGTTCCACCTAAATAGGTATGATTTTTTAAAACAGTTCATTTTGTATTATTATTGAAATATCATGGATGTATGTAATAGGGAAGAGCAGATACAATTTAAATCCTTTTTAGCAGTCAGAAAGCTGATATAAGCTATTATTGATCTCAGACCAAATCTTGAAGAACTGCAGAAAATCTCGAAGCCATCCTGTTTACAATACCCATATCAATCATCTACCAATTCACATACAGACTTTGTCTAAACTCTTGCCAAATAATTTCAGAGATTATTCCTGTTGAAAATAATTCTAAATAAAATAAATATATTTTAAAAATCTCCTTGAAGATGATTATTCTACTATTGTATAATAGTATTACAATATACCATTATCAACATACTACATAGTACTAAATACTATGCAGAATATATAAAATATAATTTACATGTCACTATTATATAAATACTCAATGATGCAATATTTTTTTCCAACAAAATATTTGTAAGACTATTTTTAAATGAATTTTTGTTGATTATGTTATTATATAATTTAAGGAGGAGTTTATTAAAAATCTCCCAATATTATTTGGTGTTTTCTCAATAAGCTTCAGATTGACAGTTGACTTGTCCATGATAAAAACTAGTCAAGTTTGTCTTAGTCATTATTAATATTTATAGTATGTATACATCAGGAATAGTCAATAAATTTAATTGTTTAAAAATTGGCTTGCAAGAGGACATGCAAGAAAAAAATTTCATTATTCTTATAAACCTTTTTTGGATTTTAAAAACCTTAAAAGCTTGAGGAGCTACACTCTAAAGTCCAATAATTCCGTTTTGAGAAAAACGTATAGGCTTGGTAAAAAATTATTCTGGTTTTAAATCTACAATTTCTCTTGAAACCAACCAACATTTGGAAGCTAGCAGAATATAGCCTTTTTATAATATTTTCTCTACCCTTTTCCCAGGATTATTTTTAATCCAATTCTATTCCTTATAACTTGGCACTGATGGAAAGAGGCAATAATTATCCTACTTTAAAGCTTATTTCTCTAATAAACCTTTGTTTGTCCTAAATGTGCGAAAATTAAACAACTAAGTTTTGTTATTGTTCAATTTGAATCCATTAATGGTAAACCACTGTGATAATTCGACCAAAGTCTGTTTCATTTCAATTTTTGGTTCATCAGGAGAATGACTATGGCACTTTTGTCATCCCCGTAAAGTGTTAGAAACATTTTAGGCGAGTCATTTATCGAGATGGACTAGTTGTTAGTCCGAAGATCTTAGTAGTGGAGTAAGTTTAAGAACGTTGAGTTTATTCTCCGTCATCTACTCTAATGGAACTGTATGTCAATAATTACTTCAAGAAAATGAAGACAATTATATGACATCAACTCAGTTCGCTGTAGTGTAATGGTGAGTAGGAATCTCTCACCTATTTACACCTGATGAGACGAGTCATTTATATATATTAATAAGAGGAGGGGCCCCAGAATAGACCCTTGAGGCAATCCAACTTTAACATTTTTCCATTCCGGTTTAAATTTCTTATTATTTAAAAAAAAAAAAATACTGTTCTTTGAAAACAGTTTTCTAGATATGATCTAATTCATAAGGTTGCATCTCTTGAAAATTGTATAAAGATAGCTTCTTAATAAGAATACCATGGTCAACACAAACAAATACCTTGGTCAAGTCACAGAACAAACCTATGGTGCTCTGTGACCCATCCAAGCCCTATGAAATTTCTTTTAAAAAATCTGAGATTTTATTGTTCTAAGCCCTTTTCTGACACTAAACTGTTCATTAGCCAACATAACATTCCTTCCTAAAAAATGTAACATTTGATTAAAAGCTAACTTTTTAAAAATTTATAAAATGATGGAAGAATTGAAACTGGAAGATAGTAATCTAGATTGTATCCCTCACCCTGTTTGAAAAGAGGGTTAAGTTCAGCATGATATTTTTTATTTTCTGGAAAAATATTATTTTTTAATGATTAGTTGATTACAATTTATATAGGTCTAGAAAAGTGAAACTAGTTTTATTAGATGAACGATTATTTCGACCCATCCGCCAGATTTTATATTTTTAAAATGGTGATACAAAAATCAATCACCATATTATTTGTACATTCTGTACTTTTATTGTGATAAATTTGTGTTATGTGACCTTCGTTTGTTTTGTACGAATGAACAAGATCACTCAAAAGCTGTTTAAAGCTATCCTTTTACTCCTGAAAATAAAATCTTCAGTTGCCAAAAATATATTTTGAGTAACTTATTTTATAATTATTAATCGTTTACAACATCTGGTTATATAAATAAATAAATAGTTCTTATTTAAAAAGAAAACCATGTGAATTCTCAGCAGAAGCAAACCATCAAGATAGTGTGTAGGTTTCAAATTAAAAAAATTAAATTTTTTATTGGTATGAATAAAAAGCAAAAAAAGCATCGACTCAATCAGCATTTTTGTTTTGCCATCTGCAGATTTCAACAGTAAATGTAAATATTCAAAAGTAGTAAAATATGTCTATTTACAGTATACTGAAGTGCAAAATTATAAACATCTATGAATCAGATTTTGAGATTTATCTTCAGATTACTTCTAGAATATTAACACTTCAACATTGTATGTATTTAGTGGAACATTGTATGGAAATAAGGTATATGTACTTAGCACAAGATCAAGGATTAACTCTGGAGTAATTAAAGAATACACCTGATTTCCATATTTTACCATGACTTTAAATTCAATTGTATTCAAGTACACAAATCATCACATATATTGACTTGTAGATCTAATTTTAATAAAGAGTAACCAGCTTTATTTTGGAATTTTGGGGCAATAGAACCCATATAAATTGAGTTTCCCAAAATTGGAATTTATACTTGGATTTAGGACAAGAATACCTTTAATGTTATAAACCACTTGAGTAAAATGAAATGAAAATCGTCTTCATTGTAACTACATGAGGCGAAGTTATGGCTGCAAAGCCCTCTCTATCATTAACCTCAACATACACGATAATATATCATTTAAAATGTAAATATCAATCAACAAGAAAGAGAAAAAGAAATTTAAGGGTCCAAATTCAAAACTGATTTGAAGAATTGGCTTATTCGAAAGTGACCTTGCAGCCTTGATGATCCACAGATCATCATATCTAGTTACACATAACTAGATGCACTTTTATCTATATTGGCTAGTCATTCATTATTTATCAATGCATGTATTTGATTCTTAACATGTTTCATTTTTTCATATACTTTCTCTTTTGTTAGCGTATTCTTTGATTTTTGCATGTACATTTTAGTTTGACTGCTACTGCTTTAAATGATAATTGTAATGCGTGCTACCATGTTTACTAGAATAAATTATTTTGGTTTGGACAGTAGTTTTTTTTAGAGAAGAAGGCAAGATTTTGAAAATTGGGTAATTGACTTTTTGAAGCTAGAAGCAATATACTTTTGTCTACGAACCTCCTGAAAATGACCTTTGATGACACAATCCCTGAAAATGGCTTCTTTAACAGGACATGCTGTTTACAAAAATAATATTAAGATTAGGTCAAATAGCAGCAGTTCATGGAGGATAGATTACATATATTGCTGAGATTGATCTCTAGAGTGAGTTCAAGAGCTCTCGCCTGACTAATTGTCTCCTGCAGTGTCTACGTATAGTCCTCTAGTAACACCTGTTGAATGTGAGATTGATGAAGACTGTCTATTAATCTTGTAAGATCTCAAATGTATTTGCCTCTATCTCTGCGTTAAAAGCCTTAAAATTACAATCATTGGCTAGACGTTTTAGGCAGGGCTGTCCCTAGCATTGACAGCGCCCAGTGCAGAAGTCTTGGCACCCCCTCCTTTCTTGTACCAAAAACATTGAATGTGAGTAGGCGTTGTATAAGTAGGCGGGTGAGTCAATACCACCGCAAGTGTATAGAGTCGATAACACCTTAGGTAAATGGGTGGGTGGGTAGGGTGGTGATTAGGTAATATATGGTAAAATATATCTGAACTTTTTCTGAAACCTGGAGGCATATTTCCTTTCAGGAGAGTACCTCACTAAAGTGGCTTAAGAGAAAATAATACATTTTTAGTTTTGGGGCAGTGATGCCAATTTATTTTGACTTTTTCAATGTCTGATAGTATATTAGGATTTGAGTCGCCATTTTTAAAATTTAATACCCAACTCAACTATGTTTACTAGACTTTTCCCAAATATTTGGTTTTCCTGGATTTTAGGTTAAAGGAGCACTAAAATATTGATATTTCCTCAAACTGAATACAAGTATATTTTTCAAAAGAATAATGCAATTCCCCACTTCAGTAGTTCAACATTAGTTATATTGTTCTGGGAAGCGGTGCTCATTCCTAAAAATCTCAGCTTGTAATAGTAAGAGTTCTTATGCAAATGTTCAAACATTTGGGGTGTCCCAATGTAAGTTATTTGGCTTGTCATGGTTTTTGTCAAAAGTTGCATTTTGTCTGTCCAAAATCTGAACGAATTTTCATTCAGACCTGTTGTTTTATATGCTACTTGGATGAGTGATTCAATACTCTTTTTGTTTTTAGAGCAACTTTTGGTTTCGGTTCAGTGAACTCATAAATGTTTTTTTTTTCTCGTGATTATTTGGACAATACCTTCCATTTAATGCTCCAAATAAGTGTGAAAAGTAAACATCATAAATTTTTTAATATTTAATTTATATTTAACATATAAAATTTAAAATGTCGGCACTGGTGGCGCAGTGCTGTAACTCAGCTACTTGGGGACAAAGTGTTTGGGAGATTGTAGGCGATAGGTTCCATGCTCGGTTCTCTTAATACCGACACGGTGCCGCTCAATGGTTGTCATCAACGTAGACACTACTAGAGAAGTCTGGAGTGTCCGTGTTGAATGGTAGTCAAGGTTCGGATATTGCGTATGGAAGAGAACTGAGTGTCAGACTTGTCAGTTAGCTAAAAATCAGACCAAGACTACGTGGTTCGGATTCCACGTAAAGCTGTAGGACCCATAGTTGCCCTGGCTATTGGGCTATGAATAAATAGTCCTTTCTGAGCTAAGCCGAACTCAGATGGTAACAATGACTACACTCGTTCACCTACACTCATCACACTCATTCACTCCTCATATTCGCCCATATCTCTACGATCGGCGTCTTAGAGATGAACAATGAATAATAAATTTAAAAAGTTTTGACCCTTAATAGAGTAGGCTACATTAAGTTGCATATTTATAAAATACTAGCTGTACCCGCCCGCTTCGCCGTTCATAATATTGAGTTTGATTTAGAACCTAATAGCTGAAAGAATTCCAGCATTTTTGCTTCTTCTACCAATATTAGATTTTGTAGGAGGCATGTCATAAAAAGTAAACTGCAAAACAAATAATTATTTATTTTTTAATTTCACGTTTCACCACATGTTTTAATTACCGAGGAAAAAAGGTTAACACCAAATACAGATCACCTGATCAAGTAAAAGTAGTGTGTGCTACACTCTCAAGGTGAAATGTAGAACTACAATAAATCAAAACATATACAGTACTGTTGTTGTGAGAACTTCAATCTGCTTATGGCATGTGAAACTACGTTAAAACACACAGTCATATGTTTTTTGTAAACAATTCAGATTCTCCATTTGAATAACATGGGATCTTTAGGAGCCCGTGGGGCAGGACCCTGTGGACGGATCTGCATCAAACTTCACAGAAACCATCTCAGGAGTATACAGGACAACATCCTAAAGTTTCATGGCGATCGGTTGGATGGTTTGGCAGCGCATAAACTTCAAATATATATATATACAAACATCCTCTTTTATAAATATAGATGCATACATGTGGTTTTGAAAACTTTACTCTTGTACTGTTTAATGTATTTAAGAGAAAATAGAATTTGTTATAAAAATATATAGAAACAATTTTTTGGTAAAAAGGACTCTTAAAACAAAAATGGTAAATGATTAAATTTTCCTTATGGTTTCAGTCCGAGTGCCATACATATGAAAAAATTCAAGTTAGTCATTTTTGTACCTAAATAATTTATCATGTTCAATAATGTTTAATATGTAAGCTCCCTATCTCATGAGGTTTACCTTGTTGTTGTAGTGTACTACCTTAAATCAAGCTGTTTCTTCTTAACATATTCTAAAATATAAATATATGTGATGTGTTTCATGGAAATTGTGTTTATTTTTTAAAAAGAAAATAGATAAATAATGCCTATTAAAAATGTTTTTGTAAGGCATAAAAATAGTCATTATAACTTGCACCCCAATTTACAACAATAAGTAAAACAAATAATTTAATATAAACATACATTAGCAAGTCAACAACCAGATGTAAAAGATAAAAAAGATTTTAACAACCAGTTGTAACAGTTAATTAGTCCAAAAATCATAATACAAGAAAACAATTAGTTTTCTTGTATGATGTAGCATTATTGTATTTATTGAGGCAATTATCTCTACATTATTGCTGCTATTAAATTTTCTTTAGTACAGTATATTGTTGTTTGCTTAGTTGATCAACTATGTTTTCATTACTAGTAGAGCTCTGTTAATGAGTTGAGGTAGAGTTGATATTATGATAATATATTTATTGTACAATTTATGGATTTAACTGTAATATAGTTTCAGTATCTTTCATTTTTATATCATGCAAATTAGTTAAATAAAATAGGAAACCACTAGGTTTAAATTAATTAATTGTATTAACTATTTTAAATCAATATAATTAACAGTTAACAAAATTTAATTAATATATATATATAAGAAAGTGTGCCACAGGAGTTATGTTGATACCTGTGCATATGTATTATGAAATGTTATACTTTCTTGACTTAAGGCATCAATATTGGGAGTACATGCATTTTTGTCTCCATAACAACCAAGAACAGGTCTAAGATCGTCTGAAATGATTAGCAATATGTTTTGTTTACTAACAACACATATAAACAAACAAGTAAGAGGTAAGAGATTGAAAAACACATTTCCATTAATATTAATCATATTCAATAGAAATAAATAAAATGTTATCTATCACTCTCAAGGTCATGTCAGAACTGAAGATAAAGTACTTCCATTTTATTCACTCCCACACCACACTAGCAGAACGGCACAAGCAGAGCTCTACATTCAAGGACACTTTTTGTTATGTTCATGTAAAATTCAGAACATCGCTCAGTTCAGCTGATCACTGTTAACATCTGCTTGAATTACATAACTTATGGTCAAGTGGACTCTAAAACTTTAATTTAGGTTAATTCTGAAACATTAATTTACATAAAACGCCTTTAAAATAAATAAATGTCATTGACAAGAATTTTATTATATGGTTTGTTCCTTAAAAATATTTTGTGTGTCTAAAAAGTAAACATTACGACTATTATAGTTTCTACATTGACTTTAATAAGAAATTATCCTGAAAACAGCTGTTTGAGAAAGAGAAATAGAATGGCGCAATGACAGTTCTTCGAATTTGCGTCGTAGTGTAAGAAAATCATTAAAATAAAACGTATACACTAATTTCATGCTTATTTACTGTGATAAAGCTATGTAAGTAAATTTAACTTATTTTATTAACCATTTTGTCAATTCTCCAGGTACATATTTGAAGTATTTCAGGCTTTTCAATTTTGTTGTATTTCTAGGGCTTTGTTTGTGTTATATTGACGTAAGTGTTGTTGCCCTAGGTCTGACATCTGAACGTTTCTTTGTTTACCTAGACACTTAAAATTATTATTTATTCGAGAATTTTGCCCATTAAATAAGATTTTAATGTTATGATAGATTCATGTTTGTGTCTAAATAATAATTTGAGCCTTCATTTTGCAGAGATAATGATTTCTTTGTTTACAGGATAGAACTGAATTAAAAATACAGTATTTGATAAGAAATGTCTGCAGAATCACCAAGAAGAGTTGCTCAAAAGGGGAGTACAGGACATATTGTTCTTCCTCAACCTGTAAATGATCCATCACTAATAGACAGTGTTGCTGGATTTATTCAAGATGTAGTTCCACAGGTAGGTTAGACAATTTGTTTCTTACTTATAGGCAATAAGTTACATTATGTAGGCTATTTTGTGTATCATTACTTGTGTATGTGTAAGTATATATATAAAACAATATTTATAAAATGGGACCTATCTCAGAGTAAGGAATTCTAAACGTTATTGGCTTTTCTAACAAGTCTAATTCTAGAATTAGTATTAAGATTTTTGTATTTGCAGACTTGTAAACCTACCAATTTGTTGTGTAATTTTGTATATGTGGAACTGGTAAAGAGAACTCTTCCACTAACGTTCTTCAATACGTATTGGCCTAGTAATTATTACATTTTGATTTGAAATCAGATAGCCGATTTTAATTTTTGAAATTCCTTTTAAATAAATTATATAAAAATAATATCAGGTAAGAAAATATGCATATGTGGTTAAATATATAAAACAGATGCATATATGGCTAAAGAAATTTTAATGTACAAGAATAAATTCAAAGTTAATTATGCACTTTTTTGCCACCTCTGAAAATATGATTTCTTGTTGAAAAAGTGGTGAAATATGAGTTTATATCTCTTGAGGAGGTTTATTTCATCCGTAGTAAACTTGTTGTTTACCGAAAAATTGAAAAACTAGTTTTTTATCTGATAGTGAAAAAAACAACTTAAAAAAAAACCGTATTAAGTACCATATTAACCCTTAACAGGAACACAGCAGAATTCAGGTGTGAAAGCTCTTAAATGCAAGTCGTAAAAGATGATCAATGATTATTTCAAGTAATAACAAAACCTCATTAAACCGTTAACCCTTCACACGCGGCAAACAAATATATATCCAGCCTCTACTTTGTCTCAAACGCGGTAAACGAAGATATCCGAAATTAAATATTTCTGTAAATAAATAATAGTTCCTAAAACTTCCGCTAGAGTGTAGCATCAACTTAGACATGTCTTTGGCCAACTCCCTCAGCCTATCGAAAACGTAAATTGTCTATGAATGAAAAGGGGTGGAGCGGTCAAAGCGTGCATGGGCGCGGCTCCGTCTCCTGCCTTTGCACACACGTAAAACAAAAATATCCTCCTTCTGTCGCTCCACCCAAGGGCATTGTTTTCAACACTTATCATTCTTTTTCTCTGTTTTATAGGTTTCAATTATTTTGTTGTAGTTATTATTGTATCGTAAATGCAAAATACTGTTAAAAGTTTTAACTAAAATGTTGAACATTATATATATATATGCTTTTCATTATATTTGTACAGCTACAATAAAATAGCGTTCAAAGTTGTAATTTTAATTTTAAATATAAAATTATATATATTTTATGTACCTTTATGTTTCTATAACTTTTAATGAGATGTGAAATTAACTTTACAATTTTATTTTTATATAATTACGTGTTACTTTAAAATAGTGTAAAATAATTTCGGTGTGCAAAGGGTTAACCCTTTCGATGCCGGGCATTTTTTCCCTTGGTATGCGAGAAATGCCGGGGGTAATTTTAGTGAATATGCATAGTTTACGTTATTTTGTTCTAACTTTGTTATTTTTCAATATATTTTCATAATTATTTTTTGGTTTTTCTTGTTTTGAAATGTTCTTTTTACTACTTATATATTTTCTTAAATAAAGTATTGGTTTTAATTTGTAAAATCAACTTTTTTAAAAAATTAAAAAAATTTTTTTTAATTTTTCAATTTAGAAACTTTTTAGACCATACAAAAAAAATACTAGGGCTATAAAAGTGACTTTATTTGAAAGAACATTTAATACTAACATGCATACCAAATTTCAAAGTCTTACCTAGAAAATCCCAGGATTTATCGTAATTTTTTTCGACAGTACAAAATCAGATATTTGTCACATTTGAGCGATAATTTCAAGAGTGACAAATATATTTCAACAAACGCATATTTAAAAGATGTTTAAAACACTTTTTCTGAGTACTATAATCAATTATCAACAGATTGGTACCGTATATATGGCATATTAACGAAAATGCCTTATCGAAAAAAAAAATTACGAGCGATCCGATATATCGGACCGCGGCATTTTTAGCGTAACTACCGCGGTCCGATATATCGGACAGCGGCATCGAAAGGGTTAAAAGTAGTGTAGAGTTCAGAATGTAGGTATTGTTTTGTTTTTTAGTAGTAAGATGTGAAGGCCTTCAACTTAAAGTGAACAAGCTTTTTTATGCAAATATCTTAGTTCTATACCTGTTGGATTATCGAGAGTCTACTACATACGCAAATTTCTATTAGGTCAATAACCGTGAGTTTGGAATAAGTGGTTATCACATAGTCGACAACAGGTACACTCCACTCTAACAGCTCTCTCAAACATAAGTACTTCAATTGCAACATCATGGACTTTCATTCCCTTGATCAACAAAATTGTAAGCATCAAAAATTGAAATTGAAGATATTCTACTACAATGTTACTAAATTTGTTGACGAATATCATTTAAAACTTTAAGCTAGAATTTGAATAATAGAAGTAAAAGTAGTACAAATTATATATTTGCAAAAAATAATAAATAAAGCTGACACAGGAAGTAGATAATCCACCATCAAAGGTGTACTTTCTAGATGTATGTAAATCCCAGATTAAGGTTGGTTCAATATACCTGTTAAGGTATGGTCAATTATAACCTTTAGGCATTAAAAGTTGAAAAGTGATCACTATAATGAACAGGTTTTGTATAAACCCTTCTTTCTGATTGACAGCTTGTAACCAGTATTCTCGATTTTTATAGGCCTACAGTGGGAGTGGTGGGGATAGCAGGGAGACCATTACGTGGGCAAGAGTACAGCAAGCAGACATTAATGATCCAGCACAATATCCTGATACTGGCGACCAGGATGGCGTTCCACCCTTGCTGTTAGTTTTGGGTTATGGTAGTGGAGTACAGGTAGGAGTTAGATGACTGTACTATCATTGTTAATAAACATATTTATATAAACAACAACTGAGGTAAAACATATCATTACTTATGTTTTTTGTAAGACATAAAAAGCATACACTACAGTACATGATGATGAGACAAGTTGTGAGCTTATGCTGGGATAATTTAAGTAAGATAAGGGACACAACATTCCTGTGTCCCTACAACATACCATAACACAACCACTTAAAGGGGTATTACATGTGAGGGGTGTCAACATCAGCATGCTCACGAGCAGGTCCTCCCATGTAATAGGGGTATGTTGACGTGGACTCGCTTGTTAACATTGGATCAGTTTAATATTTGGGATTTGCCCACAAACATGACCCCGCGTAGAATATGTCTGCCAGCAAGTCTGTTTGTGAGTACTGTGCATGTGCGACTTTTCCCTGCCATTGCCATGTACTGTTTTTAACCTGTTTTTTTGTTGTATTTGACTATTTTTTCATTGTTTTCCATTTGATTATTAACGTTTCAATCCTTAATTTAGTGTTTTTTTAGGTTTTTTCTGAGGCTTGAAGGCCTATAACTTATGATGGACGAGATTAAATCATATTCCAAAGGATAGAGAACTAACTTTGTTATATATGAGTGTATATTATTTATAGGAGATAAAAAGTAAGGAATCGTTGTTCAAGAAGTAAAAGAAAACTAGCTCATAAGACAGAATTTTGACTGTCTCTCATTCTCTCCTTATTATTTATTAGAAAGCCCAAAAGCATGCCCCCCACGCATGTAATAGGTCTGTAAGCTTGCCCATGTGAGCCTATCCTCAATGTGTGATAGGTCCGTCAATATGGCTACAAGCCTGTCCGCGCATGTGCAGTGTAAAGCATAAAATGTAAGTTAGTCAATAGTAATAAACAATCAACAATAACAAGATAATATACGAAGCGAAACAAAAATTTCAATACAATCTAAAACAAGAAATATAGTTTAACCTAATGTAACTTAACAGCAGTAATCACAATAGCAACAAGTTAGCGTATGAAACAAAGCAAAAATAAGTTTTATAATGACAAATTTTGGCTAACAGCAGATTTTGAAAGTAATATATTGTAACTGTAAATGAATTATAAACAAAAATTAAATAATAGTAATAATTATTATCAACATTTACAATGGCAATGAACAAAAATAATAATACCAGTTAATTTAAAATGGTACATGTTAGTTAAGTCTTGAGATGAGTAGTGCAGTGGCGTCTTATGATACAACAAACGAAGAGGAGAAGGTGGAAATAATGTTTGTATATAACTATAATATGGAACAATCAAACCCAGTTATTGCAAACTACCCTCGTAAAATCAACTGATATTGGGCCTTACTGAAGGTGAGTGTGAAGGCACTGAACCCAGGAGGACAAAACACAAGTTGCGGCCAAAATATAGTTTATCCAAAAGAAAATTTTAATTATTTTAATATTAATAGAAAAATTAGTCTGTGATAAATGTATAACTGAAAAAACAAGTGAAAACTTGTTTAGTTACTTAAATAAATAATATGGCAACAGAACAAAGGATTAAATAACAATGAAAATAATTCTGAAATAAGTGATACTATATAAGATTCACCACATAAAACTACACTTGAAGTTCGGTACTCATTTACCTAACCTAGCTGTGGATATAAAATGAGTCAAAGGAAATGGGCAACATTCTTATTAATTATTTTATTAATTAAATGACAAAAGAAGACTTGAAACAACAAATCAACTTTATTTCCGCCACTACAAAGAATTAAACTGCAAAACATGTACGGACACTTACCATGCAAGACCAAACGGAAAATGAATAAGTCAGGAAAGACAGAACGAAACAAGACGACACATGAACAAAATCCTACATAGAGGAAGGTGAGGCTATCCCAGATACGACGAAACTGTGCAATGGCACATTATTAAACAGTCCAAGCCAGTGTGTATGTGCACAAGAATATCTGCGTAATAGGTAGCGCAAAAAGAAAAGATTTTCATTGCATAGTTGTAGGAGGGGTGACCTTCATTGGCCATAGCAGCCAGTTTGCCTCAAATGGCACAGTATACACTCGAGCATCGTGTTTTCACAGTTTAGCAGTATTTTTAGAAACAACGACTCATCCATGACTATGTGGCAGTTGTTTTGGCAACAATTTAATGTTGCCTATGATGGATTCCTGGTCACAGATCAGTATTTCAGTGGTTGATTGCCTTTGGGGCTGCAAGGTCAATAATGAGTAGAAAATCTACTGGCAGTCTACGTACTGGAAAACGTAGAGAATATAAAAGCAATACAAGGGAACATCACACAACATTCAAAAATGGTTATTTTTTTAATATAATTGGTCAATTACTATGGGTTATTGCCTTCTATCTTCTTATTTGCTGAAAATACATTGTGACTAATTATTATAAAGTCAAAATTAACCCGTTCATTCACATAAGTTTGTTGCAATCCTCACATTTTTCTTTAAAAATATATCATTCTTTCCAAGCCTTCATAATCCTACCCTTATTACAAAATTTGAAAATGTCAACATTTTCATCAATTGAAATTAAACTAAAATTACAATTCAGAAGCTGTTTTGGTATATTTGATCTTTCAGGCTTCTTATTTTTAAAGCAGAAAATGTATGGTTTTTATATCTTTTATTGAAATGTAGAGCCTGACCTTTATAAAAAAATATAACAATAATTGCATACATTTCGTCTTTGAGTTCTTTATTGGAAATTGTAAATAATTTTTAAAATTATTTTAATAATTGCATATATTCTATATTTCAGAATTACTATATTTTTCTTCTGTTTCAATGTTGGGATGTAAAACGCTGGAAACATCAGTGTTTCAAAGTGTTTCATGAAGTAATGATTTTTGTATGAATGATAAAATTCACGCAGCTTATGTAAAATTTTATATGGACCAGTACTGTCCGAGGCAGTTTGTTGGTGATTCATAACTATTGTTTTTTACAAGTAAGGGTAGTCAGCCCTAACCTCATTCCCCAACCTGGAAGGACCAGGATATCTCTTCTTAGTCTAACTCCTACCTCAGGAAGACCTGTATGGCAAACAGCTTAGCTGCTGGCATAGCTATCAAGGTTAGGTTAGGTTAGGTTAGGTCAAACTCAAAACTCTGTTATTGTTTTTTCAGTTTCAATAACAAACTTTTTTTTAATCAAATAACAGAGCTGTTGTAAATTAAGTTAATTGTGTAGTTTGATAGCACTATTTCAAAAAAGTATATAATAGATTGCATTACAAGGTTTAAAGTTTATTCATTATTCATAAATTAAAATTTAAGCGGCTGTACTACTTCTTGTACTACTTCGAAAAAGTGTACACAAGATTACATTAGGTATAACGTTTAAATTCATAAATCAAAATTTTAATGGCTGTGTTCATTCACAAAGTTGTTGTAAGTTCTATGCTTGATATCATTATAACCTCTGAATAAAAATGTTAAATCTGAAAAATAACAATGTAAAAACTTGTATTTACCAGTAATTTTGCAATGCAAAGTTAACACTTAATGCTGTATTGAAAAATAAACCTAAGCAGTTCAACATTGTTGCTAATTTTTTTTTTTTTTTTAATTTGTAAAAATGAGTGTTGGTATAATTATTAGGTAACTGAAGAACAAAAAAACCTCACAGATAAAAAAATTCAAATATAAAGTTTTTGATTTTGAATAAAAATTACATTTTTATGATACATACTATTTATGATGGGAGTTTTGCAAAGTCACTTCACAAAATCGACTCAAAAATATTTTTAAGTGGAAATGTATCGATCTATTATACAGTATTAAATATCTGGGTCTACTTTCAGTCCAAATTTCAAAATTGTATGGCACTCAGAAGTGGACAACTTTTGTCAACTAGTGAGTGATCCCTGCTGAGGTTTATACTAAAGTGATACTGGCATAAAAGGAAAACAAAGAATAAATAAGGTACAACTAAATTGTGCCCTAACTTCGAACCAAGAAGTTAATACGACTCAAAACAATCATTTACATGATGGGTATTTGTTGTTTTTGTATTGTTAGAGGCTGAATAGTTCTCTTACTAATATTATAAAACGTATTGTATTGTTAGAGGCTGAATAGTTCTCTTACTAATATTATAAAACGTATTGTATTGTTAGAGGCTGAATAGTTCTCTTACTAATATTATAAAACGTATTGTATTGTTAGAGGCTGAATAGTTCTCTTACTAATATTATAAAACGTATTGTATTGTTAGAGGCTGAATAGTTCTCTTACTAATATTATAAAACGTATTGTATTGTTAGAGGCTGAATAGTTCTCTTACTAATATTATAAAACGTATTGTATTGTTAGAGGCTGAATAGTTCTCTTACTAATATTATAAAACGTATTGTATTGTTAGAGGCTGAATAGTTCTCTTACTAATATTATAAAACGTATTGTATTGTTAGAGGCTGAATAGTTCTCTTACTAATATTATAAAACGTATTGTATTGTTAGAGGCTGAATAGTTCTCTTACTAATATTATAAAACGTATTGTATTGTTAGAGGCTGAATAGTTCTCTTACTAATATTATAAAACGTATTGTATTGTTAGAGGCTGAATAGTTCTCTTACTAATATTATAAAACGTATTGTATTGTTAGAGGCTGAATAGTTCTCTTACTAATATTATAAAACGTATTGTATTGTTAGAGGCTGAATAGTTCTCTTACTAATATTATAAAACGTATTGTATTGTTAGAGGCTGAATAGTTCTCTTACTAATATTATAAAACGTATTGTATTGTTAGAGGCTGAATAGTTCTCTTACTAATATTATAAAACGTATTGTATTGTTAGAGGCTGAATAGTTCTCTTACTAATATTATAAAACGTATTGTATTGTTAGAGGCTGAATAGTTCTCTTACTAATATTATAAAACGTATTGTATTGTTAGAGGCTGAATAGTTCTCTTACTAATATTATAAAACGTATTGTATTGTTAGAGGCTGAATAGTTCTCTTACTAATATTATAAAACGTATTGTATTGTTAGAGGCTGAATAGTTCTCTTACTAATATTATAAAACGTATTGTATTGTTAGAGGCTGAATAGTTCTCTTACTAATATTATAAAACGTATTGTATTGTTAGAGGCTGAATAGTTCTCTTACTAATATTATAAAACGTATTGTATTGTTAGAGGCTGAATAGTTCTCTTACTAATATTATAAAACGTATTGTATTGTTAGAGGCTGAATAGTTCTCTTACTAATATTATAAAACGTATTGTATTGTTAGAGGCTGAATAGTTCTCTTACTAATATTATAAAACGTATTGTATTGTTAGAGGCTGAATAGTTCTCTTACTAATATTATAAAACGTATTGTATTGTTAGAGGCTGAATAGTTCTCTTACTAATATTATAAAACGTATTGTATTGTTAGAGGCTGAATAGTTCTCTTACTAATATTATAAAACGTATTGTATTGTTAGAGGCTGAATAGTTCTCTTACTAATATTATAAAACGTATTGTATTGTTAGAGGCTGAATAGTTCTCTTACTAATATTATAAAACGTATTGTATTGTTAGAGGCTGAATAGTTCTCTTACTAATATTATAAAACGTATTGTATTGTTAGAGGCTGAATAGTTCTCTTACTAATATTATAAAACGTATTGTATTGTTAGAGGCTGAATAGTTCTCTTACTAATATTATAAAACGTATTGTATTGTTAGAGGCTGAATAGTTCTCTTACTAATATTATAAAACGTATTGTATTGTTAGAGGCTGAATAGTTCTCTTAATAATATTATAAAACGTATTGTATTCAAAGTCAGAAGAGTGATTATCATCCTTAACTGCTCTTGGAAAATAAATGTCTTTTACCAAATACTGTCACGTCAAAGACTTAATCATCAGAGTTTTGTTAAACAAAGTGACATATCGTCCAAATCTTTGTACAGAAAGCAAACAGAATTCAAGCAACCTAAATAATGATCATTACTAAAAACATTTTCTCTATAAAAGAACAAAATTAATAACTACTAGAATAAATGTGTGTTACAAACGAGCCATTGATCAGCTGATTATTGATGTGATAACCCATTACAGTATAAATGGTTAAACCTACCAACTGTGGATAAAGGTGGACAAATAAACGCTATTTATATTGTTTAATGCTTTGATATGTCATGAAACATACATTACAAGTATTCTGTAGTACGATACATTGATACAGTAGACTCCCGATTATCCACGATAATGAGTGGCTGACCCTTTGTTGATAATCAAAATCATGGATAATCCAAAAATAGTCTAAAATTGCATGGCAATGACTAAAATCAACTCTGAAACAAAACTGATCCTTAACCCCTTTAATGCCGACGTGCGCCGCGAGCGCACGTCAGAGTTTGTTCGAAAAATGCCGACGTGCGCCGTGAGCGCACGCGCCTCGGTCCCGCTAAAACTGCCGATGTGCGCTATGGGCGCATGTCAAGTTTTTATTATATTGTAATTTTATTTGTTGACCGAATGCTTTCAAACTTGACATAGGGATTGAAGACAATATGGCAACAACAAAATTATTACTCTACTGATCGTTGTCATGACGTAATAACAGCTGTTTATCTGACGTTTTTACCAATTTTGGATAATTACATGTTTTTTTCAAAGATTTTTATATCTACTATGTTTTTGAATGTAAGTGTTTTGATTTTTGTATGTGTACTTACAATTATATGTAGATTAGTCTCTATATTTTAATACTGTGGTTTAGTTTATACAAAAAGTAGTAATGTATGTTCAAACTTGAAAAAATAAAAAGAAAAAAAACTTATTGAAACTTTGTAATATAATTTTTTTTAATTTTATTTGTCGACCGAATGCTTTCAAACTTGACATAGGGATTGAAGACAATATGCCATATGGCAACAACAAAATTATTACTCTACTGATCGTTGTCATGACGAAATAACAGCTGTTTATCTGACGTTTTTACCAATTTTGGATAATTACGTGTTTTTTCAAAGATTTTTATATCTACTATGTTTTTGAATGTAAGTGTTTTAATTTTTGTATGTGTACTTACAATTATATGTAGATTAGTCTCTATATTTTAATACTGTGGTTTAGTTTATACAAAAAGTAGTAATGTATGTTCAAACTTGAAAAAATAAAAAGAAAAAAAAACTTTTTGAAACTTTCTGTAATATAATTTTTTTAAATCTTGTAAATAACTCAAAATTATATTTTCTTTACTACAAACATATTATTACGAACAAAACAAGATCCCATTTGTTAATTTATAATAACAAATAAGAGAGCTATGAATGTTTTAACAAAATATGTCAAAATGGCCTAAAGTGGCCTGGCATTCTTCGCACACCCTTTATGAAAATGGGTTGGCATTTTTCGTAAGTAACCCAAAAAACTGTCTGGCGCTAAAAGGGTTAAATTAGGCCTTACTGTGAGTTTAGGTTTAAAAATAAAACAATTAAAATACAGTAGTACAGTACATACTTAATAAAGTATCACTTGAATCACATAACAATTTAATGAAAGTAAAACAAACACTTTTATTGTTGGGTTGGAAAGAAGTCTTATAGATTTTTAATTCTTAGCGCTAGACTCTTTTCTTACAATGCTTCCACGAATTTTTCGTAACACCATAATATCACACACTGTTGTGTCTTGTTCTTCCTCTAGGAATTTTCCGTTTATCCATCTTGTAAATCAGTCGATAAGCAATTCCACACTGCACTGACTACTGTAGACAACTGACTCACTGTGGCAGACGGCAGTGAACTCAAAACAATAGAGTGTGCCACTGCCACGCCTGACGAGACTAATCAGTAGCAGATGAAGTACATTGTAAACAACTACCCTACATGTTTAGAAAATAATGTTGGGGCGGAAATAATGATAATAATTTGATTGATAATAATTTCAAATTTTATATATCATATATCCAGAGACATTTTGATCATCTAGTGATCATTATCAATCTGTAATTATAAGTTAAATTTTAAATACAAATCAAATTATTATCATTATTTCTATTATAATAACATCGTTGCATAAACTATGTACTATTATGTGCTTTAATTTTTTTTTTTTTTTCACGATAGTAGTTAATTCGCTCGTGGATAATCGGGAGTCAACTGTATTGTATAAGCTTATGAAATACTGTAATAATCTCTGCATTATTAAGTATAACAGAAGTGTGATGGTAATAGGACCTTCCCATTTGATGTAATCAAAATTTGTATAGCTATGTTAATGATTAGGAGACCATTCATATAGTTAAGAGATATAGTTCATAAGGTATTAAAAAATATTTTTTCTTTAAGTTTGGCTATTTAAATATAGACAATGAAGAATCAAGTAAGTCATTGTCATAACGGAAATGTAAGTATGTGTATTTAATTAGTATTTGTTGTGTCCTACTTCTCCCAAAAAATCTGGTATCATTGTGGATTTGTTTGTTTTTATTTATCCATACAGGAGTTTAGTTAAAAATACAATTGCACTTATTGCATGTAGGTGTGGAGTGTCCCTGTCTCTGGAGAAGCCAGGGAGGTCCTGTCATGGTCCCAGGGTGTGGTGCGCACTTTGTGCGTGCTGCCGAATCCAGAGCCTCGCCTTCCTTTGCGGCAAGACCTTTACAGGCACAAGAGACCTCTGGTGGCTATGGTTGATAATGCTGGTCCTGGCCCACAGTTCTGTGCCGTCACTTTCATCTCGTTGCGGGATGGGGATCAGGTACGTTTTATAGTGATAATTATGAAATTTATATTTGAAGTAGACTACATTTTAGACAGCTGTACACATTCATGTTTAAGGAAGAACTATAGAGTAACTAAGTGAATTTAGGGACTAGAGATTTATGCTGAGAGTGGTACTGGTAAAAAAAGTACAATTAAAATGCACCCAAACTTCGAACCAAGAGTGTAATATATCTCAGACCAATCATTTATATGAAGTTAGGATTGTATTTTTTGATTTTATTTTGTTTTGTCAGGGGTTGAATAATACTATTATTATTGTAATAATGGAACAGGTATTCAAGCATTTACTGAGTGTTGAAGTAGTGCACTAGGCCAGGAATTAATATAATAAGAGAGATAGCGTAATAATCAGCAAACTAGTGTTAACAAATCCACCACTACAATAATCAGGAAGACATAAACACAATACATTACACAAATATCAATCAACGAGACAGTCCCTCTTGACAAATGGAAGTGCCAGTGGCCTCGAACTTGTGTTTTCTATTATATTGATCCAATCGTTTTAGTGGTAATACTGATTTATTACACTAGTAAAATTTGTAAATAACATCAACGGAGTCTTTGAGGTTATATATATTGGTGGACTTAATAAATAATAAATAAAGCAGCTGGAAGATGGAAAGAAATGAAGAATGTCATCCAAGTAACTGTTTGTCTTCTGCTCTTGGAAGCTGGTTTTATTAAATTACTGTCTACATGTCTAACCTGTAAGTTCCCTCATTCTTGGATTTACTTGTATGCATGCTGTACACATTAACCTTTGACCTCTCTATGTTTTTGATATGATTACAGCTAGTCGTGACTTTTTATTTAACAAAAAAGTGTGGATACTTTTCATTGAAGTATAACAGTGTAGCTCGATATTTGAAACTCATTTACCAAGTAGCCATGGGAACTGAGGAATGTTTTGTGGCTGATGCTTATGGAAATAATTTCCGTTCTTTACTTACTTTCTATAACATTTAAAAAGACACATTGTTGATGTTTCTATCTCTCTTTATCAGTCTGTGTAATCCCTGTGTTCTGCAATGGCTTATAATCACAAATATTAATATTTAAAATGCAAAACTCTCACTCAGATTGAATATTCTTCAGCTTCCCAATACACTAGAGTGGTGAAATTTTGCATACATGTTCTTTGGGCCTCAAATAGGTAAAATAAAATATTCTGATTTCCACGAACCTCAGGACCCAGTCCAACTAATTTTCAAAGTTAGTTCAATTGTTAATCCTACAACCGCAATGTGTCTTGATCGAAATCCATTTACTCCTTGTGCAATCACTAGCGTCTCGATCGAGATGCATTATATGGAGCATTTTTCAACTACATAGATGATATTTATGCATACTAATATATATCGCTTTGTACTACAAAAAATATAGCATAATAATCATTTGATA
Organism: Stictocephala bisonia; assembly: GCA_035578905.1. NCBI lineage: Eukaryota > Metazoa > Arthropoda > Insecta > Hemiptera > Membracidae > Stictocephala > Stictocephala bisonia. The sequence continues at coordinate 198,018 of JAQJVL010000228.1, forward strand.
GTGGGGTTATTTTCTTTCTGCGTAAATATATATATTGGCAGTATTGAAAACCACCAATATCCTGTACCAGTTTTTTAATAGTTTATATTTATATTTATTTGGTTGTGATTTATAAAGTCTATAACATTAGTAAGTTTTACTAGAAAATATGTGTATATATTCTGATTCTAAATGATATTTTCAACATTTTGGCCATTTTGAATTTGCAATTGTTCTGAAGGTTTAAGAATATATATTTTAAATAACTTATTCTATAAATTTTGGATTTTCCTTAATTTTTGGACAGCAAGACAAATTTTGAAAATTTTGGAAGGTTTAATCTTACATATTATTATTCCTAGTAATTTACCAAAAAGTATATATGATACTCAGTATATTGCGTTATTTATGTACGTTTTACAATATTGCAGAAAATCTACCAGCTTATCCGCCATTGTCAATTAGCCTGTTTACGTTAGGTATATTATGATGTATAAGTTTTACTAGACTATAAGTGCATATATTCTGATTCTAAATAACATTTTCAACAGTGTGGTTATTTTGAAATTTCAATTGTACTTATATTATCTAATATATGTTTAAAAATACAGGTGTAGTTTTAAATTTTGGATTTTTTAAATTTTTGGGTAACAGGTAAAACATAAAATATTTGTTTGGATTAATACTTACATATTATTATTCCTCGTATATATGATACTAAAAAAAATTATATATATGATACTAAGTATATTGTGTTATATATGAATTTTTTACAATTTTCCTAAATTTCCCTTTTGAATATGCCAGTTAGGGCTTAGTGCTTGAGATAAAAAGACTCACCAGATTTAGGTTTAATCCTATGAAAAGGATATTGTTTTTATTCAAAGCTAACACCTAATCATTAAATTAAAAATAAATTACATTTCAAAACGTAGCACTGTTGTCAGGTAGAAATGCAATTGCAGGTATTATTGAAACAAATTATTCAATTGCAAAATATTACATATAAAATGTATGTTTCTTTCAGAAAGGAAAGCATAAGGGGTCAGGTAGTATTTTTATAATGTATTTAATAGTTAATAATTATTTTTAGAAATAATTAATAACAAAGAGTTGTTTTTAAATCTTTATGTTTGTGTTATAGAGAACTATGCACTAGATAGTCCTGACAGAGTGCTTATAACTCATTAAAAGACTGTAGTAATGATGACTATAAAAAATATACATTTTCTTACTCAGTCTGTAATTTTTAAATTTACATGAAATTAATCTCTAATCATGCACATGAGTTTGACTTGTGATCTACTGCTTATTGAGCACCATTCTGACTATTTTTGTTTCTGGTGGCCATGAAATTACCATGTTACTAATGGTTAAAATTTTCATTCATTAAATTAATATCATTGATCCAGGGAGAACAATAGACTCAATTTTACAAGGTTCTTTATTCAGAGTATTTATCCATTTAATCCTACAGGTGTGTATATTTTTTCTTTGGTGTCAGGCTATTAACAGCTCTAGCAATAAGAGCAAAACATTGTGGAAATTAATTAATAATAAAAAAATAATCATACCTTTAAAAATAATGGCATTAGTGAAAACGTGATCTCCCCTGATAAATATAATGATTATTTTGTAAATATTGTAAACAATACACCTGTTATTAATGTAAATAATATTGTACATAATTTTAATTTATTTTTAAGTAATGTTATTGTACCTGATTTTAATGTAAAGTTTGTCTTCACTTCTGTAACTGAAACTGAGGTTTTAAATATCGTTAAGAGTCTGGCATGCAAAAAAAGTAAAGACCACTTTGGTTTGACCAATGAACTGGTAAAACAAACAGTATCTTGCTACATTAAGGTATTGACTAGGTTAATTAATTTATCACTTAACCAGGGAATCTTTCCCAATATACTTAAAATTAGTAAGATACATCCAATTTATAAAAAAGGACAAAGGGATCAGATTAGCAACTATAGACCTATAGCAATAGTCCCTGTATTTTCTAAGGTTATTGAACTTATTATTTCGAAACAGCTGATATTTTACTTGGAAAGTTACAATCTTATTTGTAAAGATCAGTTTGGTTTTAGGAGTGGCCTATCCACTGCTGATGCCATAATCAGTTTAGTCGATAAGATTCTTGATAGTTTTGAAAAGAAGGAGTTTGCTGCAGTCACTTATTGCGATTTAAGCAAGGCTTTCGATCGATTGTCGCATGAAATCCTACTAAGAAAGCTAGAATATTACAATATCAAAGATACTCCATTGAATTTGTTTAAAACATATTTAGAGGAAAGAACCCAATATGTTGTAATTGGTAATAGTACCTCTAGTCATTTATCAGTAAATAGCGGTGTGCCTCAGGGCTCTGTCCTCGGGCCTCTGCTATTTCTAATAATTATTAATGACCTCAGTGTTAATGTGCCTGCAGGAGTAATACTCTATGCGGATGACACTACTGTCATCACTAGACATAAAAATTGCAGCCAGGCGATAGTGGACTCAAGATCAAATTTGGATATTGTTGGAAATTGGTTGGCTGCAAATAAATTGGCCCTAAATACGGAAAAGACTAAAACTGTGGTGTTCAGCTTAAAAGAAATACCTAGCACTGATAATATCAATATTAATCCTCCTTTTCTTGGTATAATATTTGACCAACTACTAAATTGGCATCACCACATAATTAGAATAAAAAAATATTAAGCAAAAGTGTGTATGCCTTAAAACAACTTTGCGGGGAAATCGATGAGGATAGTCTCCGGCAGGCATATTTTGGGCTTTTTCAACCTCACTTGTCATATGGCCTTTTTGTATGGGGAGGCTCCTCTCATGCTCAGGAAGTATTTTTATTACAAAAAAAAGCCATACGAATTATGGCTAAGATTAATAAGTTTGAACATTGCAGAGGGTTTTTTTTTAAATTTAAAATACTAACCCTCTACTCTTTATATATATTGCAATGTTTGCTCTACCTAAGAGCAAATTTAAACAAAATTGAGCTGAGAGGAGTGATCCATAGCCATGAGACAAGATATTGCAATGATGTAAACCTGCCTCAGGTTAGACTAATTAAAAGTGATAAGAGTCCACTAATAATGGCTAGTAATTTGTATAATAAAATTCCGCTAGAAATTAGACAACTTGACAAGAAAGATTTTAAAAAGACTCTGCAGGAATTCTTAATCAAGCATCCATTTTATTCTGTAACTGAGTTTGTGACGCAGAAATGGACAGAAATGGACTTTAGAGAGTAGACCAGTGCTGTCTGTATCTTATGACTAAGCCAATGTATTTTGTGAAATATCTAATGGCATTAAATATCTATCTATCTATCTATCTATTTTTGCAAGTATTTTAAGGGTTTAAAATGTTATGTTATGTTAAAATTTGTTAAAAATACTTAACTGAAATTGTACAGTATCTGAAATTGTAGAGGTGTTAAAATGAACAAAATTATGAGAAATACATATGAATTTGTCAATCATTTTGTTTTGTTCTCAAACCAACAAAGAAATCACAATTTTTATATAATAACTTTTTAAAGAACATACTTTTCTAAATCAGATGGTGTTTTTTATTAACCTGGTGATTCCTTGAACTTTTACATTTGTGATGTTTCCCCTATCCCTACTCCCCTTCCAGGTTGTCGACCACACTGGGAGGCGACAACATGTGTTTTTATGTTCACCTAAACAATAAAAACGCTAAACAATAAAAAAACAGGTCCAAACAATAATCAAAAATAAAATGGCCTGCAGATAGAGTTCATGCTCAACTCCCTTAGCTCCTGTACACTTAGAATATAGTTTGAGCCTGGAGCAGCTAAAGGATTTCACAAAAATGTATTACTTAATTTACAGTAAATATGTTGTGTTGCATATAATTTTTTTCAAGCAAAAGATGAGGAACGTAGAATGATATTGAAAAATAAAAATTATTTACATGAATGTATATTAAATAGTGATAAAACTAAAGTTCTGTAGCAGATAAATTACTTATATGCTATCAAAATGAGAAATCTGAGATAGCCAAGCTATTATAAATTGTTTTATGAATAAAAATATATATTGTTATATGTATTATTTCATAACATACTTTTTTATTATTATTATTTATATGTGGACAATTATATCACTGGGACTGCTGCTAGGCAACATAATTGTACAAAATTTAGAATTTTCACTGGACAGACAAGAATCATCTATTTCACTACGCATGTAACAAACAAGAAACTAACAAAAAACAATAACGAATAAACAAAGCACAAATGAAGTCGGCAAAACAAAGTTGTTTTACAACATGTATGGCCAATAGCAAACCTAAGAATAATATTTTATTTTACTGCTATAGACAGACTTGGAGCAAAGTAAAGGCATCAAAATGTTGTTTGAAAGTTTTCTTTCCAATAACATAACATTAAACATCCATGATGCTTTTGGTCTCTTAGCAGCCAATATAAAAAATCTAGACACATTGTCAATATTATTGCTGATGACACTGGGTGAAGTCAGAGATCTTTGATAATATCAACGACCGGCATCAGTAGGGTTAATGAAAATTCTAATCACATATTTCAAATAAGTGAAAGCTTGTTTGTGCAATGTGCCCCAGGTGAAGAGCATCAAGTTCTCACATCAGGTGTGGGATGTTGTGGCTAACCGGCGTTCCGTTGTCATCACCCTTGCTGAGAGGATCGCTGTGTTCGATTCTGCCACTTTGGAGGACAACTTGGTGGTCACTACATGTTATCCCAGCCCTGACATCAATCCAATTGCCCTTGGCACCAGGTTAGCATTCAGAAACATTCCTGGAAAGGGTCACATATATTTTATAAAAGTTTTTGGTCTTCTGGTTTTGGCCAGTTTGATTTATATCCATTATAAGAGTACAGTACCAATACATATTATGCTAATTAAAAAACTAATTATAAGGATCAATTGCCAACATTTTGGATTCTTTACAGGCATTGATTTTTAAGGTAGTTGTTCAGCTAATACAACATTGGTTTACACTAATAACAAAATGTTATAGTTTTGAAAAATCTTTAAATCTAATTTTAGAGGGCGCAAAGTAGCGTAATAGTGCCTGAATCAGTGCTTTCCTGCCATTAGCATGTTGTTGGCTTTCCTGCCATGTTTAAATGTTTCTTAGGGTATTAAGATTGAATTAATTTTAAATAATTTTCTTTTTTCCTACAAAATTATGTTTGTTCCAATAGTTTTTTAGATACAGTGATCAGTGAATGAGTGGTATTTAGCATATATATATTTTCCAAGTGACACAATTAAATCTAGAAAAACTATGAACTTTATATGAGTTTTTTGTTAATGGTTAAATATTTACTTCTTTTATGTTTCATTCTCTAGTTTTTAATTATTGTAAGATTGTTAATTTACCATTTGATCGTTGTAAAAATTTTACCAGAAATAAGAGCATTGTCCGTAAATTAAGGTCTACAACTAGCTTCCATTGTGACGGAGCAAGCTAGTGTATATGTGAAAACAGCGCCATGTTACTCGCTTCCCCCACTACTATTCTGGCTGGTCACCATCTCTTGCGATGCTCAGTCTTGGCTTGGTAGCTATTAATGATAGAAGGGAAAATTGACTCTTTCGCTAAGTATGAACTATGGTCTGTGATTAGATTTCTGTGGTTTAAGGAGACAGCCCCTTTTGAAATCCATTGCCAGTTGATCGAAGTGTATAGAGAGAGGTGTATGGACATAAAAAATATGAGTAAGTGGTGTTGGTACTTTGCAGAAGGCCGTACAAACATGCATGATGAGGCCATCCATCAGTTTCAGACGAGACAGTGACGAAAGTTGAGGAACTTGTTTGCAGATCAGCATACTACTCTGTGAGAGATGCTGAACAGATTGAGAACCTCTCTAAGAACGTCAGAATCATAGACTAGATTTTGACAGATATTTTGAGATATCAGTTGTGTGCCAGATGAGTGACATGGATGCTTGCCAATCAATAGAAAAAAATCGTATCAAAAGTGGTTGCGAGTTTCTGCGTTGTTACAGGGAAGAGGATGATGAATTTTTAGATTTGATTGTTACCAAGGGTGAGACATGGGTCCACTTTTTAATGCCTGACACTAAGAAACAAAACAGTGGCGGAATTCCAATTCTATCAGTTCAGACAAACATCGTCAGCTGGAAGGTGATGGCTTCTGTATTTTGGGACAGGAAAGGCATTCTGCCTACTTAGAAAGAGCTACAACTGTCATTGTGACAAGATACTGCGAGAACTAACAAAGCTACACTGGGCTATACAGAACAAAAGGAGGGGTATGTATGAATGTGATCTAGATGTGTGCGAGTGACTAAATATTTATATTTATATTTAAACCTATATTGACGTTTGCCATACATGTAAACATGTTCATGCAATAAAAATTGATTGATTGATTGGGTTGGGTGACAAAAGGCGTTTGTTTGCACCATGACAATGCCCCCCACGACTGCCCATGTTGCCCACACCACGACTGATCTCATCGTCAAATGGTGTGAAATTATTGACCATCCTCAATATAACACTGATTTGGCCCCCAGTGATTCATAATTTTGTCCTCCGACTTGAAACAATATTTGGGGAATGAAATTCTCAAGTGATTAAGAGCTGAAGGCAGCTGTTGATTCCTTCCTGCGCGAGTTGGCAGCAGAGTGGTATAATGAGGGTTTGAAAAAGCTTCCAGAGGGATAAAGTATATTGATCATGACGGAGACTGCGTTGAATAATACCTAACAGTCCAAAGGTTTCAGCTTTGTAGTTGCTTTTTCAAAAAAATTGATGTTTACTATGTAAAAAAAGCACTGGAGACCTTAATTTCTTGACAACCCATGTACAGTACAACCTCGATTTTCCGGCCTTGCTTTATCCGGCAGTCTGTGTCATCCGGTCCGGGAAGTAGATAACAATAAAGATTATTTACAAGATAAAATTACAATTAGTGGTAAGCGCCTTTTAGTTTTGAAACGCAAATGTCGTACACGAGTGTTTCGGTTTTGCATTTCGCAAATTGCAGACACTGTATTAACTAGTCACCCTCTCTCGACAAGTGGTCTCTTGTTACTACGTAATAATTTAATAATGTGCCTGAAGAGTCAAGCTGGCAATGTTGTTTACTTTAGTTCAGTGTGGCTGACTGGAAGTATCCATTTCTTCAGTGGTGGAAGTGGAACAGTTCATTTTACGTACACACCCACAAGCAGCATCAAAGTTGGCAATCATGATAAACATCGTTCGTTTCATTACAATTGTCGGCACTGGTGGCGCAGTGCTGTAACTCAGCTACTTGGGGACAAAGTGTTTGGGAGATTGTAGGCGATAGGTTCCATGCTTGGTTCTCTTAATACCGACACGGCGTCCGCTCAATGGTTGTCATCAATATAGACACTACTAGAGAAGTCTGGAGTGTCCGTGTTGAATGGTAGTCAAGGTTTGGGTGTTGTGTAGAGAAGAGAACCAAGTGTCAAACTTGTCAGTTAGCTGAAAATTAGGCGGGTGGGTAGGTCCCATAGTTGCCCTGGCTATTGGGCTATTAATAAATAGTCCTTTCTGAGCTAAGTCGAACTCAGTAACAATGACTACACTCGTTCATCTACACTCATCACACTCATTCATGCCTCATATTCGCCCATATCTCTACGATCGGCGTCTTAGAGATGATTAAATGATTGCTGCAGAACGTGTTGCGTCTCATGCAATTTTAGGCACTCCGCTTAAGTGTGCTGTCTGTTATCAGTTACTAAATGTGTTTCTCCAATAATACCAAGTTATTTATGACTTATGTTTTATCCGGCTTGATCTTCGCCAAATTAGTTCGGATAACTGAGGTTGTATTGTACTAGCCAATTCATTATTGACATTTGCAGTCTCTATTCGGTAAATAATTTATGTTTGAAGTTTTCATGTAAATTTAACAATATCTGGCAGGTGGTTGGCCTATGCTGATCGGCGAATAGTGTGTCAATGGCGATCATTGGGCGGTTGTCATGCAGAAGGTCCACAGAGTGTGACAGCAACTGTGTTCCACGCAGCTAAGTGCTTGGGAAAAGGGCTGCGAGAACTGAGTGGTTCCGTAGCCTCTAGCCTTACAGGTAGCAGTCCAGAGAATACACACAGTCACACACCAGCCGAGCCGTGTATGAAAGGTGTAGTTACCATACTGGACATAGAGGTTTGTATTATTCAGCTTTATGATTTTTTTAGATACCATTGAATCTTAATTCATTTTAGTAGTGTATGTTGACACTTTTCATAACGATAGTGTTACTTCCTATAGTGGCAGAAAAAAAAAATCAAAAGAAGTAAATTAAATACTTAACTATCTCTTATGCAAAATACCAATATTGTTCAGTAATTTAACTTAAGAAAACCTAATTCCAACTTTGTTCAAGTTACTGTGAAAAATATGGGCTTTAAATCTAAGGATATGTAATACAAAATGATCCATTAAATGCAGTATAACCTAGATTATCCAGCCTCGCTTTATCTGGCAGTCTGTGTTATCCAGTTCAGCAAGTAGAAAACAATAAAAATTATTTACAATATAAAATTATAATTAATTGGAAGCACATTTCTGTTTTAAAACGCAAATGCCGTACACAAGTGTTTTGGTTTTGCACTTCGCAAGTTGCAGGTGCTGTATTGACTAATCACCCTCTCTCGAAAATCGTTTGCTGTTACTGCGTAATAATTTAGTAATGCGCTTGAAGATCCGAGCTGGTGATGTTGTTTACTTTTGTTCAGTGTGGCTGGCTGGAAGAGTCCATATCGCGAGTGGGAGAAGTGGAACAGTTCATTTTACCTACACACCCTCGACATTGTCAGTCTATTGTTTATATAGTGGAGTTAGGTTTTCAGTCTAAGTTAAAGTTAAATTTAAGTATAATATTTAATAGTAGACATATATAATTTACATAACATTTACCTGAGAATTTTTGATAGCCTAATTAAAACACAGTTGTATTTTTAAATATCTCATATAGTATTGTAAAGCAGCGTCAAAGTTGGCGATCGTGACAAACATCGTTTCATTACAATTGCTGCTGCAGAGCGCAGTTGCATCACACGCAATTGTAGGCCTCCGCTTACGCTTGCTGTCTGTTATCAATTACTAAACGTATTTCTGCAATTAAACCAAGTTATTTATGACCCATGTTTTATCTGGCTTTTATCGTATCTGGCTTGACCCTCACCACATTAGGCCGGATAACTGAGGTTGTACTGTAGTTGTTTAAGTCTTTCCAATATTATTATAGAGACCCCTAATCTTCCTTGCTCACTAATTTATCTTCAACCAAAATATGCACTGTATCAAAGTTTAGCTTAAGTTATGTCGCAGCTTTTTTTTAACCTTTTTATAAATGAACTTGTGAGTCTATTATGACTATAAAATAATCATTACAATTCAGATAAGGTTTGGTTTTGTAAAAAAAACTATATATATTTTTTTTAACTAGGAAGTTTTGTTACACGCTAAAGTCACTTAGAGGATAAAAAACAGTCTGAGGCTACTAAAAAGTTGTACAGAAAGCAATGTTTATAATCTTCGTTCATTTAAGTCAATAAAAAAACAAATTTTAAAACAATTTTATATTATAAACCGTTTTGTAAGACTCCCTCTATACCAAAACTAGACAAAAAGTCATTACAAATTATTTGTATGGTCCTAGTTAAATTTATTATGTTGCTGTTGCTTGGCTTTACCATGAAAAAATAAACACTCATATAAATATAAGTGCTAAAATTTTCAACATTTTCTTACATGGAACCTGAATACATTTAAAGCCTACATTTGAATAAAAAATTCCTTTCACCTAATGAAGCAGTGTACACTGATATTAAAATTTAGAGCTGCGTAAAACACTAAATATACTTAATAGGTAGCCTAAAACAACTTTATAATAACCAAATAAATGGTGGATTGAGCATAAGTACTGTACCAATTGGTGAAATTAACAGTAAAAATATTGTTGTTTGTAATAGTTAGTACTGTTATTTGATAAACCTGCTTTTTAGAGATAGTTATAATTGTTGACAAAAGATCAGAGCGTTTAGAACCTGACATAGTGACATTATTACAACGTAATTCATATAACATACCAGGTATAGAAAGGGTTCAAGCATAATTATGTTTCCAGTAGGATCTGGATTAGTACAAAATCAATGTAGAGTAATATTCTGCAATTTTTACATGCTATGCTAATTTTCATAAACTACTTATTATATCATCAACCTTAACATGTTCACTGCTGACCAGATGTTATGTCTTTTGACATATGCTGAAGCTATCTGCATCATTTTTGAATACTATCTTACAAATAATAAAAACTTAAAACTAAAAATGAATACACCTCTAAAGTCACATAACCTCCAAGCACAAATTTATAGTACACCTAAAAATCATATATTATTAAACAATAAACAATTAATTGGAGGTAATCAGCTGTTTTAGTCCAGAAGCACAAGTCCCAATACCCAAAATGGACAACGACAATGATGCATCCCTGAATTTTTGTAGAAATACTCTATATATGTTTTCTGTACCAAGTTATTTATTGTTTCTTGGTTTAGGTAATGTATTTTGAGGATTTATTTTAAATAGCCCATCACTAAACTTTGAAACCACTGATAAAATTATATATTTTTTCTTATTGTGTAGAGTATTCTAGGAAGTGTTTTCCCTACCAACCTGAGTATTCCTAAGAATTTCAGATATATTTTAAATTGTGTTTTTTGTTTTATAGTCAGTTTATTTTTAATATACTTTTATTGATGAAAGAGAAGTTAAATTGATAAACTCAACCATAATTGTTATTATGTATTCGTGGAAATGCTGTAATTCAATTATATGTGTTCCAGACTAAAGTACCAAAAGATGCCAATGAAGAAGACCATCAAGTCGGACCTAACCGTATAATAGCACATTTCAATGCCCACTTTGAACCAATTGTTGCACTTAGCTTTGACCCCAGTGGTATGCTTCTCGTATCAGCTGACAAGAGAGGCCATCGTTTCCACGTGTTCAGGATAAATCCTCATCCATGTGGCCCAACACTTGCTTATGTTCAACACCTCTACGTGTTGCACAGGTAATATCACTCTGTGTCATTGAAACCTGTCTAATTAAGTGGGGTGTCTTTGGAGATCTGACGATAACATTGACGTTATATATGGCTATCATCTGTTACATGATTTACTCACACACCCTGACTGATCAGTAACATTGCAGAGCTTAAAGATGCATTAATTGAAAAACCTGATACACTAGAATTCAGCGGTAGTTCAGAAAATACCAAGAGAAGGAAAGCTGCTAATCTAATCAGAAATAGAAAATCGTTACTCATGATTTCACTGCAAAGGATGATGGCAAATGATCCTAAATTTTACCAATATAATAAGGACAGTAAAATATATTTTATAAGTTAAAAAATACAAGAAGTGGTGAGTATTATTTCTAGGAATACAGGGCATTTGCATAGAATTATTTAAACATAAACGATAGGAAACTTGACAAACTGAAAGAGACAATAAATCTACTGACCGTTAGCATACTGACAATTCCTTATTATGGGTAATGTGGGTACTGTTCATCTTAGCAATACGTCATTTTCATGAATTGTTGTTAATTATAAAATATGTGGTAAACATTTTATTGGTTGAATATAAGCTTTGTAAAACCTGGTAGTACAAAAATAAGTTTTAATAAAGAAACTAGTTGTTGTTGCTTTATAATTATGTGTTGTGATTGATTCTCACTGAAAGAAATTCAATTGCTGAAACAAATATTGTATTTACTTTAAATTTTAGCCAAATGTGCTCTAACTTAACCCAAGTTCTTAATTGGTAGGATATTTGAATCAAGATTCAAAGACTGTAACATTTAACTGTAATTCAAAATTAAGTTCTTAAAAGTTAAAACATCCACCCTCTCTCACAGATAAAATCCACCTAAATGGCGAATAAATAAAAATAATAGTTGGCAATGTAATAAAATTCAATCTTCCTCAATATCAGATGTTTTTTTATGGGCGGGTAGGTGGGTCAATATCAAATGTTCTTGTATGGGCGGGTAGGTGGGTTATATACATATAAAACTACAATTTCCAGTTATGTAATGTTTTCTCAAATGGTATGTGTAGGACTCTGGGTAAGTTTACCTTGAATGACTCCATATTGGCTAAATTAGTTTCGACCCCATTAGTAAAAATTGTTTCCATCCGGTTTTCCAAATAACTTGTGAACCAATCCAATGCTTCACCTCTAACTCCAATACTTTGTATTTTTTTTAATACCTTTCCCCTGTCCACAGAATCAAAAGCTTTTGCCAAGTCCAAAAAAAGTAATTAAAATTCGACTGATTGACAGATCTCCCATTCGCCCTGCATATACAACTGACGGCAGTCCCAGTCACCCCCAAAATGGGCACCACTACAAACAAAAACATTTATGTGAAATCTCGCAGTGCTGTGACACCTCAGTTTAACTAAACAAGCTACATATACCACTTTCACAAAATCCTATCGAAACAATTATATTGCATGTATACATATACCGTACTTGCCCTCTAGCCATGTTTTAGTAATATTGTATGAAACAAGGTGTTGCACGATTCTAAAAATGTATGACTCACATTTTGAATACACCCATATCTTGACGATCGGCGTCTTACGAATAAATAAATACCTAAGGAAATCAGATATTATTTCAACTCGCAAAATTTTATAAACTTTGCAACTCATTTTTTTTTTGTCTAAGATAAATGTAAAAAAGTTAAAAATATTAACCCATTTGGTTCAAAAGTTTTGATCTGATAACTCCAGTGTACTGTCTGTATGTATTAATATTAAAATCGTCACCTATTTTTAATTACATTAAAAGTCCTCACTCCATGTGAATATTGAATCTAACTAAATAATAATTTTTGCTTTATAAATTGAATAATAACTGTAATAATAAAATGAATTACTAGACTACTTAAATTTGTTAAATGACAAGATACAATTTACAAAAGAAAACGAAGCAAAAGAAATAAACTGTTTAGATCTAACAATCACAAATATTGAAAATAAACACTCTTTCAAAATTTTTTGAAAATCAACCCAAAGTGACCTACTAATTCCATATAATTCTAACCACCCATGGAAGTACAAATTATCTAGTTTCAGATCAATGTTAAACAACCTGCTGAAAAAAATCTGATTATAAAGAAGAAAAACAACAATAAAATACTTACTTTCGATAAATGGTTACAATCTGACAATTGTTGACAAAATTATAAAGAGAATAAAAGGAAACAAAAATAAGAAAATGAAACAAAAAGAAAAGAAAAGAAATTATCAATGTTCCTCATAATGAATATGGCTATTAGAAAGACTTTTCAACACAGTAAATATACACTCAGTTATAAAACAAAGAACAATAGTTTTACTTTAATTAACAAACTATCTAACAAAGAAAATAAAAATAACAAATATGAAAAATCTGGAATATATAAAATAAAATGCTCGGAATGCAATTCTTTTTACATAGGACAAACCGGAAGAACATTTAATTTACGTTACAAAGAACACATACAAGCCATAAGAAGCAACTCAACATCAATTAAATCTAACTTAGCTGAACATAATCTCCAGTCAAATCACAGTTACCAAAACATCAATTAAAATGTTACAATTTTAGAATATGAAAAGAAAGAGAAAAATGAATTCCTAAGAAAATTTACACATATACATAAACAATTATAATGAACCACAGAACATATTAAATACACAAATTAACATGAAAAATTCTATATATGAAAAAATAAGAGGAATTAAAAACATAAGAATCAAAAGTAAAATTCAACTTACCCATATACTTAATTAATCTTATGTTATTTTCATCTATTTTATTTTTATAATTGTTCATTTCTTATAGGTTATATTATTTATAATCTGAAGATGTCCTAAGAGCCGAAACCGATAATGTATTATTATAAAAACTGAATAAAGGGTACTTAATTATAGTTATTATTTAATTTATTACACTTGTAGTCCTAACTCGTGAACCAACTTATACATTTTGCACTATATTTAAAACACACATTTTTTTACAAGACATAAGTGACTGGAATAGTACAATAGCACAGTGAAAATGTATAATAACCAAGCAACCAACAGTGTAACAATACGATATTTTTGTACTTGCCACATGAATTGATCAGTAGTTTTCATTTACAGCATATAAATGGGAAAGGCCAAACTCACAAAACTGAGTATAACTAAACAAATAGAAGTATAGGAGGTTAGATTGAGACAGTTTTAACTGTTCAGTGGCAGGCTTCCAAAGTAATCATTCTTGAGATTTTAATATATGGTTCAATCAAACTAATTTAGGATGCAATGTGCTGTATGAACAAAATATCTGAATACTTGAAATATTCCTATGGCGCTGAAGCATTAGTTTTTAATAGCAATTTGTATTTGAAGGGGTGACACGTCAGCTCGTATCCAGGACATTGCTTTCTCAGCAGACTCCCGGTGGGTGGCCATCAGCTCCATGAGAGGTACCACTCACGTGTTCCCCATCACAACGTACGGTGGGCCAGTAGGTGTTCGCACTCATACCACACCACACGTGGTCAACAAGTTGTCCAGGTAACAAGAAGTGCTAAAGTAGAACAAAATTACAAGTGATTTTTGTAAACAATTCTGGGCTTCATAACCTTGTAGAAGTTTGAGAGCCATTAATTCTTTAGGATCTGTTTGATGTTCAAAATAAACCATAAGCCGGTCAAACTGTGCTGTGGTTTTCATATGAGTAATTTTCAAGCTACAATTGATTGTTTTATATTTTACAGTACATACAATATACTAGCTATTTAGTCCATCTACACTTTAAAATACACTTTAAAAGTCACAGTTATAGTGCAGTTTAAAGTTGAATAAGGATAGTTCAAAATTATGCCTATGTACACTGCGGATACCTTATTTGTTGAAGTACCGTAGAATGTTTTGAAGATGCACCTTTTTATTTTTTTCAGAAAAATTAAAAAATTTTTAAATCATAAATCAATATTGATTGAGCAGATATCATTTTTTTATTGTTAGCTAAATTGACGTATACTTGTTGTGTTTAGACTTAATATAGATATTTGAGTAGTTGCTCTTAAATTATACAATCTTTTTTATGACTAGTAGTATTTTGTAAGGTTCCCATTTTTAGAAAAAGGTGTTTCAAAAAAGGATTACCTGGTTGATATTAGATGGTAAATGACGAAATATGAGGCATGCCAGAAAAGAAGTATGATGTTTTGTGTGAATAAGCATGGCCTACAGTTTTAGATCACAGCTAGATAGCAGTCAGTGGTTTAATGTTTGCAGTCAGGGAGAAGTTATATGGTTACTGCTCAGTAGAATGCATTTTGCATGCCACAGTTTGGAAAAAGTTAGTTTTTGGTTTTGGTCCAGAGTGTTTTGTCAGCGTTTTTGCATTAATATACCTTAAAAAATAATAATAATAAATTCTCATAATGACAAATGTGTAACAATTAATTCGAAGAGAGAGGAAACCATTCTTATAAAATATTTTAAGGCCCCTACTTTTTGAGAAAAACAGTTACAGAAATGAGCTATTTCAAGTCCGCTTATGTGGATTTTATTAACACTAGGAGTGCTCTGATGATTTATTTTCCTACAGGATAGAGCTCGACCGCACTGACAAAAAAATAATAACTCAATGACATTGGCAGCAAAGGGTGCATTGGACACTGAGACACTCTGTCCTGCATCTTGGTCTCCAAAACCTCCAGACCTCACAATGCAAGTGTTTTCCTTTTGAAATATGTGAAGGAAAATGTGTTCATCCCTGTCTAGCTCATTGCATAGATGAACTCAAAAAATAATAACTTCTGTTAAAGCAGATGCACTTGTAAAATTTATGACAAACTAAGCTAAGTATAAATTTGTTTCTTCTGCTGCTGGTGTACACATACTATATTTTTAATAGCATAACTAATATTTTCTTAGTATTATGCATGTCATCCAATTGTTTTTGTATATTTGAAAAAAATGTTTGCCGCAGGTTTCATCGTAGTGCAGGTTTAACAGATGAGGGGCGGGGCAGCCCTGTGTTATGGGAAGGGCCAGGTACACCGCCGCCCTGCCAGCCTGCCCCTGCTCCTTCTCCTACAATTGTCCCTGCTCTGGCTCAAATACGTCGACACAGTGGACTGGCCAATCCTACTGAGGACAGTGTTGTACGGGTAGCAGCATGCTTCGGAGCCCCTCGAGCATCTACTGTCCCTGCATGCGGTCCAGTATCAGGTACTGCCCTAGGAACCAGGGCTCGCCGAACCATGGATTCTCTTTATATCATGGCCTGTAACGGGTCCCTGATTCAATATGACCTCGAACCCCGTCACTTGTCAGGTGAGTAAATGTAGAATTATACTAATGAAAATAGATTTAAAGAATAAGAAACATGAGGTATAAAATTACTGGAATGATTGTATGTAATTAAAGTACGCGTCATATCATTGTGAGCCTGAGTATTTTGAGGGTGTTACCAGTTCTACTCGTGTATAATTGAAAAAACACATGTGGTTAGCTATGTCGTTATTCATCAAAGCCAGTGGGATTTAAATCTGAGAATTGGTTGTATAGCAATTAATGACAGGATCAATCAGCTGATTTCAGCAACAGTAGTGACGAAGTCCCATTCAATAAAGATTGGCTGATTACGTAGTTCAGCATTCACCTTTTATTACCAAAGTAGATTTACGAAAAGCAAGGCTATCAGCTAATGTACAGTCTACAGTTACCAATAATGCCTGTCGACCTTGGTTTCAATTTATTAAAAATTTTACTCTCACATCTTACAATTCTTTTAAACTGTGTGGATTCTATAAATAGTAATTTAATTTTGTAATTGGATTTCAGCCAAATGGATCAACTTAATTCATTTTGATGAAACACAAATTGCTTATTATATGATTTAGTATCTAGATGTGCTTCAAACATCTAGTTTATCCATTATTCATAACGAATTATCGCCTAAAGCAGAGTCCTCACTAGATTTCATGAAGAGCCTTATTTATTTTCTCAAAATAATCTAAGGGTGGCAAGTATATATATATATATATATATATATATATATATATATATATATATATATATATATATATACAGTTTTCATATACACCTACAAACAAACATACATTATCAGTAAAAAACCCTAGTATATATCAAGTAAACCAAATATGTTATATAATAAACACTTATTTAAAATAATTAATTGGAAATAACAGACAACTGATTTTACTTGTCTGCACTTATTACAGTTCTAATAAATTGTAAGGCCCGCAAAAAATAGTGTTAAGGGCCTCATGCGGCCCGAGGGCCACGTAGTGAGTATCGCTGGCCTAAATGTATAAAATAAATAAATTTGATAATTTTAAGTATAAAAAACATATAACTGCTTAAATTCTATGTTGATTCCAGTAATAAATTTAGAGATAGAGATGTATAGAGAGAGAGATCAAATGTATTTACAATCTTAAACATTGAAACATTGTCAAATTTACATAACATACATAAACAAAGTCTTTCTTTCTAGCTTTGTGAGGTACAACAGTTAACCTCTCAACTGCTGGGTTTACAGTAGCATGCCAACCCCCTGTGCTGGGTTTTTTACAGATAGAGTAAACCCTGAACCCATGCTTAGATAAACATTATACTCATTTATACATAGTGGTTTCATTATTTTTTCATTTGTATAACGCTTATATTATCTTTTTAACACAGTAAATTATCAATTTCCGACTCCGTAACAAGACGCGAATCGTGTGATGTAGACGCCATAACAAAACACTAAACAGCCACTGTCAGTTGCCAGCGCCAACAGTCAGCTGTATACAACATAATGAACAACTATTCTCTGTTTAGTAAAGAGCTTGCTAGTAGTTCAACAAAGTATCCATAGATGTCGTGGGCATGTTGAAGTGGAGAAATAATCAATACCGACGATACGTGTACAGCACACTGAGCGCGTTCGGCGGAACGACTTCAGTCGTACGTAGCACAGCGGGACAGACGGCGGCGCACGACTTAACTCGTTTACAGCAGTTGAGAGGTTAAGGTATTCATCCACACTATAGAACGGACGATGCAGCAGATAGTGGTTGAGTGCATTCTTCAATTTCTCGGATCTGGAGCTCTTTATTTCCTCAGACATCAGGTTGAAAAGTTTGGCCCCAGTGTATGGTTTACGCTAAAATCTTCTGGTGTGATGTGCTGGGAAGTAGAAATCATGGGCACGGCGCGTGTTGTGGTGATGAACATCCTCATCGCACTGTGGAAGTAATGAGTAAGCAAAGGAGACAACTTCGAGGATTTATGTGTTTACCACCATCTGGATTTTCCACTCCATAAATGCTCCTCTGCAGTTCTCTCCAGTCCAAATTGACCATTATACGTACTGATATTTTCTGAAGAACCAACACAAGATTCATATTCTGCTGACACGTGGCACTCCAGGGAACAATCCCGTACCTAATGTGGGTGTCAATCAAAGCGTGGAATCCTGTTTTTACTGCCTCAATCGTGCTGACTGCTTGTACACACCTCAGAGCGAAGATCCTGCTACTCCATTTCTTGCAGAGTCCATCAGTGTGCTCCTCCTACTTAAATTTGCAATCCAGAATTAGACCGAGATGTTTTATGGAATCGACACTCTGGAGATTGGGAAATTTTGAAATGTCTTCCTTCATCCTGCACATGTTAAGCTGTCTGGGTTTTCATTTAATACTAAATCATTAATACTACAGTATTCCGCAGCCATGTTGAGGGATTTGAACGACTCTTCCTCAAGGTCTTTTTTTTAAGTGAATAGCTTTGGAGGACTTCAACATGCTGGGAAAGGAATCCAAACATAGGCTTAGATTGAGAATGTGAACTAGAGGTGTAAGTAGTTCATGCTGATAGTATTTTACTGTCCTTGAAGAGAACTCATCCAGACCGGAGGAGCTCTTGTTCTTCATTACTCCAATTAATTTCTTTAGTTTATTTTCAGATGTTGTTGCTAAGTTTTTCAATGGAAAAACAATATCTTGTGCCTCTGATATAAAGACTTTCGGTTTTTAAGTTTCAACATTCTTCAGGATTTCGTTGGCTATAGTTGTGAAATAGCTAATAAATGCATCGGCGAGTTCTACAAAATAATGAACTCTTTTAGTAAAACTGCAGCCTTTAGTTTCTTGTTTTCTTCTAAAAGTACATTGCAGATTTCACCTGCCATTTTCAGGCCGTGGGAACTCTAAATTTCATTATGAAAGTTACGCCGGTTTGGCTCTACTCAAGTTTTAATTTATACGTTATCAATACTTTCAATTGTTCACTCAAACTGTTGGCACTCAGAATAATTTAGATCATACAAGTACAATTTAATAATAAAATATAAAACGTTGATATAACACAAAAGAATAACAAAACAAGTTACAATCTTTTACAAGCATATAAAAAACTTTATAACAATAAAAAATATAAACTTAAAAATAATTACGAAAATATACAAAGTAAAAACAACACTCCACCTAGTTTGATTAGGTTACTTTTATAATGTTTAAGAATAACAAATGAAACCAAAGTAAACAATCGCATTGAACAGAACAGCTATAGAACTGCAGTTACTATTGGCAACACCGCTAGGCGAGAGGTGTAGAGGGGAGTGTCTTCAGCACAATCGGCCAAGCTCACAATGATATGATGCTGACTCTAGTATAATTTCTTACATCACCTTGACAATTTAAATTTATTAAGCTCAAAACATAATAGAAAAAAAACCTTTGAGAAATTGATTGTTTTACATTTGCAGGGATCGTATTTTGACATTTGCTATCATTAGTGTAAACATGAAGAATGTTCAATTTTCTGACTTTATTCAAATCGATTTAGTTTCAATTCCTCATCAGGAATAAAAGCTAAAATATACTAAAAAGGTTAATCTGACAAACATAACATAGACAACTACTTAGGAAATAGGAACATTTGAAACATTTAGTAATATTTAGTAGGCTATTGTTTTTGTCCATCAGCTTTTTTTATTTAAAATTTGGAACTAATACCAATTTCGTTGTTATGGGAGAAAAGGGTTCTTTTTATAGCTGTTTTTACCCCTTTTTAAGAAATTATTTTTAAAATTAAATTTCCATAGTGCACAACTATGATTCAAAAACTGCTTTCCCTCGAAATTTCAAATCAGTTGTGCTTATAGTTTTGAAGATTTCGTGATGAATCTGTAAGTTAGTGGTTTTATTTTTATATATATTCTTAAATTTCTCATTTGAAATATAAGAGAGAACAACAGCAAAATACACAGATTTAAATCTATTCAATACGTATACTGATTTTGTAACAACACATAAAATAAAAAAAACCATGCATGGACTATACATCTGTGTGCACGTGTCAGTTATATCATTTATTAGCAATTATAATCTAAGATATATTACAAAATAGTTGATATAAGTATACAATTTTATAAATACAAAATGTAGTACAAACATAAGTTCAAAATTTAGAGATTTAATTACAAAAAATTTTCAACTGTTACAAGAACACTAATTGTAGTGAAAAACCTAAAATAGATAATGATTCTGCAGTCAAAATTGATCATTGTAGAAGGTTACAAATATGATGTCTGTGTTAAAATAAATAAAAGAAAAAATAACAGAACTGTAACATTGTGATATCTTGTTTGTGTATCCTTCTTACAGCAAACTGATGTATATCGAGCCTCAACTTTGCCTAATACAAGGTTAACAAATATATCCCAAATGAAATATTTCTGTCAATATATTAAATGATAGTTCCAAAAACCTCTGCTAGAGTATAGAATCAACTTATACGTCTTCAAATATGTAATGTTGTATTTCTATGAATATAAATGAGAAGACTTATAATATCGATTTTATGAACAAAATGAAATTTCAATAACCTTGAGAAAATCTCAACCATTTCTATTTTCAGCACAGATTTGCGTTATGAAGGGGGAAGGGGATTTTTGTCTTTGTTTTCTGTTTTTCTATGCTTATGTAAAGCCTGAATAAATTCTCATTCGGTCCCCCTGTGTTGCATGGCTCTTATACTATCTTCGTTTTGAGTTATAATTAATTATCCCACATATTAATTTAATCACAGACTTTATCTCTCATACAAGATTTAACCCTACACAATTATTCAAGTAATTGAAAAGTATTATTAAGAATAATTTTTTTGTTTCTTAGATATATCTATGTGTATGTATATTTAAGTTGTTTATGTTAGTATTTGAATGAATTTGTCATGTCCAATTAACACAGATACTTAAAGTTTGAATCTTAAAAATGTAACCAGAATTTCAATTGTAATTTTTTATAGCTGGCCACTTTACTTGGAACCGTTACAGTATGATTCTATAAAAATATCATTGTTTTTTTTTATTTATACTTTAAACACTGGAATAAATCATTATTTCACTATCGATAATGTTTGATGTTTTAGAAAATGTGTGTTACATTTTTCAAGATTAGTAGTTAGAATACGTACTATTTAAATAATAAAATGATAAGATTAACAAC
Organism: Stictocephala bisonia; assembly: GCA_035578905.1. NCBI lineage: Eukaryota > Metazoa > Arthropoda > Insecta > Hemiptera > Membracidae > Stictocephala > Stictocephala bisonia. Next base: position 219,618 of record JAQJVL010000228.1, read on the forward strand.
TTAACATAGTAAGATTATTAAACTTGTATTTATAATTGTTAGGAATTAGTAAAGAGAAGGTGTGTGATGATACGGGAGTGGAACTGCTAGTGGAGGCTAGAGCTGAGTGGTCGCTGCAACGCCCACCTTACAGCAGCTCGTTGCATCCTCCCTTGTCATGTACAAACCCCTTGCTATGTCCTCCTGAGCCCCCCACTCCAACCTCGGATGATGATGAGCGCTGGTTGTCTCAGGTCAGTTAATTCCGTAGGGGAGTCTAATGGTTTTCAGAGACACAGTTGTTAAATATATCTGGCAGTTGAATTTTTCTAACCAGTAGGCTATTTTTGAGAAATTGTATAGACATTTCTGATTAAAAGTCCAATGTTTTAATTTAATTTAAACCGGTAAAGTTTGTATCATTGTATTGTAAGCACCAAAATAGAGTGTAAAACTATATTTTTTCTCAGTGTCTATTTTTAAATGTCGAGAGTTTTATTTTTTGCTGGCATCTTAGTTTTTTTATTTTATTTTTTTTTTTTGAGAGAGAGAGAGAGAAACTATTAGTTGAAAAAGAAATAGGGAGATAACAGTGTAATTTTATGTATGTATATTTTTAAATTCGAGGTCAGTCGAGAGGGAGATTGGAGAGGAAGGCAAGAGTTGGGAAGAAGTAAAGCAGCTGGCACAGGATCGGGTGCGATGGAAGGCATTTGTTGCAGCCCTACGTCCCCCAAGGGAATTCAGGAATTGAATAAATGAATATTTTTAAATTATGCTGGCTTAGAATTTTTCTTTTTATTTGTAAACTAATTTCACTAATTTTTCATAAATGTTATATATTGGAAGTAATAGATATTAAAATTTAGAGAAAAGCAAGGTAGTGCCGTACAAAATAAATATATTTATTTATTGAATGGTTTCCCTATACAATATTAATACCTTAGTTATTTATGTATAACTAGAGCATACAAAAATACTATAGATAAAAACATCCAACTAGCTTATACCATTAATGTAAAAAGATCTCACCTATCACAAAATACTTGTAACATACTTGGTAAACTATAGATAGAAATTCATCATAATACAAAAACAGATCTAGTTAGTAAAATATGTTGGAGCCAGTGGCCTCGAATATTTTGCTTCTTAGGTCTATTTTTGTGTTGTGGTCCTGTATTTTTATTTTCTATCTACAGTTTACCAGGTATGGTGCTTTCCATTCATTTTTCTCTGAAATCTTAGGCATAGTACCCTAAAATAAACCTGAAAATACTTGTAAAGAAACATATTCACTTATTTGATAATTTTTTCATTGATCGGAAACTAAAGTCCATTTGGTGTGTTTTTTAGGTAGAAATTGTTACTCATGCTGGTCCTCACAGACGCCTTTGGATGGGGCCGCAGTTCACTTTCATAACCGTCAGTGGTAACAAGTGAGTTTAACATGTTTATTCAAATTTAGCACTACAGTATGTATAATTTGTATTTATATTAACTCCTACGTCTAATAACAAAGTTCCAATACGCCACTTCTTCCAACTCATCAAGATTTATGACAACTGAAATAAGACGTCACTACAAGCAATGACTCCTTCAGCGTTATGCATTATCAACTTCTAGTTTTACCGATGTATGGAACCTAAAAATAAAAACTAGCATGAGCCAAGACATGGTAGACTTAAAAATTAAAATATGATGCTACGTTAGCCTCTATCATAGGCCCTACTAGTAGTGGCTAGAGGCTCATATATATAAAGGCTAGAGTTATGTAAGGTATGCATGCTTTGCATATTTTAAATATCTAATTAGATATGGGCTTATTCTGTGGGGTACAACTGTAACTGTAGCAGAGTGTCCCACCCGCCCACCCATACACGTACAGTGGTATTGATCTTAGAATATTTTCACACTTAATTTTCAGCTGTACTATAACAGGTGACAAGTGATGAACTCTGCTGTCCAGCAATATGTGTGCCAGGCCACTGATCCAGACAGCATTCAGCCTTAGCACAACAACTCAGCGTACAATAGTTCACTGCATTGCATGAACACGGCGTCTACTCAATGGTTGCCATCAACGTGAACAATACTAGAGAAGTCTGGGGTGTCCATGTTGGATGTAGTCAAGGTTCAGATGTTGTATAGAGAAAAGAACTGAGTTCAGACTTGTCAGACTATGTGGTTTGGATTCCATAGTTGCCTGTAGGTCTTATAGTTGCCCTGGCTATTGGGCTGTTAATAAATAGTCCTTTCTGAGCTAAGTCGAACTCAGATATTAACAATGATTACACTCATTCGAAATCCATATTCGCCCATATCTTGACAATCGGCGTCTTAAAAATAAATAAAATTAAAAAAAAACAAATAAAAAACATTGGACAAGGCATTTGATTACCAATTATAGTTGGAGCGGCCGTAAATAATGGCTAAGGCGCTGGCTTGCCACACAGACCATTAGTGGTCACACAGACAGGTTCAATTCCCGATGTGACCACTAATGGATTTTGCCCTGCCGCTCCCTTGGTTCGAAGTCACGTAAAGCTGTTGGTTCACAGGTTAAGTGTTAGATAAGGCTCCTTAGCCCTAACTTCGCCTAGTTAAATAAGACGATCTTTAACTTTTGACTTTAATCAAACACATATACAATATAAATAATCAACCTGTTTCAACATTGACTATCTTTAAAATCTTGACTTATAGAAACATTGATTACAATGAGCCTGCCTCTCCTGGTCATAAAAAACTGTTTTATTTTGTCTGTTATTAAAGAGTTTTGGGTTGACAACTTCACATACTTCATATTATTTTTTTATAAATAAATGAAATGTATAGTTCTCTTTTATAATCTTTTTTGGAGCTGATGTGAAAAATAGTAAGACTATGTTTATTATTGTGTATAATTTGCCAACTTAATATAATATTACTACCCCCACGCTCCTGCATTATTTACAGCATAAATAAAAAAACATTACTTAGTGAAAGGTAGGCCTATACAGAAATTTTGTTTATCTACAAAAAAGTCACCAGGCTGGTAAATATATTTTGTAACATTTGCCTACCTTCATTAAATGTGATTTTACTATTTGTTGAAGACAAATAGTAGTATGAAACTAATGTAATTCTAAGAAAAGAAAATGAAATGAAAATAAATCTACTTAACCCTAGATGGTGAATACTAAGCGACCCATTATGAACTCCCAACTTCAAGTGCTTCTTTTTCAGCGCTTCGCAAGCTTTTTTTGTAAAAATCATTAAAGATTCTAAATATACTCCAAATGTCAATTTTATCATTTTGTTTTTCTTCTCATCAACTGTACTTTCACATATTACCACCATAACTTACCAAAAAAAAGTAAATAACTATTGTCTAGAAAAGATTGAAAAAATTTTTAAATGTTATACGTTAATTATAACTTATAATCCTCCTTAGGAGCACTAAAATATTTGTAAATAATTGCAAGATAGCCAAATTGTTTATTATTTTGTGCACTATAATAATATGTTGTTACATTTTATATAAACTACTAGTTTTTTATTCTGAATTGTTTGTTTACATAAAATGCAAAAATGAAAAAAATGTGTAAAGTTATAGTAAGATCATTGTAGGTACGGTAATCAAATAGTACATGCAAAAATTGGAAAAATCAGCATTGAATAGAGAATAAAAAGCTGTTCAGGAAAAATATTTATATTGTATTCAGAAAAAAAATGTTTTTGGTGAAACACCTAATTCACCTACAACTTTGTAGTTTGTTTTGGTGGATAGACTATTTAATTCTCTGTGGACTGACATTTGGTACGCCTTATTACGTCTTCTGGTTATTATTCAGTCATGCTACAAACATCAGCAATTTTACGCTGTCCAGACCTTCAGGCGGGAATTCAGCGGGAGTTTGTTGTTGCACATTTCCCTACATTTATAAAATTGCATACAAAATTATTAAAAATCTGACATGTATAGAACAGAACATTCTGCGTCGATTGTTACCAAGTTTGTCACGCTTACTTTATGATAAACATATATTTTATGGAGGTTTACAATATAGCACACACGACTTGCCTACTTTCGCGATCGTGTATACGTTTGAAAATAGCAGAAGCGCCAGGATTCGCGATCTAGGGTTGAAAACAAATATTTATGCTGTCATAGAATAAGTAATTATATTTATTAGCACTAATAATTTTCTTATACAAATCAGTCAAGTGCAACAGCAGTTGCAGCATAAATAAGCAGGTACTTATAACAATAAGAAAAACCCTTGATTATATACGCACCTAGATGAGCAACCCAATGCATTTTTGTGTGATTGAAAACCATATCGAATGCCGACGTAGTATATTAACACGCCGCTAGGAGCTCTGGTTGGCTGCACTCCTGAGAAGTACTATGCGTCGCCCCTAGATGGCTGCACGGTCGCGTGCCGTGTTCCTTCAGTAGACATTCGTATTTCAGTAAATCAAATTAATTGTTACGTCGTCAGTAGTTTTCGTGGTTTTAGTATTAAAGCCCCTTGCCACGCCTGTCACATTATACATTTCCTCTCAAACTCCTTGTCGTCAACCAAAGTGTAAAGTTGACACTGATAATTATTATAAATTTAAGTAATAAATTCAGTTTCTAGACTTTGTATAAGTAATGTGCAAATCATCTTATTCTTGATGATTGCATATTAAAATTTATTTTTCTCCACTTTGTAAACCTAATTATTTGTCACATTAAATTAAATATCTAAGGGCCTCAGTATGTGCAATTTGTGCACCCATTATGTATTTTGAATGAATATAAATTACTTGTTTAGTAATTTAATTTGCCTTAACTCCAATAAGGTTCAATTTAAAATGATAGATTTTAAACTTAACCTTCTAAACTTCTAAGACAGCAAATTTTAATAAATCATCACAAAATTCGTAAAAAATTACCTTTTTTATCACTAAACAGGTTTATCACTAACATTTATTTCACTTTAAAAAGTGCACAAAAATATAAAAACTAGTAAATAAAAGTAAGCTGAAATGTTTGTTAGTAGTACTAAAAAGTCAGCTGTGTTCAAAGGTAATTGTTATGTGTACTGGATAAAATCGTTGTCATAACATGGTATAAATAAGTAGTTTGTAAATGTACGTTGTAATGAAGACTACTAATTTTATAAGATATTATGAAATATACCAACAAGATTGTAGCTTTGATTATATTATGGTGAAGGTATGTGAAGAAAGTAGTTACAACAAACATAAGGCTAGTAATATATGTATTTTATTTGTCAGTAAATAATTTATCTCATTGCTTATTGCCTGTGACTTCGTAACATTTCCATCGAAAAAGTCTTACACACTGTGTCTTGGTTTAAACACTATACAATTGTGAAAGTAAACAATACATTTATTAGTTAAAAAATGGAAAATATAATTTTTGTTCCAAATTTAATTAACATAAAAGTTTAATTTTAGAAAAAATACGTAAGGGCATAAACATTTTTAGGGGTTTTACATTGTACGTGTACTGTAAAAGTGTAACAGGGACTAGGTTAAGATTACTAAGTTCTAGGCTTATTACAAGAGGTTGCCTGAGACTAGGGATCAGGCAGCATTTAACATCATGGGCCACCTCAGTTGTGATTTTTCTACCTTCAGTGCTGTTAACAACATAAACTGCAACAATGAAAAACATCTGATATCCGTACTTTCGATGATACTCTTCAGTCTGCATTATTTAATTGTGAATATGATCTCTGCAACACATGAAAAAGATATTTACTGTACCACTTTAAATACATTAAAATACCAGAGATTTAATTAATTCTAAAATACTATTGAAAACAATACAGTTTAATATTAGGTTACAAGTGAGCCAGACAGAGGCCAGACAGAGGCCAGACAGAGGCCAGACAGAAGCCAGACTGACCCACCCGCCCACACATACACGTACAGGGTTACTGACCCACCCGCCCATCCATACACGTACAGTGGTACTGAACCACTCGCACACTCATACACGAACAGTGGTATTGACCCACCCACCCACCCACCTATACACATACAGTGGTATTGACCCACCCGCCCACCTATACACATACAGTGGTATTGGCCCACCTGCCCACCCATACACGTACAGTGGTAACGACTCTCCCGCCCATCAATATACGTACAGTGGTAACGACCCTCCTGCCCACCCACACACGTACACTGGTACTGGGGTAATAATGTGAATTTAACTGGTCATCCTTAAAATGAATTGGGCGGAAAATTTAAGTATGGTAGGCATTGATATGTGAAACTATCGACATTTTTTAAAACTACTATTACAACTTAACAGTATTGTCCTAAGTTTTTAATGTTTGCTTGAAAACCAAAGAAACCCGTAGTAGATATATTACAAATAAATGAAAGAAAAATAGGGAGACAATACTTTTTCCACACACTATGTGTATGGGGTCAAATTCTAATGATACTGTAAACATAAATTACAAAATTAACTAGAAAGAATAATGTAAACCTAACAAGAAGAAGATCAATTAAATGAACCATTTATAATTTGGTTGAAATTAAAATACATTAAAAAATATCGAATTGATGCTTACAACTAGCGCGAATCGCACACATATTATTAGTAAATACACCACACATTAGGCCTACACAAAACATTTGACTTAGTATATGATGGTAAAAATAAATGTTTTAAGAAATATAATGCTAAATAACAAATGTATGAACGTAATTACAATACAGTGATTTTTTCACAAAACAAAGAACTGTTGATTAAATAAAAAACATATAAAGCAGAAAAATTATGATTTACCGATTTTTACAAACGTAATTGTAACGCAATGTTTTTACATTATTCACAGAAAATTAACTAGAATACATAAAGAGTCAAAACAATATGATTCAAAAATACCAAGGCTAATCAAAAACTTCCTATCCTGGGACGGAAATAACAAATTACCAGGGCGTCGACTTTCCTTATCTTACATCACGGTGATCAGATTGTCAAAATATACTATCCTTACAAATAAATAATAATTTCTACGACGTAATATTTACATTTGAAAGCAACAAATTAATTTCCATTTTTACGTCACACTATGGAAATGTAAATAAATTACTTATATGTAAACAAGTAAGTCAATTATATTGTTTTGTTTTGTGTGATAGACCAACTAATTAGAATCGATAATTACTTTCATACCGAGCAATAAATTGGAACTCAGGGGTAGGGGTATTATAATTTACGGCCATATTCCATGAAAACAAAGATGGAAACGAAGAGTATTCTAAATCAATTATTGCCTTTTATAGGATTCTGAGTGTTATAAACGTCCATATTTTTGTTATGCGCTCGCTTACGTGGGTATATTGACGTTCACTGTCAAGGCAAGGGGCTAAAAAGTTAGTAATTTATTAATACGGTACTGAGACTATTTGACCAATGCATCTTAGAAGGATGATTTGTAGTAATTAATTAAATGATTTAATGTTCAGGTCTGTAAATATAAAATTGAGGAAATTCTTTTTACATTATAATACAATTCTAAGTATTATTTGCTGAATTATTTAGCTTTGCTTTGTTTATTTAAGTTACATAAAACTTTGATCATTTCACAGTGAATATATCGTATGTTTTTGGCAGTAACCAAACAGACTCTATAAATATTGCACCTATTTTAAAATAAAAATATTTACAGTTAAAATACTACACTGTATAAAATAGGTAAATTTCAAAACCAATTTTATATCTACGATATATATGTTACTATTCATAATACTTGTCTATTCATGTGTATTTTATTGTAACAAGTAATCAAATATCACGGATGAAGCGTAATAAATAAAAACGATTACAACGCGTGACGTAAGTCAACCATTACTTTTCCTTGATTTCAAACAGTCGATCATATTCCACATACATTACGACAGGCGCAGCGCCAGCGCGGTCGGTAATGAGCCCGAGTACAGCCAATTTTAGCTGTTGTCTACTCGAAGCAGTACTGCGCATAGACCAATTCTGCCATAGTCCCAACATGTTCCGCTAGAGACCGCTAGCGCAGTCTGATCACGCAAAGCCGTATCTCGTTGCTCATCTAGGTGCGTATATAATCAAGGGAAAAACATATTATGAATACAGAATGTTTCACAAAACCTGTTTGGCTGGCACCAATGGCATTTCAAGACCTGTTAAATTTTAAAGTGAGTCACTTAAACACACTTTGGTGCTGTAATATGCCTTCATATATACAAGGATGGTTTTTAATTTTCTCTTAAATTAAAAATAATTAGGTTGCGTTTTAAAGTAAGCTAGAAGATGATTAAATAGTAAACTGAGGAAGACAAAGGTTGTTGGATATTTGCCATCATTCATGAAAAATACCAATCACAATATTCTGATTTGTTCAAACCCAAATCTTTTTCAAGTGCTAAAAACTAAATGAGATCGAAACAAACATGTTCTAAAATTACGTTCTTAAACTAATACAAGTATCTACATTAACTATCAATATATTTAACCTAGAACCAGATGAATAGTATGAACTGTTCAACCTAGTACAACAAAATGAACTTCTACTAAATCTTTAAAGTTTTAACAGAGTAAATTAATATAACTAATTAGGGGCTGCCAAGTTCATGATATCAGCTGAAAAAAAATGTTAAAATACAGTTCAAATATTATTCTAATCAGACTGAAATTTAATAAGCAAAAATATATGGTACCTGAAAAACACTATTAACTATTAAGCACAATAAACTGCTTTTTATAAAGTGTATTTTTTTTTAACAGCTGTTGAATGTTTTAATATAGCTAAAGAAGATCTGTTGCGAAATTTTTTAAGTTACATTTTTGAATTGGTTGAAAGAAAAAATAACTTTTGAATTTTCTAAATTTTAAAATGTCTTAAGACTTTACCAAACAATATTATTATCTTTTAGCGAATATTATTTAAAGTGTTCGTAAATCTGTTATTGAATTCAGAAGGCTTATTTATGAAAATATCTACTCATTCTAAAATGGTTCATATGGTTAATTGTTGAGGTGAGTGTGAATTGATTTGGTATTTGTCTCCAGTGAGGCTGGTGAAACGTTGGACATCAACAAGCAGGTTGTGCGCTCCAACCCCGTTAACATGCCCTTAAAACAACCACTCATCATCGAATCAGGATCTTGCAGTAAGTGATGTTCAGTAAATAGTTTAAATATATATCCTGTTCTTTTACAAGCTATACCTCACAGTTTGGTATGTATTAACCTAGTAATATCAACTAAACATTCTAAATTAATTATATATTTATTATTCATTCAGTAAACACCGAAAGTTGAAATTTTTACTTGTTTTATTCTATGTTTTATAAAATAATATAAAAAATAACACTATGCAATATCAAATAAATATAAACAGAACTAAAACCACTGAAATTTTTATGTGCCTGATAAAAAAAAAATGGCTGCAAGGAAGACCCCTGTTAGACATGTAGCATAATTATCTGTGGTGGAGGTAAAATTGTATAATGAATTTCATTCTAACCTTAATTAAGGTTTTCTACCACTTTAGTGCAGGTATGCAGAAGACTTATATCCCAATTCAAAGATTGTTTCTTTACATTAGAATTTTTTTAATTTATACAAAAAATACATTGTTTGCTATAATTAATGGCCTGCAGGCCACAGTACTAGCTGCAGATAGTTTCTTTCTTATCTGAAGCCCAGTAAATTTTTTTAAATATACTGTATCATTACATCAGTATTTTGTATCAATACTAATGGCTCTAATTTATTTTAAATATTAGAAAAATAGACAATGATAATTTGTTACTAGTTTTACATATTATCAATGGAAGGTAACATTTTCGACTTAGAAAATATCGGAAGAGTAGTTCGTTCACCATTTTCCTGAGAAGTTCATTTGTTGAGATATTGTCAAAACTATGAGTTTGGTTTTATCAAAATGCTTAATTAAATCCTTTATTTTATTTTATTCAATGGGAAAGAATTTATTTGGTAAAATTTTGTCAAATGTTAATGGTTTTGGTAAAATTTTTATTTATAATCAATTTTCTCATCTCTGGTAAAATACAAAAAAATGTATCTAAAACATTGGTAACACATTTTGACGGGTATAAAACTCCTGTCGTCTTCAGTTGCAACTTACTACCTTATCATATAAAACAAATTTGTTCTTCTTAACTAACTCATCTCATTGGATAAAACGCTTTACAAATTATACACTTGCATATTCTAAGCCTGAAGAGCGCGCTAAGCTTGTTTGTGACTCCCTACATTTGTAAAATGAAGTTTTGTATCATTTCTAAAAATGATGGATATTTATTTGTCGTGTCCCTTACAATCATATTCAAAATGCATTATTTTCAAAGAAAGTAGATTGGCATGTTCCAATATCAACATTCTGTTCTTGTAGGTAGTCTAGAACTATCTCCCAACATGGTGGAACTTGTCTACAAGACGGACTGTAGTTGGAGCTGTCGTTTGCGAGAGGATCTGGCCGAAGCTATGTTGGAGTCCCCTGCGACTAGAAACACAGGTTAGGCCAAAATATGCTTTTTGTGTTATTTGTTCATCAATAGAAAAACATTTTTACCTCTATAAACAAACATGATTTGTTTGCTATCAGTTTCTTTAAAGTAGAAAGACATACATAACAACAATTGAAATGCATTTTTAATTTAACTTAATTCAATTTGGAAATATTTTATTCTATGAAAACTAAACCTTTTTCTCAATTTATTAGGGGGTGGGAAATTATTATGGTTCAAATAAGTAACTGTGAACTACGAAAAGTGCTCTTTGATTTCTTTAGGAACTTGAAATTACATAATTCGTAATATTTTAGTCAGAATAGTGAATGGAGTAAGTTTTTTTAAATAAATTTTGTGTGGTCATTTACAAATATTGCATTGTATTATATTATCAGATTATTTTCACTTAAATAATCATGAAAAGCTTGTAGATTGTCCTTTCCTGTATACATTTTGCCATCTTACAAGGTTTGTATGTATATACATTAAGTAACATGTGTTCTAATTTTATTTTCTCACAGTCTGTATACAAGAGAATAATGTTAATTTTTTTTACTTATACTTGCCAGATCACATGACTTTATTCACGAGTTAACTATCTACAGTTAGCTCAGTTGGGGATTGTAAACTTGGACTCCGCATTCTGACCTTGATTGAATCAATTACACATGCTTCTTATTAATTACGTGACAGTTATGTTTGATGGATTACGCATCCTACCTACACATAATATTTATTATTTTCTTTCCTGAACCTTACATGCAGGTAACATAATTTAATGGCTCAACTTTACCTCATTCTTATATCTAGGTCTAAAGGTGTAAAATATTGATAGCAAATTACTTGTGATGGAATGTGTGGTTCCTAAAATTTGATGTGTGATAAAAATTAGGTGGTTTCACCGCAAGATTATTTAGACAAGGTATTTTTAGTACAAGTTTTGTTTACAGTCAAGAGTTGAACAAAACTCAACCAAACTTTTAAGGAATTGGTAGGGTGCACAGTCATGATCAAATGTAGCAATGACAATTTATATTCAATGGAAAATTGGTAATAATACACGTATGAGTTACTTTAAAAGATTATACCTGGATAGGATTTCATTTGGTAGAGTTTTATTGTAAAAGTCACTAGTTATATATTTGACAATTATAACTTCAAATATACAATGTAATTAAATGTTAAAATTAAAAAAGTCTTTAGTAAGCAGTTGGAAGTGAAATTAAATTTTTAATTTGCCTTAATGATCGATAGAACAATGGAGCACCTATAATGTTGTCTTCCCCTATCACCATCAAAGTATGTTCTGCATTTATCTCATTAATTACCTCTCTAAATTAATAAATGCTCTAAAGCTCCTCGTCCTGTAGAAGAAGTTTAATATGAAAATACAAATTATTGTATCAATTTTGTCTGCTTTGTCACTTGATAAATAGTCTATTTCGTCCATAACATATGAACACAAAATAACGCCTGGGACTCCTTTAGTCCAAAACATCAAACTTCATAATCAAAACATCAACATAAGAGGTTTTTAAAACAAAGAAGAAATATCTAACATAATTGATTGTGATATAGAGTTGAATTGCCTCTGTTGTGTTGCGGTATAACAGTGGGTTACATAGGATGATAAAGCAAGCTTACTAAGTTAAATTATTGACAGTTTGATGACCAACATAGTATTGATGTAAAATATGATTAGTAATTTTTGCTTCTATGAGTTATTTTATAAATGCCCTGTGATTCAAGCTCGCACTATAGTTAATTATCTCTGTGGTGTCACGATGGATCATTCCAGTTAAACTCAAGTGAAAGTTTGAATTATTTATGTACAGTATTGTGCCATCTGTAGTGTTTTTTACATGCACAAGTTCCATCTAAAAGAAACCTCATTCTGAAGGTTATTAATGTTTACGAAGCTTTACATTTATCATCAGTATGTACCTGCGATGTACCACCAGTTTCTCTGTCTGTCCGGCAAACTCTCAGTATTTCTACAGTTTGAAATATGTATAAAAACTAATTGCTGCTGTTCATAAACTGTTCTATAATATTAATGTAAACTATATGTAAGGATGAAAATACATTCTAAAAAACACAACGATGAAGATTAAAGTTTTAGTGCATATGATTTATGGAAATGGTGAGCTTCCCTTTTCTCAATACTTTGTTATAAACATAATATAACGTAATACTATGGTCAATCTTAAAAGTATATTCATGTAAACAGAAAAGATTTTTAAAAAGCAAATTAACTTAGCTAATTTTGCTTGTCTTAACTCTATGATATTGTATTTGTTTTATAAATATTATAAACATGCCATATGATTGTTTTCTAGTTCATTAAAAATGTTGTGTTAGTAGCAGAAAGCGAACTATTACGTTTTTAAAACCAATTAGTTTATTGAGTGCAGTTTTGTTGCCTCACTGATTAAGGACCAGGTAGAACAAAATTTACATTAAAATTTGCCATTTTCATGAATAAATAGATTACTTTGTTTCAAATATGAAGAACACTGCTGAACAAAATAAAGTAATTAATTAATTTTTCACTACACTACTATGAGTTTAGCTGTTTTCGTTATATATTTACAACCTGCGAAACATCATATTTTCAACAGCTGTCTATTGTTTACTACCGAAAGTAACATTGTTTACAACCGAAAATTTTCCACAGTCAACAACACCTGTTTTTATTCCGTAGTGTAGTGAAAAGTATCGTTCAAAACTCGAGTGAAAGTGTTTTGTATGTTCTCGACCATTTGAAGTGCTCGACAAGTCTCGCACTTCAAACATGTGGTCTCGAACATGCAAAACCCCACTTTCCACTCTTGTTATGAAATATACTATTATAGAACTTTAACAATTAAGTGTTTCTTATCTTATATGTATGTACAGTTGAAAATTACTACATTAAGAAGTATTAATGTACTTTTAATATTTCTAAATATATTGAATATTTTAGAAGTCCTTATTTATGTATTGATGCTAAATAAAAAATTAACTCTGAAGCAACTATCAGTTCCTTTTCACATCAGAGAGTCAGAAGAAAAACTTAATAGGTCGAGTTGTACATCAAATTAAAGGTCTTTAATTTGAAAATACAATGCTGCCAAGCCGACTTCAAAAGGTTGTACATATTCAAAATAGTAGCTGTTTAAATGTATAACCTTTTGCTTGATAAACAACTGATTGAACCGTTGTGGATTAAAGCAGTAACTTGTAAAACATTGATTCTGTCCCTAAAAATCTATTTTTAAAGCAATTGTCAATAGTTTATAACATCAGGGGGTGGTCCCTGAGGAGTCAGGAGAATACCTCACAGAGAAAATAGGTTAAGATGACACTTCACCTTCACTTGATTGGTGGAAAGGGTGCCATGTTGGTCCAAGGCATGTTGGTGCTGCCCCCCTCCCCTGCTAACTGGTTTGACGAGTCCTGACCATATAGCCTGGAGGTTGTATTGTCACTTCAGTCTCAGAGATACCACTAAGAATACCACATCACAGAATGGGCGAAATGTTTAGTGATGTAAATATTGTAAATAACACATTGAGGTGGTCGTTACCTGAGGCTTTAGTTATTAGTAAGGTTAAGTTGTGTATTAAATTAAGATCTTTACAAGGAGAAGACACTGCTGAAAATCTATATATAAAAAGGTCCATCCTACATAAAATGGCAGTGGTTGAAATTTAAAATATTGAGCGATTTAAAAAAAAATTGTTTATAGTTCTCATAAAATGTTTCCAGTGGAGGTAAAAGTGACTCCCCTATTCGGAAAACCTTTCCTTATATCAAGGATGAGTTCTCAGAACTTTGCTATTGTAACCCACAGCAAGAAATTAATCCCAGGTTAATTTACAGTTTGCTTAATTTAGAAGAAATATTGACAATTTATATGGGATGGTTTTATGGTTGGTATTGCAGCATTATATCCTCCTTGTAAAGATCTTTAGTTTAATATACAACTTGAACTAATATCTCTTAAATACATTTTTCTAACTCATCAGGTACCATCCTGATGTGATAAACTATTAAGATTTGCTTTAAAAAATGTTAAGGCGAAGTATAGATGTTTTACCAGTTACCGTACAGCTTTAATCTGCAATTGTTCAACAAACCAATCAGTCGTTTATCATTGTCAAGGATTTGATTTAAACAACCTTTACAATTTTTGTGTTATTACTATTGTATTTATATATGTTGCATTGTAGTGTATAATCTATAATGTCTATTATTTTCAATTTATACATTATTCATTAGTAAGATGCCGATTGTCAAGATATGGGTGAATATGAGGGGCGAATGAGTTTAAATGAACAAGTGTAGTCATTGCTGCTAAGGTCAACTGTTCATTAGAAAGAGCTATTTATTAATAGCCATTGAGCAACCAAGGGACCTTCAGTTTTACATGGAATCCGAACCATGTACTGAATTTCAGCTAACTGACAAGCCTGAAACTCGGTTATATTCCCTCTGAAGCTTGACTACCTTGAATTTACGATAAGGTGTAAGAGAATTTAATAAGCTCTAACCTCACCATTTGTCCATATTTCTTTACCAATAATGACTTTTATTTCATTTAAGCTATTTGAAATCAGCTTTGCGGGATTGTATTTTCTTACTAATGGCTTTTAATTTGATGTACAAGTTGACCTATGCTCTCATTTAAGATTTTCTTCTAACTACTTGAGGTATGCCCCACTGATGTGATCAAAAATTGACGATTTCTTCAAAATCTTAGAACTTAGGCTTAAGTGGCCAGTGTCATAACTAGAATCTACATTTTCCGGTGACAACCACGTCAAGTTACTATTTAGAAGATAACCAGACGTTTTGTCCATTATGTGATCTGGCATCCTAAGTGGTTTCTCTTACTCTGAGATTGGTCTCAGAGAAACCACTGAGGATGCCACATCACAGTATGGGCAAAATGTTCTGTTATCTTGTAAGTATTGTAGATAGTACCTTGACGCAGTTGTCACCGGAAAATGTAGATTCTAGTTTCTAAAAATGTGCATATTTTGGTTTAGTATTTTGGATTAAAATATATAATGCCATCCCTAGACTTCTTGAACATCCTGTATATATATATATATATCAAATAAGTTCCTATTGGCAATATCAGAAAACTACACGTATAGAAATATTTGTTTATAAAAATCTAAAGACAAACGACTTGATCTAACAAATATATTACTCAAGCAGCTATGAAAAAAATAAAATCCCACTGTTAACAAACTGCTGCACATTTTTTAAAATAAGTTTTCTTTCTTTATTATTATAAAAGTAAAAAATTAGCTGATAGAGTAGTTGGTTTACTCAAAAATATTCTAGATCATTTTTCTGGTTTGACCCCAGTCACATTCAAACGTAGTTCAGAAAGTGACTGGCCATTCCTCATTGGGCATTAATTAAACACAGTTATTAGATACAGTCAGCAATGAGTATTAAAGTCTACATTTGTTTAGCTTCAATCACAGTAATTGTCATTCGTCCATATCTTTACAATTGCATCGACCAATAAATATAACTATCTGTTAACATGTTTACTGCTGAGGACATATTTATCGTTGTTGTTCCACTAAACTGTACATCTGTTTTTGTGTGTGTGTGTGTGTGTGTGTGTGTGTGTGCGCGCGTGCGTGCGTGCGCGCATGTGTGTGTGTATTGTAAATAACAACTTGTTGCAGTGGTAATTGTAATATTCAAAGAGCAAATCCTTTTAAATGATTGTGTTCTGTTTTAAAATGAATAACATTTATCTATAAAGCTAGCTGCCTATGAACAACAATATACTAATAACAGACAATTTTTTTACTGCATTTTTAAATGTAGGCAAAGGGAAACAACATATTAGTGCAAGCCCTATCTAGAAAAACTGGCTTTGAGTCTTAAAACTGTTTTCAAAGTTATTATGCAAAGCTAAAACTTTCTTTATACATTTGTGAATAATTTACACATAATTAAAAATGTATAAATATTTATTAATTTACACATATATGTACTCATAAAATATATTACATTTTTGGGGATATTATTATAAAACTAATAATTCAAAAATAAGTTTTCTCACATTATACTGTTTTTGGCATTTAGCATTACAATATATTAAAAAAAACTATTCTGTGTACTGATAACACGTTTACTCATCATTTCTTATTTTTAAAAAAAGCTAAAGCATAAGCATTATTTTTTCTAAAACTAAACTAAATATTGAAAAGTATTTTTACCCTGCCATATCCCTATCAGTGTAAGTAAACTTGTTATCAGTAAATATATTAATACTCAACATATCCAACTTGATTGCAATGCACTTTTAAAGTTCTTTTCTTAATAAGAGTTTAGGAGAATCGATAACTTTAACAACAAACTTGAAAGTACACAGATGATTTGTATATTTGAATGTGAATTTAATATAAATTGCATATTCAATTTTGCAAATTTATTTCATTTCTTGAACCAGATATCTCAGCTTTGAATTCTTAAAAATATTTCTAAAACACAAATACTGACAGTTAGTTTTTTTGTAACATTATTTAAAATTTTTTTGGTTTTGATTAATTAGCTGAAGTCATTGTTGAACATTTCAAAACAAGAAATAGTAAATCTAAAACTGTTCTAGTGATGACAAATTGTTATATTATCATAATGCAAAATGTCAACAATTTATGGATGTTTAATTCACTGATACAGTAATATAATATATTAATATGAACAATGTTTACTCAAAGCGCTTCAGACAACTACTAGTTTGATCGTATTGTTCGTATTTCATGTAATGTATCTAATTTACATGGGTCATAGAACTTACAATAAAGTCAATGTTACCACTGAAATGCATTATTTGTAAATGTGTAAATACAACAAATTGATAATAAATTTGATCTTCAATGAAATTGATTATAAATTGCAACATTGCTGTTTAACCCCAAATTTTATTCATAAAACTATCAAAAGAAAAAAATCTAGAAATGAAACTTTTTGGTATATATTTTTTGATTTATGTTTAAATTTATTGTTCTTGACAATTCAGTAAACATCAGGATTATATATTTAACCACAATCGATAGTGGCTTCTTAAGAAACTTATTTTATATTTTTTTAGTATTTACATTTTTTTTTTTATAGTCAAAATAAAGATCTTTTTATATGACTAAGGGGGGACTCTTGTGTTAAATTAATATTATTACTGTTTGCACTATTTTATACTAACCTTGATTGCACTAATTGCTGTAGTTGAAAAATCCCTACTTTTTGGAATTTATGAAATCTGTTGAACTTTGTAGTTGGTTCAGTGCAGTATGCATTGTTGACATTTTGCGTTTTGTTTGTTAAGGTGTAAAGGGGACTGTGAGGCGCGAGCCGGTAATTGAACGCCAAGTGAACCCTATTGGCTCTGTGGTCACACTTACTGCTCAACTCAACTTTCCCGCTGAGCTTCGCTCCAATGACGGAAAAGTAACTGTTGTAGGCACAGAAACTAAGAAAATTACCTTAGAGTCGAGAATGAATAAATCAGTTGTTAAGTCTACAGTGAGTGAGTGTCTGATGAATGAAAGAATTGTGGGTCCTAGGTTAGATTCTCTACCTATTCAAATTACTGAAATAAGTGATTCTAGTTTTGATTCACTTAGAAGTAATTCTAAGAATAAAAAACAAAATCGTATCGATCTTGATTTGAAGAATGATAAGAAGATTTTAGTTGAAGTAGATGATAATATTTCTGCTGCCCAAAAAAGGGTAGAAGAAACAGATGATAATATTGAAATGGAGAAAAGAGGAAAAAATGGCAAAACAAGAAGAAAAATCAGTAAAGGAGAAAAAAACAAAAATAAAACAGAAGTTGAGATAAAATCAGTAGATGAATATTCAATTTTATCAAGTAAGTCATCCTCAGTTGAAATGACTTTGTCTTCTGCCAAAACAGATTTACCTTTTTGTGATAGTACACTACAAGGTACTGGAGACATTGAAATGCAACTACGAGAAGCATCTTCAGAGAGAGACTTTGATGATGTTTTCTCTGAGCTGGAGGACTTTAAGGGCCGTAAGAGAAGCCTAGACACTACTGTAGATATTAGAACTACTGTCTTATCTGATGACCTTAGTTCTGGTCATATTAATAGGAGCACTATTGAAGAAGTGAAAGAAAATCATAAAACCAATTCAAGACACCGTAAAAAATCTAGAATGAATGATCAAGATAGCTGGTCAAATAAGAATTTTGATGATGATAAGAAGTGTGAGGAAAAAATCGAGGATAAAAAAGAAACTAAAAGCGCTAATGAAAATAGTTCTTTCTCTGATTCGTTGGTAAAACTTGATGAAAAAGGCAAAGGTAAAAAGAAAAAGTCAAAGAAATCTACAAACATGGGTGAATCTCTATGCGAAGAATCACATATAAACATTGAAAATAATTTTGAAATTAAGAAAGCTGATGATTCTGACATTGAAACATTAATGCTTGAAGTATCACAAGAAACCCTATGCCCAGAGTCATGTCAAGGTTCATTAGAATTGGAAGCAACTGGTAGTAAAACAGAATATTGTATAGCCTTGGATGAGAAAAGCACACTAATTGAGGAGGACATGATTGATAAGCAGCCTTCTCTAATAGCCTGTGAAAGTGGAAAAGTAGAATTGAATTGTACTGAGGAAAAGAATAGCAATACAGATGATGAACTGAGAGGTTTCGAATCTGATCTCCTGGTTAAAGATTGCAGTTGGTCTTCAGAAAAAGATACAGAAAAATATGTAAGAGATGATAAAGATTCAGACAAGGAAGTTGATAAAGTAAAAAATGATGAAACTACAGATAAAGATTCTAGTGACGATTGTCAACCAGTTGTGGTAAAATCTGACTTTAAGGTCAACCAGAAAAGGGGGAAAAATCGCAAAATGATGCGAAAGAACCGAGATACTGATTTAAAAGTGGCTGAAACTGAAATAAATCAAGAAGAAAATTGTGTCAAAGAAGATTCGTCCAAGTCTGAACTTATGTCGCCAAAGGAAGGAAAAAGAAAAGATGACTTAATTTTAAAAGATGTGACGAAAAAGATATTTTCAAAAGTAGATTCAGAAGATGAATTGTTTGATGTTAAACATAAGCATATGGAAACAAAATCTGCTTCTGAAAGTTTTCCAGATTTTAAAGTTCAGGTAGATGGAGTCAAACGAAGAATTCGTAAAAGGGAAACAACAGAGAATGAACCAGAAATGAAGGACAAAAGCTTTCCAGATTTGGATATTCCAAAACGGTCTTGGAGTTCAATTGTGTCTTCAAATTTTGAAGATTCCAATGGAAACATCTCAAAACCAGAGGAGCCTATTGCTCCAGTGAGGTCTTGGAGCAGTATTGCAGCAGGTCCAGTTAAGTCTAAACCTCAAGACACTGATGTAATAAAGACCAACAGTTTAGAAGATAGAGACTCTGTATACGAATCATGTAACGACAGTGTAGGTGAAGAAGTAGAGCCTACATTGGATTCCTTGGGTTCATGTTACTTTGAACTTGAAACAAAAGATGATATTGTGGATTCTTTAAATGTTTCTGGATATGTTAAAGAAGTCTTATCAGACTCTAAAAATGGGAGTTCAGTAGAGGACAAATCAAACACCGACTCTGGTGAAAAAGATGATCTTATTGTTGGAATTCAGACATCTGTCAAAAAGTCAAAAAAACAAAAGAAGAAGAAAAGGTGATACAGTTTTACTATATTTGGTTCTCAAGTGTTTCAGGTAAATTTAATTTTGTTTTAAAAACTTACACTTTTTCTGCCAGTAAAAAAAAAAAAAAAACAGGGCAACAATATTAACGCAATTAAGGAAGTTGTTGAACATTTTGTAAAAAATATAAAATAGCCTATATCAATTTATAGGCTATAAAAAATGAAGTAATTATACTAGCCTATATCAATTTATATATATGTTTGGATGTATCAAGGTAAAATTTTTCATTTTCCTTTATAATTTTTTTACCACTAAGAAAAATGGATTTATAAAAAATAGTTTTGAAGGAAATTGAAATAATTATTCATTATAAGTATTAATAAATAATGTAAGTCTAATCTAATGCTCTGAATTTAATTATTAGACTTCATACTTTTTATTAATTCTACATTAAAATTATGAGTTCCACTAGTTCATCATGAAATACAGTATCTAGACCCATCAAGTTTATATTTTTCAAGTAATTAGAATTTATGATTACTCGACAAACCACATGAACCACCATGAATTAAAGCCAACATGCATTCAATTTAGAAAACATTATGATTTTTAATGAAAAATTATATACAAAAAGATAATTTCTCGACAACTTCCTTTTTGGTTACTGGATGTATTCTAACAGTTTACATGTAACATTTAATCAGAGATTTTAAAGTGTACAAAATATTTTAAATACATTGGATAAAAAGTTGTATTAAATATATTTAGCCTAGAAAAATATTGGTGTATTTGTTTATATCTGAATAGAGTTAATTAAGTAGCAAAATTCATAGTGTTTAGTCGTGTAGTTATAGATAGTATGAAATGTATCTATTTATTTGGTTGTGAAGTTTGCCTTTTCTTTGAACTCTTAATTTTAAAAGTGTACTTTACATCGCTTTGTTGTCTGAACATCTCAGTCTACTTTATTTTAAGGTCATATTAATGTAGTTGCTATAATTTTGAACCCTTGAGTGTTGTCTGTGTGCTCTATCCTCAAGACTCGTAACATATGTATATTTTGCTACTTAATGTACAACTTATTGTTTGATTCCAATTTGAATGGATAGTGGGAAATTTTTAAGTTAATAGTTGAAACTAATGAGGGGTGTAAACATTCACCTTGGTGAACATTGATTATAGTAACATAGTGTTACCAAACATGGTTAGTAACTATGTGTAGGGGTTAAATGCAGGTTCCACATAGTATAAATCGATGATCAGATCAGTTGATTCGCAACTTGCTGTACGGTCACGTAAATTTATTATTGTTAAATTATACTTTAAGTTTACTGCAAAATCATTGAAGTTAATTTATTATAATCTTAAGTAACTGATTTTTGTCTTGTAAAGATTTTAATAATCTTAGATTTATATTATTTTCCTTAAATGTTGTAAAATATTTTAAATGCATCTTTATGGTCGTTTTTATTGTCATATAACTTTTGTTAGCACTATGTTTGCTAGTAATGTGTATATGTCAGTGTGTATGAATTAATTTATTAAATGTATAGGCCTATGCTCTCTTCAACTATTTTAATACAATATTTTACTAAACCAAAATGTACGAAAGCCAAAAATTATATGTTAATAATTTTAATTGAATAGTTTTAGGATTGCGATTAATGTTAGTTTGATTTATAGCAATGTTGTAAACATGCAGAGTGGTTAGAATTTAATTTAATTTAATTTAATTTATACAGAGCAGAAAATGGTGTTAAAAAACTATTTTACTATAGTTATTGAGGTTTTAAATTATTTATTTTTATTTTTAAGGCTGTTTGGTAAAAAGATGTCAGGGTAAGAAAAAGATCTAGAATAAATTAATAGCTTAAAATTCTTATAACTCTTATACATTGCTTTAGGATTTCCACTCTCAGTTAAGTGCGCCTTAATACAGCAATAAGCTGGATGTTTGGGTTTGGTGCGGGTATTAAATATTTGAAATTCAGAGTATTCATGTTTGCGTTATTCGTTAGCTTGATATCTATTTTTAACTCTTAAAAGAATGTCAGTTCTTTAATGTTGAAAATTGCATTTCTTAAATGAACTCATGAATACAATTTTGAGTTCATTCTAGAAAATGTGCCTGATCTATTCACATGCAGTCCTTGATCAATATATTTTTTCAGTCTCCATCGTTTTAAATGTTGGAAAAACTTGCCTTATGATATTTTGAATAATATCTTCATCAGTATAATTATTTGATCATGAGATAAAGATCTGATAGCATCCATCTAAGATTTGGTTGTTGTTTTTCTTTTCCCCTGTCTATGCCAGTGGCATTTTTTACTTAGTCTACAAAGAAAATTTAAAATTTAAAATCAGTCTAAGGATTTGAACCAGTGACAATATTCAGAAGTGCTAATCACTAGACTAGCAAGAGATCCTTATTTGTCTTATAAATAACCTTTATTTGATGAGATTTAATTCAGGAGGCTGATATACAGAAATTAACACTCCCACATAATGAGCTCTACTGTATGTATTTTCATGGCAAACTGTGTAAAATGCTGAGGCTTGTGGAATGATGAAGAAATCTCAAGTGGTTTGGTTTTCACAGTTTACTCTACTGATCTAAATTATCACATTTCAAAACTGTGTTGAAATTAGGGATGGCAACGATATCGGAAATATCGATAAATATGTTTCGATATATTAGTATGGATATTTTCTTTCGATTTAACCAGCCATATCGATATTTTAGTCTGATATATCTTATCACTAAATATTGGCGTTATACTCTCTCCTCAAAATCATCACGATTAGAAAAGAAACACATTTAAATTTCCTCTTACGCGTACAAAAAATGCATTGAAATAATAAAGTAACATTATTTAGTACTTTTACGTGAGGTTAACAAACTAAAATGTATTTTAGTGAATTAATTAGGTTAATTTTTAGTGTTTATAAGATGCCTAGTGGCATTTTTATTTGTGAAAAACAAAAATAACAATGTTATTACACTATTCTTTTATAAGTACCATAATAATCAAAGGTATAATTATTTTGAATATTTTTCATTCAATCCCACAGACCACAACTTGTTTCATGTAGATAAATGTATTTTGGTCATGATATAAGAGTTAGTGTTTAGTTTAAACAGATTAATCATGTATAATTTGATATATCGGTTACCCGATATATCAATATTTTTCTGTTGATATTATTGTTAGATCGATATTTGGTTTGCGATATATTGATATGTTGAAAATATTTGCCATCCCTATCGAAAATAACAATTCTATAATGAAATCCAGTATGAAAAATGCTGTCTGAAGTTACATTGTATTTTAATAGATACCAAATTCATCACATTTTACCATCTTATTGTATGCTAACTCATTATTTTGTCGCTCGGTGGCAACTTTACAGAGAGGTTTTAACTAAATAGTCAGCTACCTTCGTTATAACTCTCTTTCCAAGCCTTGAGTACTTATATTAAAAACCTAATTCATTTCGCCTTTAAACAATTCGACTTTGATAGATTAATTTAAAACTTATTTTTTCAAAGTTATTTTTACTGTTTTCTTCATGTTAGATTTTGCTTTTTAAATACAGTGAAAACCCTATTGTCCGTCACCCTATTTTCCGCCAGATTCTGTTATTCGTCAGTGTCTGGGTTCATCGCGCTACGATTTGACAGTTGCCGTATGACTCATCTGTCTAGAAGACGACAATTCCCTCTCCAGCCGTCTAGCCCACATAAGCCTAGTTCCAACGGCCTGCCATCCGTAAGGCCTCATCTACCGTCTAACAGATAACAAGTCTTTGGAACAGGTCGCATACAACATGTGAAAGAGGCGGCACTAAAAATGTGTTGTCGAAGATGAAGTTTTAAGACGCGATGCCTACACAGGTCACGGGCCGTTGGAACAGTCCTGTCTGATGATACACAGGCGAGTCGCCGGCAATACACTACCTGTGTACCGGCATCGGGCAGCCTGATGTCTTCGAAAATACTAGCCGTGGGAATTGTCTTTAATATGTTACTCTGTACTGCAGTTTAATTTTAATAATGTTGATAGTTAATTTTTCTGCTTATTACATAATGTACAAGCTTATGTTTTACATTAAAACTAGGCCTACTGTAATAAAAAGGTAGTTGTGACCTGCAGTATATACATTCTGAAAATGTCTTTTTTCTAACCTTTTCATTCTCATTTCGTTAATCAATATGTACAATACAACATTAAAATTTAACGTGCGTAAGCACTAATAATAAGTTTCCAGCGATATAAGTGTGTTTGGGTGAATTCTCTATAATCCGCCTATTCTCCAATCCATCACAGCTGCGGACCCAAGCCCTTACGGAAATTAGGGATTCTACTGTAATGTAATTTATTACGTTAAGGACATTAAATATAATACCTTAAAATACCAATACATCTTTTTCTAAAACTATTGGATTAAATAGATAAGGTTATTAATTTCTAATTTGTATCTCTATGAATGTAATGCTCTCAGGTGTACTTTTGCTTAACTATGTGGTTATTTTGTGGTTCTTGGGTTCTTGTCCTGATATCTGCTATACTAGATCATCTATCATAATTTAATGAATGTGGTTGCTTTTGTCTAGTCTATATTTATTGCTTATATATGCGTATTCCTTTATTAGTAGTCTTTATCTTATTATATTATTTGTATGTAATTCTGTCTTTTAGTTTTTGTGGTCAACCTACATAAATTTAAATCAAAACATTAAAATTCTAAATGATTTTAAATATTGACTATATATTTATGTAATTTATTGTTTGTAAATTATGTCTCTTGATATTTGTAGTTTGTATTCAGTGTGTATTGTTTGTCTTGTAACATTATAATACTGTACATTATCTTTAAAGATTTATTTTTGTCCCAGTTATTCACATTAAATAACATGCATAAAGTGTAAGTTATTTTGTGTGGTGTTTTAAAAATACTGTAAATATGTAAAATGGTATATTTATTATTTACTCAAGTATAAATGCTGTGATATATTATTTAAAATCCAATAAAAAATATAAAAGTCATGTTAAATATACATAAAAACTGTGTTAGAGTTAGGTTAATTGCATGCAGCTATTCTTTAACAACTATCGATTTCTTTTATTCTGGGAAACTGAATACAAATTAATCATGATTTATATATTTTGGCACATTTTAATAGGTTAATGTTCTATATTTTACTAGTGGAAATATATCTCATTATCTAGAGATTAATTAATTAGTGAGATAGATCAATGTCTTATTGGGATTTAATTAAATACTTCATAGTTTTTCTGTATACTATAAATCTAAATAACTTTTTGTGGTGGATAGTATATTGTACGAAATCTGAATAAATCACAAATTATGAAATTTTAAATTTGCTTTAGTTTAGAAAATAAGTTTATGGTTAAGAACTCAGTAATGTGTTTGAAGATTTATTTTTTATTTTCATCAATATTAAGCTGCCTTTAAAAAATATTTAAACGTTATAAACTTATATCTTCTGAGGGTAGTACTTTTAAATATTTTGTTTCTGAATACATGTAACTTACAAAGTGCTTCAACAATAAATTTGCTCTTTTAATACTGTAGGTACTTGTTATTTACCCAACTAAATATTTTAAAAATTAAAAACTTCAAGAAGCAAATATGGTTTTCAGTGAGAATCCTGAGTTAAAGCAGCCATCCCTTCTTTATTAGTCAATCCTGAGTTAGAGAAGGATTGACTTATATACAAGGATGGACTAGTATAACTCATGTGTATTAGTCCATCCTTGTTTATTAGTCAATCCTGAGTTAAAGCAGTCCTCCCTTGTTTATTAGTCCATCCTGAGTTAAAAAAGAACTCACTTGTGTATCAGTTAATCATAAATTAAAGCAGTCCTACCTAGTGTATCAGTTAATCCTGAGTTAAAGCAGCCCTCCCTTGTTTATTAATCAGTCCTAAGTTAAACAGTCCTCACTTGTGTATCAGTTAATCCTGAGCTAAAGCAGTCCTACCTTGTGTATCAATTAATCCTGAGTTAAAGCAGCCCTCCCTTGTTTATTAATCAGTCCTAAGTTAAAACAGTCCTCACTTGTGTATCAGTTAATCATATATTAAAGCAGTCCTACCTTGTGTATCAGTTAATCCTGAGCTAAAGCAGTCCTACCTTGTGTATCAATTAATCCTGAGTTAAAGCAGCCCTCCCTTGTTTATTAATCAGTCCTAAGTTAAAACAGTCCTCACTTGTGTATCAGTTAATCCTGAGCTAAAGCAGTCCTACCTTAAGTATCAATTAATCCTGAGTCAAAGCAGCCCTCCCTTGTTTATTAATCAGTCCTAAGTTAAAACAGTCCTCACTTGTGTATCAGTTAATCATAAATTAAAGCAGCCCTACCTTGTGTATCAGTTAATCCTGAGTTAAAGCAGCCCTCCCTTGTTTATTAATCAGTCCTAAGTTAAAACAGTCCTCACTTGTGTATCAGTTAATCCTGAGCTAAAGCAGTCCTACCTTGTGTATCAATTAATCCTGAGTTAAAGCCTAAGTTAAAACAGTCCTCACTTGTGTATCAGTTAATCATAAATTAAAGCAGTCCTACCTTGTGTATCAGTTAATCCTGAGTTAAAGCAGCCCTCCCTTGTTTATTAATCAGTCCTAAGTTAAAACAGTCCTCACTTGTGTATCAGTTAATCATGAATTAAAGCAGTCCTACCTTGTGTATCAGTCAATCGAGTTAAAGCAACCCTTCCTTATGTATCAGTTAATCCTGAGTTTAAAGCATCTCTCCCTTGTGTATCAGTTAATTCTGGGTAAAAGCCCCTTTCATTTGGGTTACAAACTTCCATTAGCTAATCACGTACCTTATTTACCCACTAAGTCTTTTTATTGGAATGTCTTTTAACATTTAGCAAAAGTTAACAATCAGTTAATATTTGTTAGCCCACTACTTGGGATGGTGAATCCATCAACATTCATCAGGCCATTTAGGGAAGAATGGACCCTTATTAATCTCTGTTCTATATCTAGTTTTAACAAGACCCAATACTTATAATTCAGAAAACATGGTCCATCTTGACAATGAAACACCTTTTTATTTGTGAACAAATTAATAAGATAGGTAACTTGTATTGGACCGACCATGTAAAGCTGTCACCAGGGAGTTCAACTCAACGTAGGCTACTAATTGAATCAATAACTATTTGTTCATTTATAGCTAATGCCTAAGAGCATATTTAAACTGCGAAGAAGCTCAGTGGAGTGCAGATTTTATGGTTCAAATGTCAAACTGAGTTGATGAACAATTTGAACTCATTAGGTAAAATTCAGACTGTGGCTCATATGATCTGGCGAGTAAAGTCTCAATTCAAAAAAGATTTTTAATAATTTAACAGTTAAATTATCATTATTTTTAAATAATAATTAAAAATTAAATTATTATTAAAATAATTATTTATTATTAAAAACAGTTAAATAATTATTAAAAAGATTTTTAATAATTTAATGATGTAATTGTTAATATCTTTTTCAGAACTTTTCTTCATTGAAATATTTTACATTCTAATTTTCATAAGAAAGACTACTTGTTCTTGTATTTAGTAAAAAAGTCTCTTCATGATCCCATTAAAACAAATTAGTTAGAGATATGTGACACAAGTGGTTGCGTGAAATAACTTCTTGCCCCACTTAATACGTCTTATTTATTTATTGTTGTATACTTTTATATGAAATATAATTTTTCAATGGCATTTTTGTCATAAAATATATATTCAATTTGCTGTGATGAAAATAAATTAAAACTGTAGCATGTAATAAGTTATTAACAATACATTAACACAATAATTAGATTTAAAATGTTGTATTTAGAGAATCCATCAATTATCAATAATACGTATTTCAATTGAAGATGTTACACAACAAAAAATAAAACCGGAACAATTTTTGTGGTGTCTTTTTTTATTGGCAGCACATTTCAGAAACATTTTTTTATGATTCTGACAACACAGTTATTGCATTTGTTATAATTTTTCATTTTTTCCCCTGCCTATATTGGGCAAATTGCATATTGACGAATGGATACATTTTCTCTTTGTAACTGTACTAATGGCTCCTCCTGCTCTTAAACATATAAAATAAAGTACACCTTACAATGATTTTATACAATCATTCAGAATAACAATTATTTACATTGTAAAACTAGGCACAAAAACTATAGCTAAGTAAAAATATTAATTGTAATTAATAACACTGAAGTGGTTGTTATTGGGGGGGCAATAATTTACCCCAAGTCCTGCAGACATTACTTCAGGCCAAGAGTGCTGAAATTATGACTGTCAAATATCTGAGAAAGTCAAATAGAAAGTACTGATGCTCTCAAGGTCAAGAATGGTGCCAATTGTCCAGGTCAACCAAAACAAAATGGCTGGAGTAATAAATTTCGCCACGAACCTCAGGAATATTAAATAAACAAATAACTAATTAATGTTTAATTAAATATTATTAACAGAACAATATCAACTTAGTAAAGCTCAAATTAAAAAAAAACACTAGCCAAAACAAACATAAAATAATGCCTAGTTTTTGACAAAAGTATTGTGGTTTGATTTATCATACTAATTTGGTAATTACTCTACGGTCTCCAGATTTATATTCCTTTCGTCTCATGTGTGTTTTATTCTATAAATGATGCATACTTACTATAAATTTTAGTATTTTGGAGATTGCTGTGTATTCAATTTCCAATCGCAAACAATAAAAATGTTCTGCTCTAAAAAAGAATAATCATCATTTTGTCTGGTAGTTCAGCCTAGAAGTCCATCATTTTTGCAATTACAAGCAACAAACTTTACAATTTCAGCAAGACTGAATATAACTTTTAAACCTTATAATGTTTAAATTCTCTGTTACTTTTAAAATGTTAAACCTACCTGCTGTAATTTCAAATAACTTGCTAGGGTTACATCTATATCTGGATTTTGTCTTTTAAACAAATCTGTGTGTGTTCTGGGACTAGTTGTGACAATTTTATTTTAGGTTTTAATAATTTGTAGCCTAGTTAGAACAAAAACAAAAAACTAGTTTTCACTGAGCATCAAATTTTAACTTTTATTACTAAAAAACCCACTAATGTATGACGTTTATATTTTAACACATGGTTGACAGGAGTGTTTTCTACAATATTTATAAATGTTAGAATTCTAAATTTTCAAGAGAAAGAGTTTTCATCAATTTCCTGAAACATCGTTTTCTTGGCTTCTAGAGGCCATAAAATTAGTTACTTGATCTTGTTGTAATCCTTATGAAATTTATAGTTACTTTAATATGCGTAAATAAATGCAATGATTTGATTTTAATCAATTCAAAATCACTTTAAATTGGTCAAATTAAATCGATTTAAATCACTGCATTTACTTATGTATAAAAAAAGTAGACCAAGTAATAAATTTTACTACTTCTAGAAGCCAAGAAAAAGTTGTTTTAGGAAAGTGATAGTAATTTTTTATCTTGAAAATGTAAAATTCTGAAATTTATTAATCTTGTAGAAACCACTCCTGTCAATAAGAACAATATATTAACAGGCTTTTGAGTAATAAAAGTGCAAATTTTATGTATAGTGTAAGCTAGTTAAAATTCCAGTACTTTTTTGTTACAACTAGGATACAAATTATTAAAACTTATGATAAAAATTAAAAATGCATGTGTCATAACTTTTAATTGAATGGGAAAAACAATGGTGTGGTTGAATTTTTCAAAGACCTCTTAGTTTCTAAGTAAACAATCTTAAACCTGGCTACACATAATTTCTGCACTTACTTTAGTTCTCTCTATCACTTAACCACAAATGCTTGAATCTGTGTTAAAGGTTTAAATTTCAATATGTTTAATTTTTAATGTGTATTTATACGTACCTCGTTAAACATATCTAGGATTAACCAAATATTTGGTAATCTTGACGAGCTCATGGCCTAGTGGTCTAATGCGTAGACTTTGAGCCTGGGTTAGGGATAGCACAGGTTCGAATACAGGTATTCACCTGTAATGTTTACCTTGTACTGTACTGGTTTGCCCCCTTTCTCTGTCTACAGATCAACAATCTATATGGAGAGTGGGTTAAGAAGGAGATGCCTAATGTAATAAAGTTAAACTTTTAGTATAATGACACTCTTTTAAAAGCCTTGATCTTACAAAAGTGAGGACTATAGAAATTTCATTGCAGTGTTTTAAGAAGTACAAAATATTTGTTAACAGCCAAATTAACCCTAGATATACATGGCCACAGTCATATGTACAGTTGAAATTAATTTAATCCAAATTTATGTTAGTCATGTTCATTCATGTACATATATTTGGCTACAGATACAGAAAAAATAATTACTAACCAAACTCAAACTAGCAGAACATGTTTTAGTATCTTAGATTACTAAAAAGTAATAATTAAGTATTTTACTTCATATTGATTTAAGAATGAGCTTCGTTTCAGTTTTCTAACTGGGATGGCAATGTCTACTTTAATCTGCAGATTGCAGGACACTCTTAGGCCAGAAGAGGATCAGAATATCTCCATCTGAAAATTTAAAAAAATCTACTTGTTAAGCCTTTTTCACCGTTTTTACTTCAAAATAAATTCTAACATCATACATTTATGCTATGTAAGACTCGGCCACCAGCTCGCCCAATAGTTGTCCCTCAATAATCCGACAGGTATGGGATCGAGAGGTTGTTGAATTATCGAAAACGTTGGATTAACAAGAATGTTTATTTTCTTAATGAAATTGATCAAGATAAAATACTAAGAACATTATTTTCTAATACAATACACATGAGAACTAAAGTACTGTAATGCAATAACCATTTGGAACAGGGACAGTATAAAACACAATAAAGTTAACAAAACCTGTACTAAACAATACAATACAGATACGTAATTTACACTTAACTAAGCTTCAAAATCATTGTAAAAGAAACAAAGAAAGATAGTTAAGTATGTAAAATAAACACAATACATACAGTAAGCAGTATTTACACGTTGAAAAAGTCTGTGATTGTCTTTTTCTTCTTCGTACGCAGACAGTCCTTCATTTCATGTTCTTAGATCTCTCTTAACATCAATATGTTTGATAAGTTTAATTGTATCAGTTAAGTTCTGATACATTTAACTGTGACTAGGCCCTTTCAGCAACGAAGCAAAGCATTGGCTGTCGATACCGCATTATCACAGCAGATGGCGAAGTTTTTCTCCAGCACTACCCCCTTGATTTCGTTTTCATCTATGTCTTGACTTTCTAGATTATTTCTGCGTCTGTCACATCAACCGTAAGGTCGTCCTTAATAACCCATGTTCTGAATTCTTGATGCTGGAGCAAGTTCCACTTCTTTGCAAATTTTAAGTGCAGCCTCCAAAATAGTAGATTCAGAATCTGTGTTGGCTTCAGGGCTGCATGTCACAATATGTGGATTATTGGGCCAAACTTTCTTCCAGGATTTTATAAGAGTTATGATCTTTACTTGCTGGCAAGAAAATACGGCATTCAAAATCACAGCCTTAATGTTGAATGATTTAAGAATTGCCGCAATGTCAGCATTATGTTTACTGACCATATCCATTAAAAGGTGTGTTTTTATAATGGGCTTTGAGTGTCTTAATGACGTTTTGGTACGTAGGCTGGATCAAAGCGGTTGTGTTTTTTGGTAGTTCATAACCTCAATGGAACCATCAGCAGTTTAAACTTTTAGTTCATCTTTGTCAGCTTGTCCTGGTGCATTGTCAAGTAACAGAAAGGCTTTCACTGGTGACTTCATCTTCTTTAATTCTTGCTTAGCTTGCGGGACAAAGCTGTTAGTTTATCGATCATGAAAAACTTCTTTCATGACCCATGCGTGGCTTAGTACATGTAGGTTACTGGTATAGATTCAACCTGTACATTTTTTAATGCTCGTGGGTTTTTTATTTACCAACAACAAGCAGTTTTAGAACATGAGTTCATATACGTATCATCAGAGTGATTTGTTCCTTTTGTAATTTTCTTCCAGAAACCTTTTTTTGATTTTCAGAAACAAAATGTCTTTCTTGGTAGCTGCCGCCAATTCAAGCTGGTTTCATCAGTGCTATAAATTTGTTCAGGAAATAGGCTAAGTTAATTGATTTTTTTGTCCTACTTTCCGGTGAATTCCGATATTTCAGAAATGTCAGCAAACCCTTTTTCGCCACTCATCTGCATAAACTAGCACGAAAGTCATTTTTACTTGTTATATATTGATACAAAAACTGGGCTTTTTGTTTTAAAATATCTACTGAAATAGGTGCATTTTGGTTCCATTGCTGTTTGAACCAAATGAAAAGAGCATCTTCAACCTCGGGGAATTTGCTAGTTCTAAGAGTGTTTCTGTCCATAAGTTCACTAATAGACTTCATGAATGTTTCTATTTTTTCTTTATTTTTCATGATATAAACAGTAGGTCGCGCTATGTGTTGTACACTTTAGATACTATAGTCGTAGTTTCACCACGGCTATTCATTTAATAATTACCTGTTTTATGTTTTACATTTTACCCTGTCACTAGTCACCAACAATAACACAATGTATATGTTAACACAATACTGTAACAAACAATTACAAAACGTACTACGAACAAGTGTATGTTCTGAACGTACAAAACTAAGTAGAATTGAGCTCTGGACTGAACAGTATGAGTGTGGGAGGGGCATTCATGGCGATGCAGGCTTATTTTGTTTCCACCAATAAAACAGCCGGCGGCGGGTCAAACTGCCGAGTACGTTGTATTCCTAAGTGTCAGATTGTCTAGGAACAACTGTACTCATTTTCTCTCTTAAAACTAATTTAAAGTGATGTTTTAAATGTTAATAAATATTCATATATATGTTTTGTATTTTCTCATATAAATTTCTTATATATGATTTGACAGCTCTCCCACTCGTTCTACTCATATAAAGAGGTTATTAACTGCTTTTTCTCCTACCTAGATTAGTTTAGTTTGTTGAGGGAAAGGAGAGCTCTGAGGCTGTTCCTAACTGCATGTCAACCTTGGGTTTATTGTGCTCCGTTTCCCCTACCTAATCCAATTTTGATATACAGTACACCTTGATTATTCGGCTTTGCTTTATTTGGCTTGCCATGTTATCCGGCATGACAATCAGAAAACAGTAATTTTTTTATTAGATAAAATTATAAGTATGCAAAATAGTTCAGACCTGCATACTTGTAATACGAGTGTAAATCTTGAATACGAGTTTTTGAGTTTTGCATCTTGAATATTGCAGTTTTCTGTGGTGGAGTGAAAACACAGTTTCATTCATTTAAAAGATCTAGTTACTGTAGTAGTTTTATAATCACTAAAATTTTATTTTTTTGCGTGTATAGTATATACAAAATACTATACAATAATATAACAAATTATGTTAGAATTTCAAATGAGTAATACACAGTTGTTTTTAAGAAAATGTCTTAATCTTACAAGACATAAGATTTTAAGAAAATGTAGTTGGCCGCGTTCACTTCGTAAAAATTCATGATTTATATATGTTCCATGCAATAGTTGGCGCTCCTCTCTCGCTTGCCATCTGAAATGAGTTATTTGAATCTGTTTTTTGATAGACCAAGTTCTTTGTTTTGGACTCCCAAGATAACAAAACCAAATCTTTTCAGGAAATTTTAAAGGGGTTCAATTTAAAGTGGTCCGTGAACACGCCCACCAGGGTGACATACAGCCATCAACAACGTTGTTTCCAACATCCACGATTTGCCAGTCTCGGTCGTATCCACCGCCATTTCGGACCATTATGCTCAGATCGCCATTGTCGATGGTTGGACACCAATCCATCTCCAGTGCACCGTCAATTCAAAAAGGGACACTAGGCCCGAAAATGTTTTCCTTCTAAACAATAAACTTCTAAATGAAAGTTGGGACTGCCTGACAGAAATAAATTGCGCAGACAATTTTTTCAACTCTTTAACTGTTTGAATTTTCATCTCGATTCCTTTTGCCCCTTCAAAACACCAAAACTGAACCGAAAGTTCAATCAAAACACCTGGATTACTAAAGGAACTTTGGTGTCATGGGGAAATTAAAAAAAATATTGGAGACAGTTGCAATTAACTTTCAATCCTGAATTTAAACTCTTTTACAACAAAAGATCTACAGAAAAGTCTTGAAAGCTGCAAAGAGCTATGAAATAAATAAGCAATTAAAAAACGCAGAAAATTTCTCTAGACAAGCATGGTCTGTCATCAACAGCGCCAAGGTGTCCGATCAGAAAGCACAAGTAACTGAACTGGAGGTGGAGGGAAAGATTGTCCGGGAGCCTCTGGAGGTAGCGAATGTCTTCAATAATTTTTTCGCAAATGCTGGTGACACCGGCCTCACACTCGCACCTCTGGCTGTATCTGGGCAGTTAAATCCGGCCGAATCGATGTTTCTCACCGAGGTTACTGAGCAGGATGTGTCAGGGGTGATTTGCGATCTGAAGGCAAAAAAATCGGCAGGTATCAACGGCATGTCGACATGGCTTCTGAAAAACTGCCAAAACGGCATCGTGGGCCCTCTTACTCAATCAATTAATCTTTCATTCAAAACAGGCATCTTTCCAAATTCTCTCAAGGTTGCAAAAGTGATTCCTATCTTCAAAAAGGGAGATTCACGGCAACCAAACAATTATAGGCCTATCTCAATGCTGCCGGTGCTAAGCAAAGTTTTTGAAAAACTTTTCATGTGCAGGATGCTAATTTCTTTGAAGGACTCAAAATTTTGTCAAATAACCAGTTTGGTTTTCAGAAAGGTAAATCAACTGTCGACGCAATCATCCACTTAGTGGAAATGATTGTGAGTGACCAGGATATCCACAATACGACATTAAGTATCTTCCTTGATTTATCTAAGGCTTTTGATTGTGTGGAACACAATATCCTCCTTGACAGACTGTGGAATTCAGGAGTTCGTGGCCTGCCACACAGATGGTTGAGGTCGTATCCCTCCGGAAGGTCACAACACGTTCAAGTCAATGGAGCGATTTCATATACAGCCAAATTGAGAAATGGAGTCCCTCAGGGATCGATTCTCTGCCCCCTCTTATCATTGGTGTATGTGAATGATCTGAATTCTTTCATTCAAAATGGGCAAATTGTCCAGTACGCAAACAACACAACTCTCTGTTTCAGTTCAAACAAAATTGAGCAAATTGAAATTTCTTCTTTTGAAGGAATAAATTCTTGCATTCAATACTTTGAAAACAAAAACCTCAAAGTAAATCCTTCAAAATCAAACTGCATGATTTTTGGAGGCAGCACCGCTCTGAATTCATACCTCCCGACTGCAATGATAGATGATACTACCATTGAAGAAGTCGATCACGTTAAATTCCTCGGAATGCTCGTTGATGATAAGCTGACGTGGAATGATCATGTCGACAGTGTCTGTAAAAAGTCTTATCAGGAATCTACCTGCTCAGAAGACTATCAGAGCACTGTCCTAAGGAGTTATTGCTTATGGCTTATTACGGTCTGATTCAATGTCACTTGCAATATGGTATTGCTCTGTGGGGGGGTTGCTCACAGAAAAATCTCAAACGTATCTTCGTCCTTCAGAAAAAAGCCATACGAATAATAGCAAAACTCAAATTTAGAGAGTCATGCCGAGATGCCTTCCGGGAACTTGGTCTGCTGACACTGGCTGAGCTGTACATTCTGGAAACTTCACTCTTTTGCAAGTAAAAGAGCCATCCAATTCAGGGTAGGGATGTTCACAGTTACAACACAAGGTCCAGAAGTGTGTACAGAACAGTGCAGCACAGATTGGCAAAAATGGCTCGCCTACCCTCTCAGATGGGAGTTTCCATTCTGAACAAAGTCCCGGAAGGCATTAGATTAGAAAATTGTGAACCAAAACTCAAATCAAAATTAGGACGCTTTTTAGTGTCGAACGTGTTCTACTCGGTGGACGAGTTCATGGACTACATATAGGGGGTATCATCAGCTTGAGATCAAATTTATTTTCGTGATTACAAATCTTGTTGTATGGCTGAAGTGTCGACACCACAATATTTTTTCTGTTTTATTTTGTAAATCCTTTTGACGCATGCTATGCAATATTTGTATTGTCCTACAGCAATAAAGAAATTTATTATTATTATTTATTGTTACTTATGTTTTATCCGTCTTGAAATGTATCTGTCTTGACCTGCCACCACATTAGGCCAGATAACCGAGGTTATACTAAACTTGGTTTTTTTTGTAATAATAATTCTCCTATTGAAATTAAAAATATTGCAAGGTTTTTAAAGTATTTCAATGTTTTCATGATTATGGTTTTCGTCTCATAAATGTTTTTTATGTTTGGTTATTGTCTTATTGTTCTTATAATTTATGTCTTGTGGCAGGGGCCCAAAGTGCAGAGAGCTGTGATGACCTTTCTTTGAGCAGCTATGACTCAGCCAGTCGTTGCTCACCTTCCCCCTCTATCACAACAGAAAACGGACTTGTATTTCCCACTGACACACTATGATCACGTGTGCTGTCCAGGGCCAGCTACCAAAGTATAGCTGCTAACCATAATAAATAGTCTAATTTCCATTATATGAGAATACATATATATGTATACATAGCCATTCTAAATTAATTTAATTTCAATTTATTTAGAATGGCACTCGATGTTTGTTTTTGGAATTAATAATAGTTTTATTTTAAAAAATATATTATAAATAGGTTTTTAATATGTTAACAAATGAGTTTTGATATAACATTGGACTTAATGATAGCACAAATTATATTACCTATCTCATTACATAATTATATTCAGTTAAGAACATGTGGCATGGTTTTGTTATGATTTTATAATTGAGTATAATACAAAAATCAAAAATGATGACTAAATAAGGTTTTACATTCTGTTCACCAGTGTTAAGGAACATTTTTAAAAGTTTTTTTTAATATGTGATTTATTGATTTGTCATAAACAGTGCTCTTCGGTTTTATTGCCTTTAATCTCTCTTTATAAATGTAACAAGACTTTCAAGTTCTATTCAGTCACATAATTGCCCAAGATTTTAATTATATCTGCAATTTTGAAGTGGTCTTGATCAATCTTCCCTCCCCCCACGGACACATGACATGGGACTCACTCACCAGCATTTTACAAACACATATAACTAAAAGACCCACCTTCCCGCCTCTGTGATCTCATATGACTGAGAGACACAATCACCCACACTTACTAGCACCCCACCCATTCTAACTACGAGGACATGTAACTTATGGACCCACCTGCCTGCTCCTATAATCTCATATGACAGTAAATTACTGAGCAATGAAAGAGAATCACATTTCTCTGCTTTCTAACTTATCTCTCCCTCACCTCCTCAAAAACATATTTTGCCATGTAAAAACCAGACTTTAAAAAAGGGCAACCTGGTTTAGTAGTTTTTTATAGTAAAGGGAACATTTCATTTGAAGGAAGGCAGTATTGGAGGAATATATGATTTATTACACTTTGTTATAAACTGTTGTTATGGGACCGGCGAAACTTAGGGGTATCAGTCCAGTTGGAGGGAGGCAGTCCAAAGACTGCTAGCATGTCCTATCAAATTATGTCAACATGGGTGTATTTTTTTAAGTTTAATAATTTTAAGTTTACTTGTGTTTGAGCTAACAAACTGTATCCTTCTGTCTTTCACAGATTATGCCATATCAGTTTAAAACTAGCTATTATGTTTGTAGATAATTAGATTCTAAATTTATCCGCTTAAACCTTATATAGCATCATTTTTAGTTTTAAAACTGATGGTTTGGAAAATATTGCAGTTTCCTAAACTATGCTTTCAACTCCTATGATGCTGCTTTTGTCAGCCTCAACTTCCTTGTAATATTATAATACGATCAAAATTTTTTTAAATGTAAAAAAATTATCATCTATTAATAGTGTTTTTTACTTTAGTTTATAGAATTAAATAGTTTTATTAATTTAAAATATGTACTATGACATAAACTTGATCAAATTATACGCACAGAAATATATGTTTGGGAAACTTATTGTTCAAAAATAAAATACTAATATAATAGAAAAACAAATGCACAAAAAATAGTTCTAAAATCATATGTTATTATATAATTATTCTAATAAGTATATTTTTCATCAACTTACAGTGTGTACAACAGGATATTTAAACTTTGTGTAGATAATTGTCTTAATGTAATTTGTCTGTCTATAAAATTCTTTATGATTTAAATTCATAAAATATAATAGATTTAAGTTTTGAATTGTATTTGTGTTATCAAGTTTTTTTGGTTCTAGCTTGTAAGAGAGGGTAAATAATCAATCAAAGAAAATAAAACATGTTTTTCAGTGTTTAGTAACTGACAAATTACCGAGTGGCTTCCTGTGTCCAACTAGTAACGGAACAGTTTTTCATTAAGAGTGGCTTATCTATATATTGAAATAATAACATAAGAATATTTTTCCACGTGTTTTATATTAAAGCTAAATATTATAGTGTATAGCAAAGATAGTGTAATGGATTAAGTATGTATGTTTTTAGAATTAATAACTTTATCTCAGTTTGTTAACAGCAGGCTTAAGTTAACTGAGTGACACACGGAACTATTGATTTTAGTGAAACATATTTCTAAAACTAGTTGTTTGGCTATTAATGGTAAAAAATTGGAATATTTCAAAACCTATAACAATGTTTTTGAATTAAATATTAGGTTTTATGTACTTTTCTAGATTGTTCAAGATCACCCACCAGGTGGAACTGAGATTTCTTATCATGAGGTTTGAATGGTTGTCATTCATTTTTAATATTGTTCAGATTTAAAATTTTCTTTAGTTATACATAATGAAGGCAGGTACATGATTGAAAACCTTGAGGATTCTAACAAAGTTTAGTGTAAATTTACATTAAATCTTATCTTATTATATAAAACAAGCCACTTCTGGACAAATTTTTTTTGCTCCAAGGATTTTAAAATTTTAATGTTTTGGGGGGATTTCAGACCGTGAGAAATCGATTAGCACTGGTCTCAATCCTGGAAAAATTCTGATTTCTGCCCCAGAGGCTCTTAGTGTGGGAATTATTTAACAATTTATTGTTTAGAAGATCATGTGTGTTTTGTTTACTTACTTGTCCATATGTGGTGGAATTATTTAATATTTTATTATTATTTTGAACATGTGTTTTTGTATAATTAGCAACTTATATACTCAGAGTATTTTTTCACTATCACCCTTTTTCTTTTTATTCCTTATTAATTAATGTGTTTATATCCTATTTGTGTTATTTTCTTAATTAATCATTAAATTCTCTTTTTACTGTCTTGTTGAGGCTGCAGGCCAATCTTCCTCACGAGGCAATATGCCAAGATTCATAAATAGGAGTGCCTTGGAGAGGCTGAAGGCCGAACTTTCCCCGTGAGGTCATAGGCCGAGTCCCACAAAGAGCTAATAAATGAAATTTTATTAATAACCAACAAGGGAGAGCAACAACAAACGATCCTCTGGGAGATATGGATGCTACCTCTTCAGTTTGCAAAATTCAACTGAGCAAAGCTCGGTCCCTCGTTACTTCATTTTAAAATGTCAAACTTAGGCACATACCTTTAATTACAGATCCAGTGTTAATGTTTTAGTTATCTTAAATCCCAGGTGTTTCTAGCTTAATGTATGATGTGTCACTTTAGGTAAGGTTAAAAGCAGTGCCGATTAACCATGAAAAGATTGTGTCTCTAATTATCAGCTGTTTTGGGTTTCAGTAGTGGTAATCACGTGTAAATTGAATGCAACCATCAGTAGTAGTAGACCTAATTAATCAAATTATTTGCACACATATTCCTACTACATATCAGTTTTAAAATAAATATGTATTAAAGGATTTGGCCAAGTTAATTAGCAACTTATACATGCATATAAGTTGATAATTAACATAAGTACTGACTTCAGTTTTTCTTTGTTGGGGTTAAGTTATAGGAGGTGCTTGGGATTAATTCTTGCTTGCATAGTAGATCTGAGGTATTGGAATTAACGTTTTAAATCTTAATAATATTTTCAGTGTTTATCTCAACAGAAATTTGCTTTATAAATAGGACTTGATACGTGTAGTTGGTATCCCTATGTTACTCAGTTGACAATCTGTATGATCTCGCCAAACATGTTCTGTGATAGGTGTAGTGGAGTAGTGAGGATTAGATGAAGTTGGCAGATTGCCGTACCACCACTTACCAATACAACACAGTGTGCCCACTTTCCATATTTTTCTTTCATTTTATAGTTGTGATTATATTAAATTTACTTTAATTTACTTATATGTAGTTAGTTATATTGTTATCCAATTACAAGTAGCACGTTAATTTAGGAGATGGCTTTTAGTTGTTATAAAAACATAATTAATTGTACAGCACAACGTCGTCAACTCTAAACTTCTTTGCAATAAGTGAATAAAAACATTATATGACAGTTCAAAAAAAGCAGTTTATTGGTTGGTTCTTAGCATTTATTGTATAAAAAAAAGTGGGTCGGAAGACAAAAAGGTTGGATTGGAATGTCATCAGCAGTACAGAGCTTGTTGCAACATGTATGTGATGTGCGATACTGTTTACCGATCACTGCAGAACTGTCACTGTTCAAATGAAAATGTAGGCAGCAGGAAAGCCAGCAAGCTGTCTGTTTAGCAAATAAATATTCTAATTTTCTTTAGTTAGTCATATATTAATACATAGTCATTATCTTAATCACTGTCAGTCCACTTCATATTAACTCAT
The DNA here is from genome assembly GCA_035578905.1 of Stictocephala bisonia. Taxonomy (NCBI): domain Eukaryota; kingdom Metazoa; phylum Arthropoda; class Insecta; order Hemiptera; family Membracidae; genus Stictocephala; species Stictocephala bisonia. Next base: position 260,548 of record JAQJVL010000228.1, read on the forward strand.
GGTTCACTGTTACTTTATTTACTGTTTTCTCATTTATTTATATAATTTTTAAAATGTCAATATTTAGCTTAAAATAAAAAAAATGATCACACCTTTTACGTGAAGAATGTCTTCCTACATGAATGTTTGTGGAATTGGATTGCTATACTTATTAAAATTATTTTGTTTATAAACAAATGAAAAAGTTTGGAGTTGAGGGTATTCTACTACACTATTAACCCAAAATGTTATTTTATGAATTGTAAGACCAAAATAAATAAAAATTAGATTAATTTTATATATTTTAAGGTACATTAGTTTTACATAGTGTTTACAGTTATTGTTTAAATATATAGTATTAAGAGTTAATTTTCCGCTAATCTCTACTTTTTAAATTATAACTTTAATAAAAATGTTGTTAATTAATGTTTTTCACTTTTATACAATTTCAATGAAAATTAATAATTATATTTAAATTTAAAAAATATGTACTTTTACTAAAAATAATTCTTCATTTAAGTAAATATGACTAAGTAACAATTGATGGATCAATTTTAGTTTTATAAATTATTTAAATGGTGGCAAGATTTTTTTTTTTTTTTTTTATTTTAACCAGTAATGAAATGGGATGATTACAGTTTTATTAGAAGTAGAATGAGCAGCATATCAAATGTTATCACTGACAACTAAATGAACTTTATAATATTGATATAATCTATTATGAAAGTTTAATATTTCACAGTATTTCGTTTAATTTAAAATATAATATAACATAATCTGAGTTATAGCACAAGTGGATTTTGCAATTTAGATAGTTCTTGAGATTTTCAGGCTAAAGAAAAGTCCATCGTGTTATAAATTGTTAATGAGTGCTCAGAAAATTAATTAATTTTTAATGGATTATTTATTTGATTCGTTATGAATAGTAAAAAATGACTGATTAGATTAGAGGATATTTGGATAGTGGCTATTTAAAAAAAGATTGAAGTCATGAAACCCAGAAAGACAAGTTCTTAACTTAAATAGACACGTTGAGGATATTGACGTAAATCAGGAGTTCACTTTGAATGTAATAATTATTTCTCAAATCAGGTTTATATTTTAATTTAACTGATTTGTTAATTCCTATAAAATGACCCTTAACTACATAAGATAAGTTTTTTACTCTATATCTCATCATATTAAAACATAGGAAATAATTTGATTTTCTAGAAGAATTTTAAAATGAAAATTAATTAGGAGACTGAAATAGACAGAGGTAACACAATGAAAAAATAAAGTGTCTTTTGTTTTATTTGTATTATTTTTATTGAATCTCACCCAACTTCTCCATATTTGTATTTACTGCCACTCTCTGTTTTCCTGTACTAGCACTCAACATCATGTGCTGATAGTGGCTTAGTTGACAACCATTTAATCGTGTTAGGTCACTTTCTACTCTTCTTTATCAGCAATTTAGATTTCAGCTATCAGCCTTTTCTGCTCATAATGGTTTAGTTTACAAGGCATTTTCATATCAATGCTAAATTATTATTATTAACATCAGCAGTTCACTTTTCAACGTAATGGTTCAGTTTTACAGTAATTTTTCATATTAATGTTATGTTCACAATTGATATATAGTCTACTTTATTTAACCAATATTACAAGACCATTGGCCAGTGGTCTTAAACAGAGGGTTCCAACTTTATTGTAATATAACAGTGGTGAGCATCATGAGTTTGGCTGTTCCTTGGTTGGCGGTGAAGGATTCCATTTTTGGAACCAGCCCGCCCAGTCACTGGTGTTGGTTCAAAAGTCACCTTTTAACCCTTTTGGGACTGAACGACTATATATCCTCAAATATGTTTTTTCTCTTGAGGACCGAAATGACGAAATATGGTCATTACTAAATTTCACATTGAGGACCGAATGACAATATCCTGTCATTCTAGTTTGTTACATATAACATCCAATTTACCAATTACGATAACTTGTACGTCTTTGGGATGATACGCAGACATTCGAGAATGTTATTTTTGATGTCTGGAGCCAGCTGTTGGAGTATAACATCAATGAAAAGAACTGATAATAATAGACAGAGTTAATAACTGACGAATCTGACAATATTAACAAAATATTTCATGTTATAAGTTTTTTATAATTTTTACTGTGTTTGTAGGTAATTAAGTTTAGACTTCAATAACACAGATTCCCACAGGTAAAATATTTTTTATTTACAAGCTGTAACTATAAAAAACATAAATATTGTTTTTGACAAAATATAAATATTTGTAAATTAAGAGATAAGTTTTTGGACATTTATTCTGATAAAGTACTCAATTACAAACATTATGGTCAAAGAAGTACTATCTACAAGAACTGATTTTATAAATAAATGTATAAAGACTTGCATATCTCCAAATTTTCGGCCTAAATATTTTACATGTCGCACTTGAAAAGTGAGGATAAAATGAGTTAGCACTATTTTGTTTTTTTGTTCGGTCATTGAAGTGTTAAGACATTCCCACCCTAGTTTAAGTGTGCTCTTAGCTCTAACTTCTCCAGGTAAAAATAAGACATCTTCCTCCTTTTTAACTACTTTTTTCTAATACAGAAACAATTTTCAACTTTCTACTCTTATATTATGTAAGTTTTAGTATACAAAGAGTAGTTATGAGATATAGTTGATAATTTTAGTGGTTTTTATGTAGTTTGTACCAATAGTATCTATAAAAAAAATACTGTCATTATGATAGGATTAATACACAAATGGTACTTACAATTTTAAACTTTGAAAAATTAGCACCAGTACATATAGAAATCACAGTGCACTTACCTTACTAACATATGTATTCAAATTTTATTAGTTTACTATATAAAATGGTTAAACATTAGTTAAACAGATTTGTGAATGGGAAGAAAACATTGGAGGCGAGTAGACACAGCATACTGCCATAGCCGTAGCAACTCAGCATACGGCAACCTCCAATAATATAGCTGTGGATCTTCACAAAGTTGTTAACTTTAAATTGAATAATAGTCATGTTATCATTTATAGTAAATATTTCTTTAACCCTCACGCTGGCAAAGTTGTAATCTACAACTCATTTTCAGCCCATGTGTACTGGCAGCGTCTTATTTTACAACTCATTTTACATTGCATATTTATTACGTAATTTTATGAACACTCAACTAATAAATTGGACTCAACATTATATCGTTTTATTCGGCAAATTACGTGTTTTCTGTTCATACGTTCACTTCATATAATATATAGTTTTTCGGTTTTATTTATTGGTCTTTGCCAAAAGGTCACTTGTGGATTTCAATAGATCAGCTGGCACCAGTCACTCGAGTCGGCTATAAATTTCCATTTAAAAAAATTTACAGAAATAACTTCTTTTCTGTTAGCATTTTCTTTTTTAAGACAACATTTTGTATATCTTGGATTTCGATAGTGATCATTTTTAGTGTTTGCTATATGGTCACTAATTAGAAAATTGTTTTTCAAAAAATAATTATAACCAGGCCATAAAAAAAATTTGTTACTAAACAATTTTGAACTTTTTTGACTTTTATGTGGTAGAACATAAAGTTTTGAATACATTGATATATAATATATTCTGATCAAATCCTGATTTTTATAGTAATCTTCAAACGTCAATAACAGTCAAGGCAAATTTGATCGCCAGTGCGAGGGTTAAGCATTTCTCGTTTACTAATAAAGTGTACTTAGCTTTAAACCTAAAACTTAATTTTTTTAAATCTGCATCCAATATGACATATAGTAATTTACAACAGTGGCAATAGAAATATGCAACAAATAAAAAACATTCCGACAGTCAGAAATGGCAAAGTACAAAATGATGGATATGAGCATGACCTTATGAAACAGAGGAGAATGAGAGGCATAACATAATTTTATTGGAACATGTGTAAACATAAATACTAGCAAAAATGTGTACAGTGTATTATCTGTATAGAAAAAAAACCTGTATTAAATGAGTAAATCTATCTTGAACCTAAGTCTATCATACGGAGGTACATCCGTTGTAAGAAACGCAATAAGGAGTCACTTTTATCAGCCTGATAAGCGAGCGATAAGGAGCGAGTCTAGTTTTTTTTCTTTAATTTATATCAACTGTGTTTTACTTATACATGTGTTGTAATCTTGAAGGAAAGATAATCACATTTCACAAAGGAGAACATTTATAGAACGTATTACTTTTCTTGTATATTATAATTCATAAATCTTGTTAAAGTTGAATGTAAAATTTGATTATATAAGAGTTGTCTCTGTTCACTTGAACTGACATCAGACTTGACTGTCAATGAGAGTTGTCTGCAACATGACTTTGTCAATGATCATAGATTTTTATGGCAATAAAAATGGTTTTAATTTATGTTGAAATATATATTAACAGGGTTATATATAAATTAATATCTAGAAGTAGAGTAATCCTCATCCATTTAATAATTGTTCTAATAACATTTTCATATTTGTGAATTTATGGGCAAAATAACCACTATATATTATAAAGTTTAATAAGTAATTATATTTATAAGTTAAAATATAACACCTTATAATTTAAATAGATTTACCTATTGGTAAATTTTATAATTAATTGATACTTTTTATGTCTCCCAGATTCGAAATCGATCTTAGATCGACAGCACAGTCTATTATAACATTGATATAACCAAACTTTTATCATTAGCTGTTAAAAAATTTTGGTTAGGTGTATCTCATATGAGAAAACCAGAAGAAGAAAAAAACAAAAAAGATGATTAAAGGGTTAGTTACAAATCAGTAACTAAAGTGAGATTGGGAAATTAGTGAGAAAGAGTTGAAATAATTTTTTTGTAGTATAGATAAAATGCAATCTTATATGTTAGTAAATAAATGTATTTTAGTCTCTCAATCAACAAGGTCCTAGCATAGAGTAAGCAGATAACTGCTTACTCTGTGGTACTAGTATCAAGTACAGAGTCTACATGCTATTTGATTGAGATGGTACTGAAGAACACTTGCTGGCCAGTTAGAAATTATTTTATAAAGTGGTAGATTATCCTTTCTGTAAAAAGTAAGTTCTTTTAAGGGATGTTTGTATTTTTTTTCCATATAATAGTTAGTTGGGTAAATTGTACTCTTTACTTTGATACATACTTATTGTCATTTAATATTAGAAAATTTTCTTCCTATTTTTTAACGCTCAAACTGCACAAATGTGATACTGTATTCAAGGTTATTTTGATAATCAAACATTTACCTATTTTAAGTAAATGAAATAGTGTGAATAGTCCAAATTTATATTTTTATGTCAACTTCTTAATGTAAAAGTTATTTGTTGTTTTTTATATCATGATAAATATTTAAATTAAAGTAATATCCAATATGCCTAACAGAAGTTCATATTTATTTATTTACTTCCTTATTCAAATGAAACGATGTTACATAACAGCATTATTCACCAAGACATTTTGTTTAAATTTTTCTGGATAAATGGCTAGAGATAGGAAAAAGTTATATGGTCAAATTTGTAAAAGAAAATGAATTCCTTAAAATTTACATCAGATTTTGAATTTGAAGATGTGTTTTAAGTAATTTACATTAAAGCCAAACATGCATGGTCCAATTTAAGGTTGGCATATTCTTTTTTTTTAAAGTAGTACGAACATATAGAAAAAGTTTAATCTGGAATAAGTTGGACAGAAGTTTCTTGAATGGCCCCTCTGATTATTATATGGATCTAGAATGGTGTTTATATCTCATAAATATTAATCAGAAAATGTCTCGAGGCAGAATAAAACACTTCTACCACATCAGACAACAATTTGTAATCTTTTGGATAATATTGAGGAGCCCAATGCATCCCACGAGACCTGGAATGTGCCAGTGGAGGTTGTATACTGAGACATACAGCTGAGTGGCAATAATTGAGATACTTATGACTAGCCCAATAGGGAAACCAGTATCTGCCAATTATGACAAGTTTCGGAAACTTGGAAAGAAATTAATTTTTTTAACTGACAAGTCCTCTGCACTTTTTCCATGGATACACAGCTTTTAGCTAGTTGTATATGATTTTCTCTATATACAGATAGTTTGATTCATACAAGTTTTTTAAATTGGAGCAGTATTTTATCAAGGCTCCTAAAGTAAATTTCTAGGATCCTACAATTAATACATACTATTTATATACTGTATTGTTTTCAACAGTACTTTATAATTATCAATTAAATTAATGGTATTTTAATGTTATTTAAAGCAGTAAATTCTCTTGTTTCATGTGTTGCAGCGGAATTACATACTTAGTAACTACTAAATAATATCAATATTAAAAATCACTTACAGTAAATAAAATAATTTAAATGTTTTTCAATATTAATACATCAATCTCCGATTATAGGTATGTAAAGTTATGAGGTAAAATTTAATGACTGAAGCATTTTAACCAGTTTATGTATGTTAAAATGATAATCATTTTCACAATTAAACTTAGGCTGCAGTGTCGGGGTGTACAAATAACAGATCCTCTTCATTGTTGCAATTTGTTTTGTTTAGATTTGGACGTTATAACTGCGTGATGAATAAAATGTCTTGTTCGTATTTGAAACTCATTGTTACACGAGGTAACAAGAAAATAAGTGGCAGTAAAGGTAGAAAAATCCCAGCTAAGGTCAGCCTATGACGTAAAATGTATTATGCAGACCATTATGGTCTGAGGCAACCTCTTGTATATAAGTCTTGATATTTTACATTTATTGAAAATATCTGGTTCATCTGGCTATTTTATTGCAGGTTAAGTCTGCTCTACAGGGAGGGGCTAATTACATATTGAGTTATATTTTAGATTTTAAAGAGTTCATTTTATTCTTGCAGATTCAAGCTTTATTTTATAAAGGTTTTCATATGTGGTGTAACATTATGATTTTAAATTTCAAGAAGTTTTCAAGAATGAGATTTTGAATCAATCAGTCACCCATTTTTGTATTTATAGGATTTATTGATTAAAAATAACTTAAATTCTAAGAAGAACAAATTAGGAGTTTGTATTAAAAGGCTTTGCTAAAAATGTATAATTTATTGAAACAAAAACAAAATAGACATTTACATATAGATCTATTCCAGTATTAGGTTTTAAAAGTAACAAAAAAACAATAATACATTAAATTGTGTAATGTTCAGGAGTTTTGGGAAAATATAAATAAGAAAGACATTTTTTTCACATATTGGAATTGAAAATAATTTACATTTTATTAAGTTCAGAAGAGCCACGGAAAAAGTCTAAAAATCTATTACCTTTAATAACACAGTCTTAAGAATGTTATCGTTTTAGAACTTTGTATCCATAAAGCCCAACAAAACATGTGTAGTATGCCATACACACAATAATCTTAAAACGAAAATGTAAATAAAACGTATTATGTTGCATTATATAAAATATTGGTTTTGTGTATTCCAAATTTTTTGTCCACTGCTTTTTAAATGAAACTAATTAATTTGTAAATTCCTTTTACTTACAAAGTTCGAACTAAACCAACTATACTTGCACAAGATGGTTTAGGTTATACTAGAAATTGTAATGGTACTGCCGTTAAAATGAGAAATAAATAAATAGAGTATCTTATGTATACTTTTAAATGTTTGTTCAATGATTCCTTAGTAATCCAACGATTGAAAAAGATTGAAATATTCGATTAACAGATCAATACTGCATGTCTGTTTGAATGACCATTAACTTAATACAGAAATTGATCAAACACTCAGGAAGATATAATGAATATATCATTAATAACTGATGCTCTTACATTAAGATAGCACAATATGAACAATTTAGTATTCTAAATAATTTTAATATAATTATGAACTTAACAACTGTATACTTAACAGTGGAGGTTTTGAGGAACAGCTTCAATGTAAGTGTCGAGCGACAGACCCTGTATAAGAGTCGAGGGACAGTCCCAGTTTAAGTGTCGAGTGACAATCCCAGTGTAAATTTTGAGGGACAGTCCCAGTGTAAGTGTTGAGGGACAGTCCCAGTGTAAGTGTTGAGAGACAGTCTCAGTATAAGTGTCGAGGGACAGTTCCAGTGTAAGTGTTGAGCGACATTCCCAGTGTAAGTGTTGAGGGACAGTCCCAGTGTAAGTGTTGAGAGACAGTCGCAGTGTAAGTGTTGAGGGACAGTCCCAGTTTAAATGTCGAGGGATAGACTCAGTGTAAGTGTCGAGTGACAATCCCAGTGTATATGTTGAGGGACAATCACAGTGTAAGTGTTGAGGGACAGTCCCAGTTAAGTGTCTAGTGACAATCCCAGTGTGAATTTTGAGGGACAGTCCCAGTGTAAGTGTTGAGGGACAGTCCCAGTGTAAGTGTTGAAGGACAGTCCCAGTGTAAAATGTCGAGTGACAGTCCCAGTGTAAATGTTGAGGGACAGTCCCAGTCTAAGTGTTGAAGGATAGACCCAGTGTAAGTGTTGAGCGACAGTCCCAGTGTAAGAGTCGAGTGACAATCCTAGTGTAAATGTTGAGGGACAGTCCCAGTGTAAGTGTTGAGAGACAGTCTCAGTATAAGTGTCGAGGGACAGTTCCAGTGTAAGTGTCGAGCGACATTCCCAGTGTAAGTGTTGAGGGACAGTCCCAATGTAAGTGTTGAGGGACAGTCTCAGTGTAAGTGATGAGGGACAGTATCAGTGTAAGTGTTCAGGGACAGTCCCAATGTAAATGTTGAGGGACAGTCCCAGTGTAAGTGTTGAGAGACAGTCTCAGTATAAGTGTCGAGAGACAGTTCCAGTGTAAGTGTCGAGCGACATTCCCAGTGTAAGTGTTGAGGGACAGTCCCAGTGTAATGTTGAGAGACAGTCGCAGTGTAAGTGTTGAGGGACAGTCCCAGTTTAAATGTCGAGGGATAGACTCAGTGTAAGTGTCGAGGAACAGTCCGAGTGTCAGTGTTGAGGGACAGTCCCAGTGTAAGTGTTGAGGGACAGTCCCAGTGTCAGTGTTGAGGGACAGTCCCAGTGTCAGTGTTGAGGGAAAGTCCCAGTGTCAGTGTTGAGGGAAAGTCTCAGTGTAAGTGTCGAGTGACAATCCCAGTTAAATGTTGAGGGCCAGTCTCAGTGTAAGTGTTGAGGAACAGTCCCAGTCTCAATGTTGAGAGTCAGTCCCACTGTGTTGAGAGTTTCAGTGTAAGTGGAGGCATTTTATATTAATAATGCCATCATATTAGTTCCTACACATTTTCAGTACAGTGATTATCTTATCATATTCTTTACAGGTTATAGTTGTTGGCGTAGAATTCACCAACAAGTTGGAAGTATAATTTTTTTTCCAATTCATGAAAGTATATAAATAAATTTGATATTTTCTCCCTGTGTCATAATTATTTCATCAACAAAATTAATAAATTAAGTACATACGCTGAACTGTTATTGTATGTAATTTGAACATAATAATGAATAAATTTTAGCATTATTCTTTCTTTATTACTTTATTTTTTTAGTCTATTTACGCTAGTGTCATTTTTAACTTAGTCTACAAACATTGTTATAGGTTAACGGTCCAAACCCATCCGAAAAATTTTTAATTGACCTTTTGGGATTTGAACCCTTGACCTACTGGATATGAAGCAGAAGTGCTAACCACTAAGCTAGCAAGACGCCTATGTTTTTGTTTATAATTAAGACACTATTTGTCAAATTACAGATGAATATGGATTCTGAATGATGTGATAAGTAAATGTTATCTATGTTACAAAAAGTAACATTTTTTTTGTTACTTTTCCCTTAGAAAGCCTCATTAATTAATCTAAAAATAAAAAATTAATCAGTGGAAGAGAGTAGCAGGCTGATGCCTTCAGTTTAAACCAACCAAGCTATACTCAGCTACTCAAACAGGTTTTGATTGTTGATGATTCATCAGGCTATGCTATGACAGTTCATTTTATATTACATTTGCCTCAATAGTAACTTAACTAACAGTAATAAAAATTAAATTTTACATTTTAATTTAAAACCAAAATATCATGTACGACGATAATCAACACTAGACTACTTATGTATGTATTCTACTTAGAACTATAGCATGCAATATTTACAATATACGATGTAATAATTTTTGTATATATTACTAATCTCATTAATATTAATATATTACAAATAATTGTAACACTATACAGCACTAGATTAACCAACATAAAGGCAACAAATTACGAATATTATGGAAATAGATATATTTTCTTACTCATATTATTGTGTAGTTTTACACTTGTTTGTAATTTCTACCAACAAGTACTATACTAGTTAATAAATTATTAATATTTGAATAGTGTATAAAAATATAACTAAATTATTAAAATATATATATATATATATATATATATATATATATATATATATATATACACACACACACACAGAGTATATCTATAACACATGGATATAGTTCAGGAATTGATTATATGGGCCAAAATAAAGATAAAACGTCTTATTACAGCTTGTCCTAAAATGCTTCTATCCAGATATCTGCTATTTTGTTTTTTATCTAAATAATTATGTAGAATCACCAAACACATTGAATTGAAATTTTGTAGAATACTCATCCTTGCAAAGGATAATTTCACAAAATAATCAACTTGTTTCATAAATTGCCATATATATTCTGTGAATAACTCAAAAACTGTACATTTGTATGAAATTCATCAAGAATAATTTATTTGTTGCCTATTTGATTTCTAATCTAGAGTGTAATGTTAAAAAAATGTGTAATCTTTTATTTTTCTAACCTTTTATTTTATTTTTCTTAAGGCAGTGTTTGACTGAGCCCATACGTAGGTTACTAGTTTATTACTTTATGATAGTCAATAGTCAATAGTCAATAGTCAAAATCTCTTTATTCATGATAGTACAAGTGTACATGAATGGTGTCAATGAATCAAGGATATACATATTTTCTTATATGTGTAACAATATTATAAAACCCTCTAAATCTACAATTAACCATGAGATTAAACCAACAAATCAAAAGCTATAAACTGAATCACATATTAAACTAAAATAGGCTAACTAATCAAAAAATTCGTCAAAATTATAGATTGATTTGTCTATTAAATATGTTTTCATCTTATTCTTAAAAGTAGTGAGGTTGGCAATCTGTTTAATTTCCAAAGGTAAATGATTAAAAAATCTAATACCTGAATAACTTGGTTTTTTGGAATATAATTCTAATCTATGACTATTAAAAATCGGTTGATGTCTGTGTCTAGTGTTATATTCGTGGGTGGAACCTAATTTGGGTAGTTGTTCAAAATTGATTTTGATATGGATTATTAGCTGATAGATATACAGCGCATAGATGGTTAAGAAGCCTAATGATTTAAAGTGTTCTTTGACCGAATCTTGATGTTGTAACTTAAGAATGACTCTAATTGCTTTTTTTTGTAGAACAAGTATTCTGTTCAAGTTATTGTTTGTAGTTGCACCATACAAACACAATCCAAAGGATATATGTGATTCAATTAATGCAAAATAAATCTGTTTAAGAGTTTTTAGACTGCTAAATTTGGCCATTTGTCTCAGAGCATATAGTCCTGAGGAAATTTTAAAACAAACTTGGTTAATATGATCATTCCAATTTAGCTGATTGTCGATATTTAAGCCTAAAAACCTAACTGTGCTTACTTCTTCCAGTCTGTCCTTACTCATAAAAATATTAAGATCTCTATTAGAGGTTGTATTAGATGGTAAAAAAGTCATAAATTTAGTTTTTAATGGATTAGGAAGAAGATTAAAATTTTGCAAATATTGGGAAACTATTGAAAGATTTATATATGTGTTTATTTCAATCTCTTGAGATGATTTACCTACAAATTTAAAGTTTAAGTCATCAGCGTATAGGCTAATTTTATTAGGGGTGTCGACAACTGCAGGCAATCCTGTTAAATACGCTAAAAATAGGACTGGTCCTAAAATGGTCCCCTGTGGTACACCATATTTAATTAAATTTAATTTGGATTTAGCTGCTGTCATACAATTGTATTTATTTAAATATTGTATTTCTACATATTGCTTCCTACCAACTAAATATGATTCAAATAATCGCAAGCCTGTGTTTCTAACTCCTAATATTGACAATTTATTTAATAGAATGTCATGAGAGACACTATCAAAGGCTTTAGCCATATCCATAAATACACCCACTACTGAGAGTTTGGAGTCCATAGAATCAATGACAGATTCTATGAAGTCAATACCTGCACTAACTACTGATTTCCCTGCCCTGAAACCAAATTGTTGGTCATCTAGTATATTGTTTTTTTCTAGATAACTAGTGAACTGTAGAGATATGACTCTCTCGTAAATTTTTGAAAAAGAAGAAATTAATGACAATGGCCTGTAGTTAGCTATTTCCTTAGGGTCTCCATTTTTAAAAAAGGGCTTAACTTTAGAAATTTTTAATTTTTCAGGATATATGCCTGTAATTAAAGCAGAATTTATGACATGAAGTAATGGATTCAGAAGATATTGACGGGCATGCTTAATTATTGGCATGGGTACTTCATCCCAACCACTGGAGAATTTATTATCAAAAGTCATAATAATTTTATCCAATTCCTCATAGCTAATTGTATTTAGTGAAAAATAAGTATCATTGTTTTGAACGTTTCTGGTCGTTGATGGCAAAGTCAAACTATGAAATTTCTTAGCCAATACCTTTGGTAATATATTCGTCTTAACTACATTAGTAAAATAATCATTTATATTTTCACATACAGTACTAGGGTCATCACCATTTTTTCCTAAATTATTTATAATATTATCATCTTTTTTGTTTTTATTGCCAACCTCATTATTAATAATTTTCCAGGTAGTTCTAGGAATATTCCTCGATTTATTGATTAAATTATCAAAGTAACTTTGTTTAGTATTTAAAATTACTTGCTTGTAATCTTTTGTTAGACTATTCAAACTATTTTTCAAATTTGCATCTTTACATGTTCTTGTTGACTTGCTTAACTCCACCATATCTTTCCTTCTTTCAATAATATCTTTTGTTATCCAGTTATCATTATACATTTTTATACGGCTTCTAACTATAGGAAAACATAAATCAAAATAAAATTTAAATGTACTAAAAAACACATTAAATTTATCATCAACAGGAGAAATAAAAACGTTGATCCAATTTTCTTTTTCTATTTTTTTACAAAAAAGCTCAATATTGTCACTGGTATATTTTCTAGTATAAGTAGTACTATTTTTATTAAGACAAGTATTGTTATTAATAAAATTATTAGTAGATAGCTGTAAAACTTGAGCATCATGATCAGACAGATTATTAATCAAGCCTGTAACCATGACATTTGATTGATTTATATTAGTGAAAAAGTTATCTATGGCACTACCTTTTGTTTTACAAACCCTTGTGGGAAAGTCAATCAGAGCAGACATATTATGAGAAGATAAAATATTCATTAATCTAATTTGGCAAGGTGATGTTACCAGAGCATCGATGTTAACATCTCCGGTTATCACAATATGTTTATATTTTTTATTAAGAATTTCCAAGGCTGAATCAAATTTATCTAAGAAAGAGTTTTCAAGGCATGATTGAGGTGATCGATACACCCCCGCCAAAACAAATGAGTAGCTCCCAAATTTAATTTTACTCAAACAAAATTCAAATTCTTTTTCATTTGTTAAGGAGCTGATGGCCGGTAAAATAACTGTCTTTATCTTGATATTACTGGAGGTATTGGCAAGTATTAATACACCTCCTCCTTTTGATGATTTACGGGCATAAAAAGTTCCAACTTTAAAGTTTTTAATATTAAGGCGCTCGATTTCAGAATCAGTCATTTTATGCTCTGTGAGCACGACTAAGTCAGGGTTTATATCCATCAGTTCAACCGATAATATATTTATTCTAGACGGTAAGTGCTGAATGTTCTGATGTAAAATAGTTATTTTTGTTTTATTGACTTTCGATTGCGTTATAAAATTAGATCCTCTTTTCATTTTGTCATCGAAACCAGCAGTAACTATGTCTTTGTCTGATTGCCTTAGTTTAAACCTGTGTCTGAACTTACATCAATAACTAAACTATTTTCATTATAAATTCAACATATTGTTGAATTTGTTGATATTAATTCAACAAAACATTTATAGTGAAGAATAATCATCTGATTTTTATCCAAAGTTGGTACACTCAAGCTATAACAAAAAAAGACAATAAAAAACAAATAAGCTGAAATAACATTTGATATGTGTGATGAAACACACACGGGTTTTCATAAGTCCAACTATACATATTTTGTAAGTTAACAATATCATCTCTGGAAAAAGTATTTTCATATGTAAATACTATTGAAGATGAAAATACATGTTGAAATACGAGTAAATACAAAATAGCTGAGTTAATACGAGTAGCATAGTTCCATTAAATTTTTATTACAAAATTAAGGATTTTAAATTTTGAAGAATACTTCCTACCATTGTTGTATTATATTTTATTTATTATCATTAACGTTAAATTATTTTTGTTCTACATATTGTATGTCTAATACATAATTCAAGTGAAGACAATAAATATTAGGCCTATTATTTTTTACTTTTTACAGATTTCTGAAAAAAACTTATTTGAGCAGGGTAGTAAGCAGGGCGAAGGGCTTGGCCGTGCTGCACAATGTTGGGAAAACGTGCCGTTATTTTAATATTCTGTGATAAAACTGTAATGTCCAAGCCATCTGACTGCAACATACTTCAAGTTTATAAAAACATTATAGAACATTCTCATCTAGCTCAATAATTGAAATAACATTTTGCATACTTATCAATGTTTGTTGTTTGTTATTACATCTTAAATTACACCAAAATCAGATTATTCTTCTTCACTTTAAATGTGGTATTTAAATTAATCTTATATAGTAATGGACTATTAACCCACCCACGGGCTTAAACACTGCCTTTGTAAGATTTCACTTTTAAGAAAAAAAGTTAAAAAAATAAAAACTAAAAAATATTTTTAATGTTGAACTGTTAGATTTGAAATAAAACAAGTGACAAAATATTATTCTCGAAATCTCATAAAAATGTGAGGTTTTTTAGTTATTTTACTTTAACACGTTCACTGCTATAGTAAAAACACTAACCGACCCGGGAAACTAAGTACTATAAAATTTAATTTTACTTACCATAAGACTCAAGACTGTCTTACTCATAGACAGCCCAAAAACAGCAAAACGAAGTTGGTTGTAGCATGGGAAAAAGTTGTTTATGACGTCATAAGTTGTGGTCTGGATACGGTCCATCAGCCCCTTGGGATGCACTTGTCACTGTCACTTTGTCAAAAAACTTCTATTTTCTAAAACTACCGGTAAATTTGTTACTGACCTATTCTATATTTATATTATAATATTTCTATTGTTTATATTTACAGCCCGCCTAACCTCCCACAGTTCTTTTTTGCTATCTAGACTTGATTTTCATGAAATGTGTCAAAACACTTTCCTGGGCAGAGTCCGGGATTTTCAGGGCAAATAGAACAATAGTAAATTGTCCTTTTGGTCTTATTACCTGCCCGAAAACACTCCCTGCATCTCTTCCGTTTTGTACCGCCCCTAGCATCCTGGTCTTGACTTTTGGCTATACGATGCGGAGCATTTCTCGGGGGAGTCACCGTACGCGTAGCGGGTCTTTCAGGCAGTAGTGATTCAAGCATTTTTAGCCTGAACTCGTACAATGTCATTTTGTGCCCCACGGTGTGCATATTGTGCAGATGATATGCATTTATAACTAACATCTGAAGAGTGTGGACAAAGATCTTCAGGTTCCAACGTAGGGTTTTCCTTTCGCAGGGGTAATAGGATAACATTTGATCCATTCTGTCCACACCCTTCATGTGCGCATTGTACTGCACTATTGGCAGTGGTTTTTGCTTCTCTTGACCTCTCTTGTTGGTCATTGACATCATGTTATTTTCAAATTCGGTTGAAGTGTAGAGAACTTCACGCTTGTCCCTCCACTTTCCAACAAGTATGCCATCTGCGTACTGGGCAATGGTCTCTCCCTTTCTCAAGACTGCAGCTTTTACATTTCTGGGGTTGTATTTTCTGTCGTTGCGAAGGGTCCCTGTGCAGTAAGTATTCCTACTAAGAAGTTTGGACGACAAGGCAAAACTATTATAGTAATTGTCCATGTACAGGGAATGCCCATTCCCTAGCATTCCCTGCATCAAGTGGAAAACCACCTTCATGGCATGACCTTTCCCAGAAAGTTCATCTTGGCCTCCAGCATACACTTTAAATTTTAATGTAAGGCCCTCTGGCTCATTCACTGAGTAGAGTTTTATGCCATACTTGTGGCGCTTACCCTGCAAATATTGCCGGAAAATCAAACGGCCACGCCACAAGACCATGGCTTCATCTATTGAAAGCTGTTGGCCAGGGTAGTAGATGCTGGCCATTTTTTGGTTGAAATAATCAACAATCTTGTCAACTTTATCTGTACGGCTGGCTGGTTGTGGAGGGGGAGTAGCACTAGAGAAGTGTAAGCATCTCAAAATCAGCATGAAACGATCCCGGCTCATAAACATTCGGAAGCTTGGTAGGCCAAACAGGTAATACGTTTTCCAGTAGTCCTGCAGTCTGTTTAGACGAATTGTCCCAGTATGTAATAAAAGTCCTAAAAACGTCTTCAATTCAGGTATGGTGAGGTCCTTCCATTTTGTAACTCGGGAATTCGGAGTGGTAGTAGGCCCACAAAAACGCTCAAGGGCATATTTGTTAGATTCAGTACAAACAAACTGAAGAAACTCATCGTCCACTAAAAGCGAAAACCAATCAATAGGTGAGCCATCACCAGGTATGGCCACCAATAGCTTATTGTCCTTCAAAAAGTTAATTTTTTTGAGTCCAGCAGTGTTGTTACACCAAATAGGGTTCAAAACTGCATCATCATCACTTTCGTCACTTTCGGTGTCGGAATCTTCACTTGTAATAATGTCGTCACTCAAGTCAAAGTCATCAACAGTGTTGTCAACCATATTTCAACAATAAAAATTACACTAAATACTACAATAATATACACTAAACACACTTATTTACATAAAGAACAAACTTATTTACATGAAGAAATCACTAAATTACATCAATTGTAAAACTCCGCTCGAAAAAACGATAGATAAAAACGGAAAACGCAAAAATATAGAACGGTTCACATTTGTATATCGGCCGACGTAAGGTCTACCTCGCGCAAGAGCTGAGCTCACACTGACTGCATAGCAACAACAGTATAGAGTGGTATGGTGGGGTATGGGATCCATCCGGCCAGCGGTGGATCGTATACGGTCCACCCGCACTGAACGTGTTAAAGAATTAATATGGCCGGCATTTTGAAAAGGAATACAAAAAGGAGTTGGTTGTTTTTTCTGAAATTATCCTTTGTAGGATAATTAATGTACAAAATGTTAACTGAATCGGTTCAGTTAGATGTTCTACATATATAAGTTATTAAGTAAAAATAACAAAATAGCAGAGATCTGGAAATAGAATCAATTAAGAAATATCTTTATAGGTCATTTTATATACATATTTTTTTTTTTTTTTCATAAAATCTGTTCTTGAAATATGTTTGTGCATTATAGATACACCCTGAATATATATTAAAATTGTTAAAACAAGGTTACATCAATGAGAATGAATGAGTTTGAAAGAAAGTAGATGACCATTTAATGTTGAGAACCAGATAAAATCTTGTGTTTCATGATAGGGGTAGGGGAAGGGCTAGAAGAGGGGGACTCAATTTCAGTGCTGCTACCCAGGCCTTTCTCTCTCTCCAGCCTCTGCTTGCTGAACTTGCCCATTCCTGGTCGGTAGATCTCAAGGCTTGGTCTGTCCTACAAAATAAAGATGAATTGTCTTTAGTCAATTTGAGCTTGGGTAACCCTAGCAGGGCTGATATGTTGAGCTTGGGTAACCCTAGCAGGGCTGATATGTTGAGCTTGGGTAACCCTAGCAGGGCTGATATGTTGAGCTTGGGTAACCCTAACAGGGCGGATATGTTGAGCTTGGGTAACCCTAGCAGGGCTGATATGTTGAGCTTGGGTAACCCTAGAGGGCTGATATGTTGAGCTTGGGTAACCCTAGCAGGGCTGATATGCTGAGCTTGGGTAACCCTAGCAGGGCTGATATGTTGAGCTTGGGTAACCCTGGCAGGGCTGATATGTTGAGCTTGGGTAACCCTAGCAGGGCTGATATGTTGAGCTCAAAGTTAAATAATTTTATTATTTGATATAATATAAAAAGATATTTTAATGATATGTTTAAGTTTCAATAATTGTTTAATCATGGTGCTTTAACCCTTCGCACACGGAAATTATTTTACCCTATTTTAAAACAACAGCAATTATGTAAAAAAAATAATTTCAATGAGATGTGGTTAATTTTGTTTAGTTTTAGGAACATATAAAAAATATAGATTCATATTTAAAGTTAAAATTATAATTTTAATGCTATTTTATTGTAGATTTACAATTATAATGAAAATTACAAATATAACAAATTTTCAACATTTTAGTTGAAACTTTTAACAGTACCTTTCATTTATGATACAATAATAACTACAACAAAATAAATGAACACTATAAAACAAAGAAAAAGAACGATAAGTGAAAAAAAATCATGTGCTTGGGTGGAGCGACAGACCGAGGATATTTCCGTCTTACACGTCTGCAAAGGCAGGAGATGGTACCGCACCCATTCAAGCTCTCATTGGCTGTCCCGCCCCTTTTCATTGATAGACAATTTACCTTTTAATAGGCTGAGGGAGTTAGCTAAAGACATATCTAAGTTGATACTGCACTCTAACGGTAGTTTTGGAACTATCCTTTACACTATTGACAGAAATATTTCATTTCAGATATATTCGTTAACCGCGTTTGAGGCAAAGTAGAGGCTGGGTATATATCCGTTTGCCGCATACAAAGGGTTAATCATCTGTTTTTAATAATATTGAGAGTTATTGTGTAGTTACAGAGCATTATCAAATTGTGTAATAAAGCACTGGAGAATTTGGATTGATCTGCTTCAGTTCTCTGTAAACACTACAAGAGTTACCCCTATGTTAGTTTCAGCAGGTTAGAGATTGTATGCTCAAATTGAGAAGACAAGTTTAAGCTGATTCGTCTCTCTTGATGTGAAACAGGAACACTTTTTGGGAACCATTATAATTTTAGACCAAACTTATTCGTTCAAATATCAAACACTGTAGAAGCACTGTCTACTATCACTTTCCCCCACATCATACCACCAAAAAGCTATCCTACGCAGGGCAAAAAATCTACAACTCGCTGCTAGAAAACTTAAAACGCCTAAGAGGGAAAGCTTTTCATAAACAACTCCATACCTGACTGACTGAGCGACCAATATACATAAAGCAAGAATTTTTTTATTTGTAAAGCAAGAAACTTCAAGATTTCAAAGTTTTGTACCCTTTGACGCTGAACTTGCCCATACCTGGTCGGTAGATCTCAAGACTTGTTCAGTCCTACAAAATAAAGATAAATTGTCTTTAGTCAATTTGTGCTTGGGTTAACCTTTTGTTGTCTTTATGATTTTGTAAATAAAGATATTCTAACTATGTTCATGTTATGTAAACTAATTATAAGTTAATAAAAAAATTTAAAATTAGCGATTCATATGTTTATTTGATATTTTACCACTGTAAGTGCAAATATCTAATAGCAAAAGGTATTGGCAATAAAAAGGTATAAAAGATATATACCAATACAAACGCCAAGTGCAATTTGCCTTGAATGCCAAATATAAATACATTGTGAAACAAGATTAAACAAATTACTTTTGCATATAAATGTGCATGTATTGTTCCTGGTAGATAAGTAGTTATTTACAAGTTTGGGGTCTCACAAGGGAGAGCTGTTTTCCCAAGCAAGGCTGTTGCCTTCCCGCTTTTCCTATAGGGCCAAATACAGAAATACCCTCAACACATTATAGTTGTTATTTAGAGCTTATTTTTCTATATCTATTTTAGGTAGTTACAAAATAAAAATATTGTATGCCTTACTCATTCGTTTTAGAACACTTATTTTTACATTTTTCATCCAGAGTTTTTGTTTTGTTACTCTATTTATTTTATATACGTGGACATTATACATATTTCACATGTAATACCTAAATATATGTTTAGATACATTTTAATTTCAATTCATTTTAGTACTGTTTCTAATTTTTTTATATTTTACAATAATACTACAGTTGGTGAAAATGTATGGATTTAGGGTAGTATTTGTTTCACTGTATGACTTTAAAATACATTATGAGAAAATTTGTGCTATATTACTTTGATCCTTTACTTTGATACTAGGAAGTATTTTTTTAATTAGCTTTCGAGGAATAAAACTTTGTTTTCTAATGTGATGTTTGTGAAATGCTTTTCAAATAAATAAGATGCTTGGGAAACAAGACACAAAGGGTTATTTATGATGTTATTTTAAATAAATAATGCAGAGGTGTGTGAAGGTTTAATATAAAATTATAAGATGTTATAAAGCATGCCTCCTGAGAGGGGGTTTTATATTGCATATGAAGAAAAACTATACCTTAATAATCTATCATTTTGATTAAAAATGGATAGTGATTTCGATCAGTTGATTATTGTACCAAAGTGTAACAAAATTAACCATCTCCAAAATTGCATAGATGTATTAGACTACAAAATGAAAAATGTATTTTAATATCCATGAAACATCAGGTCAATTAAAGATTGAACTAAGAAACATTATGTTCAAATCGAATATTGCAGCTGAATGCTTTATCCTTTTTACTACAATTATTAAAAGTGATATCTTAAATAAACATTTTATCAATCAAAAATTGACATTGAAAACTGGACTGCTGTAGAATGAATATAATACTTGTTGCAAAATATGGTGGGTTTTATTTACCTTATTTCTTATCCTCCTCTCGGTTCGTGGGTCACGACTATTACGCTGTTGATTTTTATCATCTTTATTTTTGCCCTTTGCAGATATATCACTACTATCACAGGTATGTTCTTCATTATCAAAAGTGCAAATCATATTTTTATCTTCAGACCCTAGGGAATTTCGTCTAGATGACAATTTTTCAAGGCTTTGTCTCTCTCCAGTTGAGTTTCTTCGTTTTGGAATACTTCTATCTTTAATTTCAAAATCTTTTTTTAGACCATCTTCTTCAGTATGTTCTTCTTCATTATGAGGGATTTCTTCTTCAAGCTTTGATTCTTCTTTTAGTGACTGTTCAGTTGATGTATCATGAAAAGATTCTTTAATTTCTGTGTCAGAAGTATTTCTCGTGTAATGGGTTTTGACATCTAAACTTTCTTTGTTTTTACTAGAACCAAAAGAATTTCTCCTCTTTTTTTCTGAGAACTTTTCTTTATTGTTAGTTTTACTAGAACTGTAAGATGACTGACGATTTTTATCATAGTCAAAGGATTTTCTTCTGGTTGGGTTTACTTTATCTTTCAATTCAATTTGTTTTGTTTTTTTGCCCTCACTAAGAACATCAGCACTATCTTTGCATTCAAAATTATCTTCATTATTTACTAATATATCAGTATCTGGCTGTTTATTTAACTTTTCTATTGTGCTGTCAATTTCAACTGTTGATTCTGGGGTCTTCTTTAAGTTAGAAACTTTATTTTTATCCTTATCTTTGTACCTTTCACGTGGAGAATCATAGTTCTTTCTGGTTTCAGAATATCTCTTTCTGCCAGTATCTTCAGACCTTTCATCATCTCTTTTTGTACTTTGGTAACTTCTGTCATTTGCCCTTCTTGGCCTTCGTTCCTCACCTTCTCTTTCTCGTTTAGACTCATACTTGAATGAACTTCCTCTACCTTCGTCTCGTTTATATGATCTGTCAGCTCTTTTAAAGTCAGAGTCTTTTACTTTACTTCCTGATTCACTAGGCTTCTCTTCTAGCATACCTTCTTCATTTTCCAAAGTTTTGTCTTCAGTAGATAATTTTGTATCCGTCGCACTAGAACTATTTTGAGATAGTTTTTTCCGTTGTTCTTCCCTCCGTTCGGCTTGACGCTGGCGCTCTTCTAAATAACTCTTTCCAGTTCGAATTTTACTGTCTTTGGTTCTGAAAATAAAATAAAGTAATATTGAAAATAAACTAATTAGTATTGATTACATTTAAAATACACATCTTTTGTAAATTTTCTAAGTTCGTTCATGTTTGGCATAACTTAAAATATAGTTATAAATGGATGATTTTTCTTTTGTTTCTTTATCAATATTTTGTTAATCCTTTATGTGCAATTTTATGTATTTGAACATTTAATGTAAATTTACATTGAATTCATGCTCAAAAGTACAAATAGTTCACGTGCCACATATAAGATATCTATGATTAATCTACTAAAACAACTAGAGATTTATTGAAAATAGTTTAGAGTATGATTACAGTTAGTATAGTATATATTGAAATAATCTAATGATAATATTTTAAAAATGGGAGTCCCAAAAGTCCTGGAATGGAAAATACATTTCTTATTACAAAGGCTACAATAACGAAATGGGCAGATTATATATTGGATAAAGTACATTCACTGTACACGTTAATGGTTTTCGTTTATCATAAACAAGGGGATTGCTCACTGAGGAACTCTTTAAAATCTTATATGTAAGCATGTGTCGATTTTGATTAATTTAAGATCTTGACTAGTAGAACATTTTGCCGCAAACTGGACCTCAAAGGATCAACTCAGTCAGAAATTTAGCTTTTCAAGTAAAACACATGGATGCTAATCATAGGAATACTACATGTGTAAGGATGAGAGGAAGTTACAAATGATCTTAAAATGTAATGATAAAATTATCTCCTTTTTATTTAAAGAACCCTCTTAATCTCCGCTTAACTTTACCAGACGGGAAAAAAACAACTATACAATGTCATTCTTAATGCTCAAAATGACAGCTAAGTGCGGCCAGGAAAGTTCCTAAACAGGAAAAAAATAATGACTCGTCACATCATGAATAATTTTTTCAGTGATGTTTATTTATCCTCTATTAACTGTTAGTTGCCTTCATTTTTCCGCTGTGTCTCGTTTTTTTTTTTTTTTTAACGTTTCCTTTAGAATTCTTAAAGAAGAATAATCTAATGGTGATAGATCCAAAGATCTAGCTTGTTCTTCTTTAATTATTAGCCTTCAGTCTGGTCTGCAGCAACTAGCCATTTTTCTCAACTATCCATCATTCACTTAAATACAAATTATAATGTTGTTTTAGTGGCTGACATTATCTGTGAAATGTATGCAAGTGATGGCCTTCCTCTAGTGTTTTTCCCTTCCATAACTCTTGACAGTAGGCACTTATGTCTAACTCGTCTTGCTTTTAAATTTTTCCTGAATGTTCTTTTTTCCCCTGCTCTTCAAAATACATCATCGTTTGTTTATGATCTATCCAACTCATATTCCAAATTCTTCTCCCACACTACCTTTGAAAGCCATCGACATCTCCTTCTCTGCCTTCCCTACTGTCTATGTTTCACCACCATAAAGAGCTACATTGTATAGATGCATTTTTAACAGTTGCTTCCATATACTTAAGTCTATATTTCTGCATGTAAATTAATAGTAATTGTCATTTTGTTTAGATTGCACATCTATGTAATATGTTAATTTAAAACCAGTTGTGTGTGTGTATATATATATAAAACAATTGTTATGTTCCTATTACAGTAGAACCTCACTAACTCGACACCCGGTAACTCGACAGTCTGTGTAACTCGACAGTCATTGGAAGACGGTAAACTCGACTTCAAATCATAATAGCCTAGTGCACACAATGAGGGAGGCGAGGCAGGAAGTGGGTCAGTGCGCGCCGCAGACGGGAATTCGTAGATTTGGGAATTCAAGTCGGGGTAACGACCTTTCCTCTGACTGACCAGTTAGGGGCGGGGGTTGGGGGATGGTCGCTATTGTTTACCGATCCGCTACGGTCGCGCTGGCGAACCTTTTATTCTCGTGTCTCTTCTACCTGATTAGTTTAGCGCTGACTGTTGACAGTTTGAGTTGTGTTACGTGTGCTCGAGTAGAACGGTTTTTTCACTCTTTAATTCAGTTATTGTTATTGTTGTTTTATTCAGTTATTGTTTTACACTTTTGGCGTGTGTGTCAAAGAAGATGTCGGGGAAAAAGAGGAAGCAAGTGTCGGTTTCAATGGAACTTAAATTTGATGCGTTAAAAAGACTGGAAAAAGGTGAAAACGTCAATAAAATAGCATTGAACTTAAATGTTGGGCGATCTACAGTGCTTGGTTGGCAAAAGAAAAAACTGAGATTGAATCATGGTGTTTAAAAAGAATGTGTACAGAGTCTATTAAGGAGAGAAAGTCAATGAAATGTGCCGAATATGAAAAAGTAAGCGAGGCTTTGTATCAGTGGTTTCGTGTTCAAAGGGACAAAGGTGTGCCAATATCCGGTCCAATTTTGCAAGAAAAAGCTCTGAAGTTCTATGAAGAATCCAAAGAAGAGGGTGATTCGGGGTTCACAGCAAGCAATGGATGGTTAGATAGGTGGAAACAGCGGTATGGCGTCAAGCAACTCAGCATCTGCGGGGAAAAATTATCAGCTGATCCAAATTCTGTTGGTGAGTTTAAAATAAAATTTCAAGAGCTTATTGAAAAGGAAGGTCTTACTGGTGACCAGATTTATAATTGTGATGAATCCGGCCTCAATTATCGAATGCTTCCTGCTAAAAGTTTGGCTTTAAAAAGTGAATTGAGTGCTCCAGGTTACAAAAAAAGTAAAGAGCGAATAACTATTCTTGCTTGTAGTAATGCAACAGGAGAACATAAAGTTAAATTAGCCATGATAGGTAAAGCAAAGAAACCAAGGTGTTTCAAACATGTTAAGTGTACCGAGAATGGCTTTGATTTGCCTGTATGGTACTGGAACCAATCCAATGCATGGATGAGCGAAACTATATTTAAGGAGTGGTTTTTCAACCAATTCGTCCCTGAAGTTGAGAGGTTTTTAAAGTCTAAAAATCTTCCAAGGAAAGCCATACTTATCATGGACAACGCAACGACTCATCCAGACACAAACTTCTTGACAGACAAAGGGATCAAGGCAATCTTCCTTCCCCCGAACGTCACTTCACTTGTACAGCCGATGGATCAAGGTGTTTTGGCAGCTCTGAAGAAACGTTATCGACGTAAGCTCTTGTCATCGTTAATATTAGCCATGGATGAAGGTCACGAGTTGCTAGCTAACTGAAGCAGATCGATTTGTTGGATGTTATCGGCTGGATTAGACAAAGTTGGAATGAATTAGAACCGATCACTCTCGTTCGCTCGTGGAGAAAACTCCTAGATCACTCAGGAAATGAGTTTGATCCACAAGAAGAAAGTGAATCCTCTGATTTGGTCTCGGTGATGAAACAGATTCCTGGCTGTGAAGATTCTGTGGAAGAAGATGTACGGGAGTGGATGGATTTAGATGGGGCCAGTGAACCACTTGGAGAAGATGAAATAATTGCCGCTGTGAGAGCCCAAGGAGGAGAGAAGGAAGAAGATGACTCAGAAGACGACACTCAGACAAGTCAAGAGGACATGATGAGCCACAGCAAGGGACTAAAGTGTTTGGAAGGTGCTTTGCGGTACTTGCAGCAACAGCAAGGGACGTCTGCAATGGACATTTTATTCATTCGGAGACTCCGTGATGAAGCAGCCAGGCGCCGAATTGAAAGAGAGAAGCAGTCTTCAATAACTACATTTTTTCAAAGGATTTGATATGGACTTACGAAAAATCACTACACTGTATATATGTAAGTAATAAATTTAAACATGTTTTTATCATCTATGGTGTGTTTATTTAATCAGAATCCTTTGAAAATAAAATGTTCTGGATAACTCGACAACCTCTCGGTCCACAAAGTGTCGAGTTAGTGAGGTTCTACTGTAATAATAAGTTTTTCAATGCATCTTTCATATAATTTTTATTCAAATTTAAATGTAAGTGGATTTAGCCTTATCATAAGATAGAAGAATATCTTCCTTAGAGTTCAATTTTACCCATTAATCTCCTAGATCAATCAGCCAGTCAGAGAGGACATGTCTTTAAAAAGTAAGTTAAAAAAAGTTTTAAAAAGTATAGGGATTTAAAGTGAAATTAATTAAATAAATACCTTACCTTAATTCTGCAGTTTTTTCTTTAGGTGCTAATTTAAAATCATCAAATTTCTTCTTCGCAAAACTTGGCTTGGTATCTTTTTCTCTGACTCTTTCTCTGCTGCTAGCATTTTGATTATTCAAAACCTACAAAAAGGTAAAAATAGTTTGTTTAGCCTAGTTAATGTTAAATGAGATAACCTCAAAACTTGTACGTAAAAGATTTTACAAATAAATAGGCGTATACTTTTAAATAAATGTAATTTTTTTTAACAATAAACAAATACTAAATAACATCAATAATTTTTCAATATCCTTCTC
>JAQJVL010000228.1:287498-576721 GCA_035578905.1 Stictocephala bisonia
TTGGCACAATTTTTTTTAACAGACTTTGTATACTGAGAACAAAAAAATGAATTTAATTCTAAATATAATTCTATCTAAAAAAATGCAATCAAATCTATTAGAATATCTTGTGCAAAATCATTGTATTCAATACAAGAATTTTGTAATAAATAGGTAATGATTTTACAAATAAAAATAGATTTATATTTTTTTTGGTAATAATTTAATATTGATTATCATTTTAATTATAACACTTTACTTTTAATTCTCTGTAAGTACAAATTTATTGTATGACGCTATTCAATGTGCCGATTTGTTACATCAATGAATAGAGAAATTTAAATCATTAAATAAAAGTTAGAATTTTGTTCATTGGCGATATATTGTTTGTGTGCCAGTAAGGTCTTATTTCATGTTTTCAGTTTCATTGATTAATTAAGAAAATTTACATTACACTATGTTCAAACATGCCACTCAAGTACAAGTTTTGAAGTTGGATTAAAGGCATTTTAAATAAAAAGAGATCAGTATGTACGAGGTTTGGCTAGAAAAAAACTGGATTAGTATTGCCGTAGCCACAAACAAATGCAATAAGGCTGAATACTGTACGGCTGGACACGTGACTCCCCCTTCACCCGCTGCTTGAGTTTCGTCTCTCTCCCGCACTAATTCCACCTATAGCGTCAGTTATAAGCATATAACCTTTTACCTCTGCGTCGGAAAAATGTTGATTGTCCAAAAAGAACAGTGTGTAAACATTAAATTTCTTAACAAACTTAGAAAATCTGCAAGTGGGACATTTTTAATGTTACAACAAGTGATTTAAAGTCAAATCCCCAGCTTCTTCACAGCAAAAAAGCATGAATGACAAAATAAAAATTCAAGAACTTGACGATTGTGTTTTTAGATATCAAAGGCATTGTGCACATTGATTGGGTACCAGAGGGGCAAACAGTCAACCAAAATTACTACATTAGAGTCCTGACTACCCAACGTGAGTGAATACATAGAAAGCGGAATAATTTGTGAAAAAACAAGTCATGAATCCTCCACCAGGAGAGTACCCTGGCTCACAACGCTTTGTCAGTGAAGACGTTTTTGGCAAACCACAACATTCCCGTGTTAGACCATCCACTATACTCATCCAACTTGCTCCCCTGTGACTTTTTTTGTTTCATGAAGTCAAGTCATCATTGAAAGGAACGAGATTTGAGACTGTTTAAGCAGTAAAAGAAAAAGTGATGGAAGTCATAAACGGGCTTACAAAAAATTATCTCCAGCAGTGCTACACCCAGAGGAAAAATCGCAGAGCGCGTTGTAGAGAAAGAGGATGGGAGTACATTGAAGGAGATGACATCAAATTTTAAATATTTGTAAGTAAATTTTATTTTCAGCCTCAGTCCAGTTTTTTTCTAACCACACCTCATATAAGAGTGATCTGATCACAGTTCACTTGTGGTCTAGTGAGTAAAATAATCTTAGCCAAACTATTTAAATTAAAATTTGAAATACTTATCAATTTCTTTCTTAGGCTTCATTGTAAATAGATTTAACCCATTGCGGATCACTAATGAGATAGCTCAACATGCACTGCACGGGCCTAGCAGCACACTGATGATAAGGTGAGTTTGTCATTGTGTCCTGTGCTTTGTTTTGTTACTAAATGTTTTGAATTTCATCTGCTAGATGTGGTGAGAATGTTCTTCGACAATCGAAAGAAGTTAAAACATCCAACGTTTACCCTTTAAGTGCCAGTGGCACAGCAAATTTGTATGATTTTGTGTTTCTTTTGTGTATGTTACTACTACTCTAGTGTTACTGAAATTATGTAGCACTGTTTTAGTACATTTTTCATGTAATGCTCACTAGGTAGGTTGAGCATGTCCTTTGGCAATCAGAGTTTCAATAGATTTGATGTACACTTAGTTTCAGTTTCGTGAGTGTTTGAGTACAGATGATTGGGTGCAAAATGGAAAATTTACTTTCATCTGAGTTGGACAGAATTAATTTGGACTATTTTTAAATTTATTTATAATACATATAATTAATTACTTTTAGATATATATCTAATTTGTACTGTAGTCAATGTAAAATAAAAAAAAAAGAATATATTGACAAATTTAAACGTATGAATCCACAAAACATAAGCTACCATCAGTTATACGGGTTATTCATAGTTTTTGATCAAACAGAGCTGCTCGGCAGTCAATGCTGACACCCGGCTGGGACGGTCAATTAATTTGTACCTGCTGTGACACACTGCACCAAACTTAACGATCCGCAATAGGATAATGATTTATAAAGTAAAAATAACATAAATATGCCTACATAAGTACAGTGATATCAACCCTCCCATCCACACACGTATCGTGGTATTGACCCACCTGCTTACCCGTACACGTACGGTGGTACTGACCCACCCTCCCATCAAAACACGTAAAGTGGTATTGGACAACAGACAAAGTTTGTGACTTTTGTTTTGCACATACATAATCACTTTTAATCACTTTGCTTCCTGTGAAGCCTATGGTATAAACATGTTACTTATGTTTGCCTCGTGAAGATCTATAATCGATTGGAAATCAATAGTCATCTTATCAACAGTATATATCGGCAGACAAAAATTAATTCAACAATATACTTTAAAGCTATCTAAATAACTGTCTAAAATAAAATAATAGAAGAAAACAAAATCAGATTTAACCTTCAAACATGTAATTTCGTATAACAGGAACAATAATGCTGACTTTTCATCATCAAATAAACAAAATAAATAATTTCGAAAATACTTTAAGTTTGTGAACATCAAAATTAAATAAAATATAAATTGTGGTTTTTGTCAGAAATGATACTAACATTGCTCAACAATGTTACATGAAAAACATATGGAGTGTCTTTAATACAGGGAAAGGAACCATTCTAAAGTGTTACTTTGTAGCCCTTCTCCACAATGAAGGATCTCTTGGGGGTTACATGAGGTCGCCTGATGATATACTGAGACCAAGGTCTCAAACTCTCCTCGGAACCTCCTACCTTATCAAAACTTGTAATATTTTTTAGATATTCTTCGGATTTTGAAATATTCATATCTTTTTTAAAAAAAGGATGTGATGGTTTTTCCAGTGATGTAGAGAATCTATTTGATGGAGCATGGAAGCTCTCAATGGACTCCAGTTTGGGTTCTGAACTTGTAATTGTTGTTGAACCACAACCAAACGCTCTAGGAGGAAGATAGAAGTTAGGAGAATTGAATCCTGGCTGTGCACATTGTTCTCCTGAACCAATATTTACTCTTCTTATGAATGTTTTTGGTTTATTAATTACACTTGTTTTACTGTTTTTGACAGGAGAGTTTCCAAGTACTTCTGTCACAACTTTTTCAAGGTTTTTTTTCAAAGCTTCAGAGGAAAATGCTGTTTGAGAACTTGTGCTTTTTGCTTCATCATCTCTTTCCAAATTTCTGTGGTCTCTTATTTGTGTGTTCTCAATTGAAGTTGGCTTTAATTTATGATGAGAAGGAGATCTATTTGTTTGTGAAAAACACGTTCTATTCTGTGGATCCTGAATTGGTGTTTGAATGCTGTATGGCTTTGATTTGTTTAAATCGTAAAAACGAGATTGGTCTGACATAGAAGCATCAAACATATACAAGTTTTTTTGTAAATTACTGTTGGGACATTTTTTTCTTTCTATATTTCCCCTTTTAAAATATAAACTTGTATTAGATTCTGTTTTAATGTCTTTGTAATTTAAATCTATTTTTGAACAGTTCTTTTCTTCTGAATTGAAAAACGTATTATTAATCATTTCTGATTCAATATCTGTGTGTTTTGCACAGTTCAGCCAAGGCTCGTTGTTTCTTAACAAAATTCTGCTATTAATAGGAGCAATTGCTTTATCAAAAAAATTCACTAGATCACGTACTTTCTTTGAAACTTTTTGATCACTTTGATCGTGATTAATATTACCTGATTGTGATGAATGTCCATTATTCATAAATTTATTTCTAATTGTGCTGTTTTGTGAGTGAGATTTTGACATAACAGATGCATCATCAGGACTTATGAGGATTGGACATTGGAGGGAAGAAGAAGGGAGTGGCTGTGAAAAGAAACAAATATTAGACAGATGCATTCATGAATACAGGGCTTATCTCTCATGATTTTTTTAGATTAACAAATTTGAAATAAAAACAAAATAAAAGTATAATAGCTTATTAATATAAAATCACAATTCGATATTAAATAAAGAATTAATATTAGATACCTTTTGAATAATAGATTTTTAAACAGGCTACTTTCTATATTTTAATATAAGTTTGTAAGTACTATGAATTACTCAAACAATGTTTTAAAGAAACTTTAAAACAACTTGGATAAAGCATCTCTCAAACTTTGAAATTGTTGCTTACTATAAAATTATTCTACATATAGCCAATTTTTTAAGTAATGGCCTCAATGTCACTTGTATTTTGAAACTACACAGTTAGATGGTCATATTCCTAACCACAAATCACAGATTAAAATATGTGAAATGATAAGTACAATTTTTTAAAACAAGTTATTAATTTTACAAGTTATTGACATCTGCCCAGGTCAGTTCAGAAGCGATTCAACAGTGTCAATTCCCTATGAGGGAGGTTCATCCCACCTACAGGTATTGATGGATCGATAATAAGAAACTTAGTTTGTCCATCAAAACAGTTTCGCACTATGTCTCAGCTAGTATTGGGCAAAAGATTTTATTTACTCAACTAGGAAGCAGTATGTAGAGGTGGGTTTCAAGATTTTAAGGATCGTTCTGGTGTGGGAGATCCTATGTAATTCTCATTACAAAGCATTCAAGATATAATTGATTCCTTAAGTAGTGCCTCCTGACATCTTATCTCTAGAGGAGTTGTATTGCACAGCACCAGGAGCCAAAGAAGTGAACCTATTAAATTGAACTTCAAGCACTTTTAGTATGTAAGCTATTTAGCCATTTGAGAGCACTGTTTTTAGCAACTGAATAAACCACTGACAAAGCAGTTGTATGCATTGGCTCCCAAGTTGGTCCAGCAATATGATGTAATATATTTGCCCTGGTTTTAATATTAGCTGCTGATTTCCTTTGAGGAGTATATAAAGTACATCAGAATAGTAATGAAGTTCTAGAACGTCATTACTAAAAACAGCAGAAAGGAGTATGGGTGTTCCAGAACGTCATTCAATTGTTATTGTAATGAATTTGTTGTCTCTATTATAGGTTAATATACTAAAAAATCAAAGTAAATAATATATTTTAGTTTGAGAAGTAAATAATTATTTATTGAAGCTGGCTAACACTCATTGTGAGAAAATTTTTATAAAATAAATAGCTGCTTGAGAATTAAGTCAGACATCTCACCCCATCTATCACGATTTGAGTTATTTTTGACTCACTATATGACATAAACAACATATTGTAGGTATTGCACTTGTTATTTGTCTAGAGTTCTTGAGGTCAGACTGATCATTATATCTATCAGTATTCAACTCAAATTACACATGAGCGAGTGGTTGTTTGTTTATATTACTGATAGACAGTGACAGAGCTTGATTTCAACGAATTTTGCACCGCTTCAATATTGGCGTGTAAATATATTTCTTTGTGTTGAGCTTTCTTGTTTGTTACTGTATTAGTTGAACTTTTTGAAGCCTATTATGAACACCTGCTACACCTAACAGTCTGTCACTTCACAGAAATACGTTCTAAGATGAGGAAAGATAAAAATATATGACTGTACGGACTGTAACATAGCAATAAGTATCTTTACTTATTTTAAAGAGTTTCATACTAGAAAAGTTTTAATTCATCTGTTGTTCATTGAAATTTCCATTTTTATGTTCTATTATTATTTTAATATTAAAAAATACATAACTTTAAACGAATATAAAAATCACGTTATTTTATTTTTACTCCTCACAATTGTTTTGATGTCCAATAGACCTTACTCCTATAGTACACTATACGATGACGTACCATGACGTCATTACTCCTTAAAGAGTTAAACGTCAGCATCGATCTAGCGTTATTCTCAGGTACTGTGAGTGATCATTGAGATAAAAGTTTTACACTATTTAGAGATGTTCAATTTTCGAAAAGGTAGTCGGTTACTTAGCTGAAAGCAGGCCACTTCGGTATTTGATGGGTTAGGATTTAGCTTCCAGGTTCTAAAATATTCTTTGAGGGTTACAAGGTCA
Source organism: Stictocephala bisonia (assembly GCA_035578905.1). NCBI lineage: Eukaryota > Metazoa > Arthropoda > Insecta > Hemiptera > Membracidae > Stictocephala > Stictocephala bisonia. The sequence continues at coordinate 293,699 of JAQJVL010000228.1, forward strand.
GATGTGAGTTTCTTCAGTAGCTCTGAAGAAATCATGTGTTGATAAGCTAAAGCAATATCATCATATAAATTTTATAGACTTTGTGATTGGTATGTCAGTATACACTTTGAAAGAATTGGAGCAAGTATAGTGGCAGAACATCCTTCAGCTGCCTAAAAGAGATTTCCTCTCAACCAAGATTTTTTAATAAGCATTGATCCCTGTCAAACATCTCTATCGAGTGGAAAGTTATCGCCCTATACTCCTAATTGTGTTTGTTATAAGTTGCTGAAAAGACACATAGACAGCAGTTATAATAGAATATCACCCATTCTTGATTCTAATGTTGAAGCTAAGCAGGCTGGTTTTCACTCTGGCAGCCTCCCAGATCCTAGCTCTGATAGTATTTATCAACAATAGGTCTGTAAAAAAAAGATGAAAACATCTGCAGTTTTTTTTGTTGTCTCTTGCATCTTATGACACAGTAGAGAGCAAAGATTTGTTATTAAATTTCTACAACCTCCTTCCATGTCCATTTATTTTGCGACTTTTGGAGTCAATACTAAGTGCCAGGCTAATTTTTACATATCATTATAAATGACACACAGAGTTCTGGTGTTTTCACCATAAAAAAAAAAAAAATAATAAGAAGGGAAAACCATATGGTTATTTCATTTTATTTGTTGTGAAAGAATAGTGATACAATGAATTTTTAATGCAGTGCGAGAAACACTTGAAATTCACTCGCCTAATTTTAGCACAGAAAATTTAATGTTTTGAGAAGGATTTTAGTTTGGTGAGAAAGTCAGCTATATAAATTTTTTTTTTCCAGGGACCAGTATTTCCTAATTTTATTTCAATATGTGAAGTAGATGCTTTGCAACTCAAACTTCAATTTGATTTGCCAGTTAAGGCAATAGACAATAGACAAAGCTCTTTATTCACATTTTCGTGGAGAACAGTGTTGGCGTCAATATTACAATAAATAGTTAATTAATAGGCCTACAGAGTCAACTGATAAATTTAATGTTGATGTTTGGCTCGCGTGATAAATTCCTCAGTGGTGTAGATTGTTTCGGCTAGAAGCCAGTTGTGTAGTCTTCTTTTCAATGAAGAACTCGTGTGAGTCTAAGTATGTTTAGAAACAATACACACTCACAATAATTGATAAAATTTTGTTTTTTGTCCCATGAGACCCATATACTTAAATATTGATTATAATCTATCATATTTTGTGACCCAAAAAAAAAATGTGCAAATGTTCAGCTCAATCCGTTAGGGGAAACTAGTTTAAAATTCCATAAACAATTGAAACTAAGTAAAAGGGAGTTAAAAACATATACGAGTAAGTAACTATACTGCTGAATGTGTTCTTTGATATACAGTATCTTATACCGAAACTATAGTCTTATCAAAATCATATGTATCAAAAATGATGTAAACAAATAAATTAATTTATTAATGACATATGTTTTGGATGTTGTTATTTATTGGATGTTGTTATTTACAATATAGAAAGACAAATTCTTTCATAAGCAAAATTCAGCTAATTTTAAAACAAATGAAATCTTGCCTTTAAAACTGAAGTATCGTCCTCTTTTCTGATTCTTCTTTGTTCTTCTTTTACTCTCTTCCTTTCCAAATCTCTTTTTCTTTTTTCTTCTCTCTTCTCCTCTCGAATCCTTTGTCTTTCTGCTCTTTTGTTTTTAATAAAGTCTAACAATGGTGTGTTATTTGCTTCTTTCCTCTCAGGTTCCACTAAAACATAAAATCAATTAATTGTAATATCTGTATAGTTAAATTATATTTAAACATGTGAATGAAAAGTACATAATGACCTCACTATGTACATGTAATATTCATTACTTCAATAAGAATTCTATTGTATCAATGAGTCTAAATTTAATTAGAAAGTGCTAAGGACTGGCGACCTAAGCTAATTATATTAATAGAAATGTGCAAGAAATTTTTAAAGGCTGTTGTAAAAATACTTGTGTGAATGGATCCAAAATTTGGGTTTTAACCAAGGAATGGAGAAACTCCTTAGAACAGAATATTCAAAAGAAGTTCTATATCTTCTAAGGAAAATTTACAGACAGGTTGAAGATATTAGGATATGGATGATTAGAAAAATGAAAGAAATTGGAGAAAACTGATAAATTACCTAGAAGCAGTGGCTTTAATTACAACATAAGACTGAAATTGGCTGGGCAGTTGTGAAGAAGGAGCAAAGATTCGCCATTAAAAACCAATGAGTGTAGAAAGAATAAATGGAAGGAGACCAAGATCAAGGTGGTTAGATCTAATTAATAAGGACATGCTGATTATGGGAACTGACATAAAACTGGCAGAGGTCCGAGATCAATGGATGCAAATTGTTGGCAAAGCCAAGTTTCTCAGGTTTCAGTGGCTAGGGAAATAAGGTATGGTAATTTATTCAATACATTTATTTACATGCATTTTTATTATTTGCTTGCCTATTTTATTTTTTATCTCTTGATGACTTAAAATATGCAAAGCTTACCAGACTACATGTGTGATAAAACATTTATAAACTTAAATTCCTTCAAGGTAGTAAAAATATAAACCCAAAGACTCATTAAGGATCTTAAGCCATATAGAATAATCATATTTGGTCACTTAAAATTGAAATCCTGAAGTTGGCTTTCTGTCCTCAAGTAGTGTTCACCTACACAAACATACATTTGTTTAATTGTGATGATAAAAGAAGGACAGTCCTTAGACTTCTGTAACAGTTAAAGTTCAAAAATAGGATTCAGTATTAGTGTGAAAGTTATTAGATATTGGAGGCAAGTTGTCATAAAGTACACTTGACGTTGCTCGTCATGATAGTCCCTCCACTGAGATAAGCATAATGTTACCTGTTTAAAATAAATATTTTTTATATTTGGATTCTTTTTAAAACTGAAAATATCTTATGATTTTATTATAAATTCTAACAGGTGTAATCATAGAATTTTACTGTTAATTAGTTGTAAAATTAGACGTTTGCGGATACGTTCATGAATGTTTTATGACAATAAGATTCTGAGTCATGATATTGGCATACTCCAATTATACTCTTTAATTTTGCATGATGTACTATGAGCAACCATCGTGTATTAGGCTTTTTGCTTCTTTCTAATTTTGGTTATGTTATAAATAGCAGACCTAGACCAATCAATTCAGGTTGTTATTTCCATATGTTTTGACCCTTTGCAGCCTTGTCTAAACTTTAGATAAAGAGCGATTTATTTCAGGATCACTAACATTTCAACATAGCGGTTTGGCTGCTTAGAATTATGTATTCGAGTTCAGTTTACAATGTTCTGATGTTCTAATGTTAATTCACTAGTTTATATGTTTATGGGTACTTATATTTATAAATATAACCTGGGAAACATAGACACAATTTCAGTTCCAACTCAGAGAGTTAATGCTTCTTTACTTGAAAACACAGGTGCACTAACATACAAGGACCCCATGTTTAGATTTTACCATCAATCAACAAATCTGAAAATTTTTTTTCGAAAAAGTAAAACTAAGTTTCAGCGTTTAATGAACTAGATGATTACAGTCTAACAAGTTATTTTCTAGTTTTTTCCACAACTATTTAAACTAAACTGTTCCTGGTGAGACATAACCAAAAATTCATGAGGGTTTTCTAGTGCTCAAACATGTATGTTATAAGAGTTTACGGTTTCTAAAAGACGTAGCCACTTAACTAAAGTGATGAGGATTTTTAATATAACTCGTAAGTACCCAAATGAATATTCAACTCCAGAAAAATAGTCTCAAGTAGTGGCTTTGGCACTTTAGTTAGATGAAACGGGTATAGGCTATAATTGTCAATCGTACCCCACACCACAGTTATTATTTAGTTTAAATTCACAACACAACTGATCTTCCTTATATTTGTCCCGGGATTTTCCTCCAATATTTCCAAATATTAAATTCTACCTAATTGTTTAGTCCAACAGGCTTTTTTTATTTTCGCTTACAATCATACTTGCCTCTCGCAAACATTGAAGAACAGCTTAAGGTTATTTGGGCAAAAAAAGTACGATATTTTTTTATTTAGATTACTTTATATCAGCTATTAAACGCCTCCCAAGTAGTTCTTTCATTAAAATTATGTTTATAGTTATAAATACAATACCTCAAAAATGCGAATTTGGGCTTTCTTGGTACATACAGAATTAAGAAACTATTTTCCCGATTATTAAAAACAGACCCTCACAGGACTGTTCATCAGTTATTTTAAATTATGTAATTCTACAGCAAATTAGATTTTAAATAATTAATGTTATATGTTTGTTTGTATTTTATTACGATGAGAAATACCATGTCGTGTTTGGCATCTTATGCTCAAGGAGGAGTTAAAGAAGGCGGGACCTACAGATCACCCAGTAACCAGTGACCAGTACACTTCTCAAGAGATCTGCACTTCTCAATCTAGACCTAGCTTAATTTCTCTTCCCTTTGATTGTTTAAACTTTCCACCCTTACCAGTCCCCAGTAAGCCATCTAAAACCCCTTTAACATCAGGTATGAACCTCTTATCAAATTTAAACTTCCTAGCCCAACAACAGATGCCACCCAGATAACACAACCTAACCTTACTTTACCGATTAACTACAATTTTAGTAAAAAATCGCGTAAAATTCCTGGCTGCTCAGACAAATTTGTAAATAAAAAATTGTCAATTCTGCATCACAATGTACAACACCTTCCATCTCGTTTGGATCTTCTTGACATTTTTCTAACTGAATCAAAACCTGACATAATAGCAATATGCGAACATAAAATGATAAAAGAAGAGTTAGACTTACTAAGAATATCAGACTATGTAACAGCTTCTTATTTTTCTAGAATTCTAGGACATGGTGGAGGTGTTATAATCTTGACTCATACAAATGTTAATTTTAAATGTGTAGAAAGCCTTCATTTACAATCATTATTAATAGAAAAAGAATTCGAATTTTGCTTGACAGAAATCATATTTAGTAAGTTTTCTTTTGTATTGGGATGTATTTACAGATCACCAAACAGTTCAAACTTAAATACCTTTTTTAAAAATTTTGAAATGTTACTGGAAATTCTACGTAAAAAATATGAAAAAATAGTTATTACAGGTGATTTTAATGTGGATGTATTAGTGAAAAATCATACTTATAATAGATTTGTAAATGTTATGTCTTGTTATGGTATGAGATATATGGTAAATTTTCCTACTCGAGTAACAGAACATTCCATAATTCAGCTTTTGTCTTTGGTGGTTCCAATTTTGATCACAATGCAGTATAGGGTGCTGGTGTAATCACTCATATCTCTGTCCATGGATGGCCAAATTTTGGATTTTTGTAATGTGGTTTCTCGTTTGATTTTTCGTTATTTGTATATAAGTTTGATATGGGTGTGATTTTTTTATGAGAGTGGGGTGTAGCAGTATTTTTTGACGTTGTTAAGGGGGGTAGTTGGGGTGCTTTATGTGGGGGCAAGATATTTGAGTTAGGGGTGGAATTGGGGATTTGTCGTAGGGGTGGGGTTGGGGCTATTTATGGTGGGGGGTCTGTGTTTATTGCTGTTGATTTGTTTGGGTGTTTGGTGGTGGGTTCTGGGTTGGATTTTGGTTTGTTAGGTGGGGGTGGAGATTGGGTGTTGGGTGTTGGTGTTGTGGGATTTGGGGGTTGGTTTTGTTTTTTTTATTGTGGGTAGTTTGTGGGGTTGGTAGTGTTTTCTGTGGGGTGGGGAGGGGATGGGTGGAGGGGGGGGGGGGGGTGGGGGGGGGGTGGGGAGTTTTTGGGGGGGGGGGGGGGGGGGGGCGGGGGTTGTGGGGGGTGGGGGGGGGGGGGGGTGGGGGCGGTGAGGGGCGGGAGGTATGATGGGGGGAGGGGGTTATGGATGGGGTTGGGGGGGTGGGGGGGGGGGGGTGGTGGGGGGGGGGGGGGGTGGGGGAGGGGGGAGGGGGGGGGGAGTGGGGGCGTCGACGGGAGTGTGGGTGGGGTTTGGTGGGGGGGGGGGGTGGGGGGGAGGGGTGGTGGGTTGGGGCGTTGGGGGGGAGGGTGGTGGGTTGGGGGGTTTGGAGGGGTGGATGGTGGGGCGTGGGGGGGGGTGTTGGGGGAGGGGGAGGTTAAGGGTTGGGGGGGGGGAGTGGGGGGTGGGGAGGGGGGGAGGGGGGGTGTTGTGAGGGGGAGGGGGTGGGGTAGTGATGGAGTGGGGGGGGGGGGGTGTGGGGGGGGGGTAGAGGGCGTGCGGGGTGGGGGGGGGAGGGGGGGTTGTGGGGGGGGGGTCGCGGAGGTGTGGGGCGGGGGGGGGGGGGGGGAGGGAGGGGGTTAGGGGTAGTGAGGTAGGAGAGTGGTATGGGGGGGGGGGGGGGGGGTGGGGGTTGGGGGGTGGGGGGGGGGGGGGGAGCTGGGTGTGGGGTGGGTGGGGGGGGGGGTGGAGGGGGGGGGGTGTTTTATTTTTTTAGTGTAGTGTTTGTTTTGATTTGTGATTGTTTTTGTTTATTGTTGATTTTTTGTTTTTGTTTTTGAGGTGTTGGGGGTGCGGGTTATTCTAGGTGGTTATTTTGTTGTGATTAGGTCTTTTTGTGGTTTCTTGTGTTATTTGTATGAATTGGTTTTATTTTATGGTTGGGTTGGGGGTGGGTTGGTTGGGTGTGGGCTTTGGTTTCTTAGGGTTGTTGGTTTTGGAAGCTTGTTTGTTGAGTGGGTGGTGGTTTCGGATTGGGTTTTTGCTTTTTTTTTTGTTGGTGTTGTACTTTTGTTGTGTTCATTAGATTTTGTTTTGTTTCTGTTTATGATTGTATTTTTCTGTTTTTTGTTGTTTATCATTGTTTTTGTATTTTCTGGTGTGTTTATTTTTTTGTGTTTTTTGTGTTTGTATTTTTGTTTTTAGTTTTCATATTTTTTTGTGTTTGTGGTGTGTGTGTTTTTTGTTATTACTATTATGTCTGTTGTTTTGGTTTTATGTTGTTTGTGCTTGATGTTGGTATTTCTGTGTAGGTTTTTGATTTCTGATGCTGTGTTTGGTGTTTATTGCTGGTCATTAGGTTTTGGTGTGTGTGTATCTGTTTGTTGCGGCTGTATGTTGTATTGGTTCTTAAGTTTTGTCTTCTTGTTTTATTGTGTTGATGCTTTGGTCTTCTTGTGTAGTGTGTGATTGTTATTGTTTTTGTTTTATTTTTATGTTGCTGGTTTTTATGTGTTAATGTGTTTTTTGATTGTGTTGTATGCTTGTTGTTTCCTATGGTTTTTGGTAATTTTTTGTTTTTTTTTATTTGTTTTTTTTTTTTTTGTGTGTTGTTTCCTGTTTGTTATTCTGTTTTGTCTGTTACTGTGTTTTCTGTACTTTTTTTTGTTCTATGTATATTGGCTTGTTGTGTTGATATTTGTACTTTGAAGAAACGATTATGAATTCTAAAAATAAAATTAAAACCACATGGAAACTAATTAATTCAGAAACAGGTAAACAGTCAAAATCTTACAAAAATATTATATTATCTCATGAAGGTCAGTTTATAACAGATCCGATTGAAATATGTGACATATTTAACGAATTTTTTGTGAATGCAGTAAAAAGATTTAGTCATGCCAAACATTATGGAGCACTCAGTAAACAATATTTTGGTGAGTAGCTATCATGCCAATACGAAATTTAAATTTGAAGTGGTAACAGAATGAAGTTGCAAAAATAATAACATCTTTTGATAATAAGAACTCTGCAGGATATGATGATATTCCTATAACAGTTATAAAGGCAGTTTTGCCTTTTATCTGTGTTCCATTAACACATGTAATCAACCACTCCCTAATCTCTGGCTTATTTCCAGAACATTTTATAATAGCCAGAGTTATTCCTGTTTTTAAAAAGGGTGATTTGGAGGATGTTAAGTGCTATAGACCTGTATCATTACTTCCAGTTTTTTCAAAAATTTTAGAGAAGGTAGTGTTTAACCAACTTTCGAAATATCTTGAAACAAATAATTTATTAGAAAAACAACAACACGGTTTTAGATCTAATAAGTCTACTATAACAGCAGGAATAGAGTTCATCGAATCTATAATTGAATCAGTGGATAAAGGGCAAAAAACAATCGGAATTTTCTAGATTTATCTAGAGCATTCGATAGTGTTGATCATAGCAAGCTGTTGAATGTTCTTTGTACTCTTGGGGTGGGGAGTACAGAATTGACATGGTTTAGATCATATCTTTCAGAAAGGAAACAATTTGTTGAAATCAATCAATACATAGAATATGGAAAAATTAGGTATAAGGAATTTTATGCTTCTCACCTTTTAACTGTACAATATGGAGTCCCACAAGGATCTATATTGGGACCCCTACTATTTCTATGCTACTTGAGAGGTCTACCAGGAATAGTATGGGGCAATGATAATAAATTGTGCCTTTATGCAGATGATACAAATATAATTGTAACTGCGGAAAGTGAAGAACAAATTGAAATTACCTCTCACATTGGCTTATCATTAGTAAAAGATTTTCTTAACAGTAAAAATCTTCTTTTGAATTCAAGTAAATCTAATTTATTTTCCTTTTCCACAAAACAAGCCAAAATAAAATTAAGCCCCACAATATTTGTAGGAAATGAGATTTTTAACCAAGTAGAAGAAACGAAATTTTTGGGATTAGTTATAGACAAAAATTTAACTTGGAATGGGCATGTAAATCTTGTGGTGAGAAAAACTTCAAGTGGTCTTTATGCTCTAAGGAGAATGGCACATTCATGTAATATTGAAACATTAAAATCCATTTATTATGCATTAATCCATTCACATATTTCCTATGGAATTTGTATATATGGCACCACAACTACAAAAAATTTAGACAGGATTTTAATTCAGCAAAAAAGAGCGCTAAGAATAATGTTTAATTTGAAACAATCAGAATCTGCTAAACATTTATTTTCAAAACTTAAAATTTTTACAGTGTATAGTCTATATATTTATGAGACAATAAAATTCATTTTTTTGAACAATAAAATTGCAATAGGTAACACCGTACATCAATATAATACTAGACCACATAGACTGATTGAACAACATAGACTGTGTTTTTTTGAAAAGAAAATTACTTTTAAAGGAAACAAGTTTTTTGACAGTTTGCCACAAATCATTTAACAGGAGAAAAATCAAAACAAATTTCTTAATTTATTAAAAGAGTTTTTGATAGACTCATCATTTTACTCCATTAATGAATTTGTACTTCTGAATCATTAAAATGGGATTTTATTGCTATTGGTTTTTTTGTTTTTTTGTTTTTTTTTTGTTGAATAGTTTATGTGTATTGTTTAAGGTTACAAAATGTTTAATTTGTCCTTAAATTGTAATTAAGGTTGACACTATTTCTGTACTTTGTACTAATATGAAATAAAGATATTTTGATTGATTGATTGATTGATTGATTTCAATATCACACAATTTACAAAATTTATTAACTTTATATACTCAACTTTTGGTTGTACTTTTCCCGCTTGTTATATTACAATCCAATCACTATGCACACGTACAGCGAGACAAAGCACCCGCACCCGCAGGATCGTGCTTAAACGCCTTCCTGCAATTATACCCCACCCATCCCAGAGTGTTTGTGTATGAGTAGATCAAGTTCAGACGTACAGTCAGCACTGCAAGCGGAATTCAGTTGTCCCTAAAGGCGGCCGAACCACCTTAAAAGGTCTTGCAGTCAAGAATATGTTTCTCATAGAATCACTCAATGTAAATCCACCTTTCTTTGGCACGGTGGATAAATTAAATGTATGTCAGCGTACTCTTTAAGAAAATTACATGACAGAACAAAACTTTCAACCTTTCTTCTAATACCATTGAGGACATATTCACTGTCTGGTCACATGGTGCTGATGCAGTTAAAATTCTGTTTGACTTCATAAAAATCTTCAATTGGGAAACCTCTGCAGTAACAGTAAACATACTAGAGGTCGAAATAAATCTGAGAGTTTAAATAAAATCGATCAACCAATACTTACATTTAAATAGTTACCGCCCCCATCCCTAATATGATACAAAAAATCCTACCGTATAGCCTAATTCTAAGTGGTAACTTATCAACTCAGCATATAAAAGTTTTACAGACTACAACCAAATAATTAAACAAGTTTCTAGATAACAAATATATGTGTCTCAAAACATATCAGCAATGAAAATCATAAATCATAACCAACCAAACACACATTATTTAAAGGATAATTCAACTTCCAAGAACAGGATTAAAAATTTTTTATTTCTTCACAAAGAATAACTTCCTGCCCTTATGTTCAGACAGGCACCCAATCTAATAAAATAAATATGCTGGTACGCTCATAACTACCCAACCCAATATCAATAAAGTACATAAAAATCACCAGGATGAAAAATAATACTACGAACAAAATTAAGTGTCATAAATGTTGTGATTCAATCAGAAAACCTCTGCTTTAATGTTTTCAATGTCAGACTGAAAAACTAACATTTTTAGTGACAGAATAGGGCCCTTTATGATGGCCTAGATTTTAACGGCAGACAAAAACATTAATAACAAATTACTAAATGATAGCTATAATCCCTCTTTACTGATAATTTAGCACACTACTGATTGTAGAATTCCACCAAACCTTAGTACCAGATGATTATATCACAGTCTACAGTATCATATGTTATGAGTAAAATGATATGTTATCATCATGTAACAATTAAAAAAAAATATATATACACACAGGGTACAACAAGGAATAATGAAGTGTATTGATACAATAAGATAACCAGTTGTACAGTGAAAATATTATGTTAATAAAAATGTCTTTATTTAATTTGCTTTTATCTTCTTTCTTGCTTTACAATTTGGTTTCTTCTGGTTTATGCTCCGGCTGAAAGCATACTCGGTAGTACAACATAGAGATACCTCAGGGAAGGGGTGTCGAGCTGGCCATCAATGTTCTTATGAGATTTAATATTAATCATGTTTAATTGTCCAATTAAAAATTTGAAAAAGAGAATAATTTAAAACAGTATCAGAAAAAAAAATTATCAAATAAGGGAAAAGATAGGGAGAAAGTTCAAATTTAAAGTTCAATTTTCAATGGAAAATATCTTCACAGCAATTAGGCTATGGTCTGGTCTCACCAAATTTAACTTTAAAGTTGTCTTCACCACAAACTTAGAATTCTTGATGTTTTGGGAAATTTAAATATGTTTGTGGCCAAATTTAATAGATAAAAGTTTTGTAATGATTTACAAAAACACTTTTATTGGGAATGTCACTAAATAAAGTCACTGTATTCTGGCTGCATCTTCTCTCCTTCAAGGCTAATAATGGACTCTCACTGCTACTAGTTCCTTTCTCAATCCACAATTACAACAATGTGTCACTGGTTGCTTGATGATCACTTCACTTCACCAGGTGATGTGGGGGTTGGTATTATAATAAATCAAATATTAAAATCATGAGAAAATTAAATTAATGTTGAAATATTTTAGAAAAATGGAATAGGTTAAAAAAAAATAATAATAAAACAACTTCCAATTCTTAAATTAAATTATGCCAAATTTAAGAAAGGAAAATATTTATTAATAAAATGATTAAACTTAGAGTATGCAAATTATTGGGAACTGAATTAAATTAAATTAATGTGATAAAACATATGATCAATGAGTGTGATGAGATTATTAGTGATGGGTAGCAGCTGGTTTAAATGGAAAGAAACAAGGTAAGTGGCAGATGTTCTTACATATGATAAAAAAATAAATAAACAAACATAATTTGAAACATCTCAAATATCCCCTCAGAAATTGCAGGGATTACTGAAAGTCATCACAAGATTTCGAACATGATGTGAAAATTATGTTGACATAATAAACAAACGGATACAAACATACATAGACAAAATCTTTTAAAACTAACAATACAAAATGATGAAGGTTACATACATGACACAGACGGTTACATAATACAATACAATACAATTGACAATATTACAAATTATATACAAGAAGGGTTATACAGTTTATAAAGGGAATTGTGGAAGTTATTGGGACATAGCACTGGGGAATGAGTGACTTGAGTTTTTTTTACAAGGGGAAAAGTCACCAGGGAAAGGGGAAGTAAGGGAAACTGGGGAAAGGTGGTTTCACTGGCACAGTTTATTGCACAGGACTCACAGTCTATTAGGGGGGAATCTTCTCGCACTGGGGATTTAGCGGAGCAATCATAGGGGAAAATCATGGGTTATTAGTTTACTTGGGTGATTAAGGAAATTATCCCCTCTCAACAAGACATGGGCTTTGTCGTAGTACACAGTTTTTTATTACACATACACAGTTGTTAGACAAGGGGTACATATCACAAATTCATTACAAAATACATATTGATGAGTAGGTTGATGGGATGAACACAAAATATGAAAATACAAAGTTACAAAGAAAATTAAATTACTATACAATATTTACAATACAGGTCTATAGGTAAACTACACTTGTTTCTTGTTCTTAATTTGAATCATATATCCTCTTGAGTTGGGGACAGGTAACGTTTGATGGCAGACACGTGGTATGGTCCAAACTTCCGTCTTCCATCAAGGCTTCTAACTCCGTAGGTTGATGTTCCATACGTTGTAGTTCCTGTAGTACAGCATTCTGATGGGCTAAAGGTACGGGGTAGGATTGACATTTTAAGGTTTCAGGTTCTTTAACTTCTAGATTGTGTTGGTACTTGTTGCAGAGTCCAGGAGCATCAGAGAATGTATTTTGATACTTCAAAAGTAGATCGGTGAGTTGAGTCCTTTGTTCGTTGTTGAGCAGTTCGTTCTGGTTCAGAGTTTCTTCTATTATCTCAGCATTTATCCTGTCTTGTAGGTTCGTTGTGGAGGAAGGGGTGGTATCGTTATAAGTTTCAAAATTATCATAAATATAGGTTCTTTCTAAGTTTTGGTCGTATGCCGACATTTCATTGTATTCAACATCATTGTCGTTCATTAAGTAACATAAGATTCCATCGTGGTTGCACCCGTCAAACTCCAATAGTAATTCAGTATTATTTATGTTTATATTCAATGTTTTTCTATCAAAGTTTATTTCCATCTTCCACAGTCTTATCGTATCTATTCCAATAATTACATTATGAACGAGGTTTGGTACCATGATTAGTTGTAAATTAGTTTCCACACCGTTGACATTAACTGTAAGCATTAATATCTTAGAAACTCTTTTTGATTTAACACCGACGGCAGTTTTGATGTGTATGCCAGTTAAAGGTAATTCTTCATATCGTCCTAATCTACTCCTATTCTCTATTATCCATTGCTCTGAGACACATGAGATGTTGGCACCTGTGTCTATGAGTGCGGAAGTAGGCACATTGTTTATTAAAATATTAATCTCTGGACATTTTATGTTGTTTGCTGTTTCTACAGTTTTATTAGTTTCAGGATCTTCATTTAGTAAAAAGTCACAGTCACAAAATATATTACTAAGGGTTAATATTGGATTTGAATTATTTACATTATTATCTAAATTAGAAGGCCTTTGTAATCCGAGGTTTGTGTTTTGCACTGAGGAATCTGAGGATAGAAATCTATGATTATAAAACAAGGGAAGTTTACCTAGGCCTTGGGACTCGTCAGTGCTTAGGCGTTTAAAAGCGCAGTACTTGTTGTAGTACTGGGAGGTGAACTAGTCGTTGGGTTTCTCCTTTCTATTATGGCAGAGCATATTTGTGCTTGTTCTCGGCTGGGATATTGCTGGTTGTCTCGATTTGATGAATTGTTGCCCCGGTTGTAATGTTGGTTGAAGTTTCCTCTGTAATTGGGTCTTCTATCGTATTCTCTCCGGTATCCAGGTGAAGAGTTGTTGAGGTGCCCGTTGTTGTAGGTTGGTCGTCTTTGTTGCTGTTGTCCATCGCTGCTGTAATACTGGTTTCTAGGAGGGCTGTTTGGAGGTCTGCTTCCTGGCTGGTGCTGAAACTGTCGCTGTGGTGGTGGTTCGTTTCTCGGTTGACTGGTAGTTTTCGATCGCTGGTGTGCGTCCTTAATATCTTCTCTTTGGAGTAGCAATTCGAACTCGGCGACGGTGTTCGCATTCTGGACTCTTCGGGCGTCTTGGATCAACTCGGAAAAGTGTTCCGAAAGAATATTTATGATTTCATCCTCGCTGATTGGTGGAGTGATGGATCGTAATGTCAATACTCGTTCAATGAAGTATTCTGCTCGTGGTAGCTTTCCTCCGGGCCGGTATCTTTCGACCTCTATACGCTGCTTTACTCCTCGTTGGATGTCGCGGCTCCAGTATTTGTTTGTAAAGTTATGTTCAAAATCTGACCAGTTGTGGATTTCCTCCTTAATCAGGTCGAACCATTTTGCAGCATGTTGCTCTAAACATTGTTCAATAATGTCCCGCAAGTGTTCCGAGTCGTTGTTTGGTTTGTTGTGTGTTATGTTTCGTTCATAGAAGCGTTTTAGTTTATGTAAAAATTCCTTAGGGTTTTGGGCTCTCCCGTAAAATTTAGGTGGACTATTGTAGGTTGCATGGGTGCTGTTGCCGGTACATGTGACATAAATATTCGGTGTGCCTGATATAACTCCATCACTAACTTGACCTTCAACGTTGGTGATTCTATTACCAAAGGTGTGTACAAGTTTGTTTAATTTATCAATATCTTCTCCTTGTTTTTGTGTAATTGGTAATATTTGTGTTAATACTTGTTTCGTACTGTCCTGAATTTGGTGAGTCAATTCTTCCTTTTGTTGGATAATGTTTGTCTGGCAAGCAGTGGCGTGATTAAGTAATTTAATGTCAACTGTATTTATAACGTAAGTAGTGTTGTTAGCAAGGGCTTTCTTGATGTTATCATTCTGGATTGCAATATTTTTGTTTAAGTCGTCACGGACCTGCTGGTTTTGTTTTTGGATTTCGTTGCCGAAATTTGTTTCCAAGTGATTCATTCTATTATTTTGTTCGGCTCGTGTAAGTTTAATCAAGTCAAGGTCAGATTTGACTTCGTCATATTTATGGCTTAAGTGATCGATTTTACTTTCAATATATTCAGAAAATATTTTAAGGTTCTGATTTAAATTTTGTTTTAGTTCTAAGTTGTCTTGTTTAAGTTCATTTATACTTTGTTCTAAACGGTATTCAAGTTTTAAAGAACTGTCTTTTATAAGTGCTGCAATTTGTGAAAGCAAATCGGTATTCGCATCTGCGCTAGCCAGTTGTTTGTCCGTCGCGGTAGAAAGAATGGCAATGGAATGTGCGGGTGACGTCATCGTTTCATTCATCCTCATCGCTTCCGTCGTCGTTAACTCAAAAGTTGTTATGTTGACTGTAGTTACTGGATTAGTGCTGGTGGTCGTTGTCATGGTAACGCCGTCCCATGATGCCGTGCTGTGTTCCCATTGGCTGGTTGGTTGAGATGGTTGGAGCTGGAGCTGTTTGTTTACATTGTCCGCCGCCACTGTCATGGCGTCTGTCATCTCCGCTTCAGGAATGTCAAATCCTAAAAATACTTCTCCTGCCGGAATTTCGTTGAATAAAATGTCTATGTCACTATTTGTGTTCATGTTATTTGTGTTCGTAGCTATATCTGTATTGTTTGCATTAGATGTTGATGTGTTATAATTGTCAGATGTAGCTGTTAGTGTTTGGCTTGTTTGACTAGCTTCTTCAATGGCGTCTTCCATGGTCTCATCTGTTGTATTGGGCCTATTTCTAAGATTATAAGGTTTGTGGGACATGGCTATTAATAATCTTATATTGTGATGAGAGTTCGATATGTGGTGATGGTTTTATGATACCTATAATGGGTGATATATCAAACATATAAATATTACACATAGGCCTAGATTTGGAAGTTGTTTTTGTATACCTAATCTCATAAGGCATTGAACTGGCCAACACGTTGGGCGCCAAAATTAACAATTAAAAAAAAATATATATACACACAGGGTACAACAAGGAATAATGAAGTGTATTGATACAATAAGATAACCAGTTGTACAGTGAAAATATTATGTTAATAAAAATGTCTTTATTTAATTTGCTTTTATCTTCTTTCTTGCTTTACAATTTGGTTTCTTCTGGTTTATGCTCCGGCTGAAAGCATACTCGGTAGTACAACATAGAGATACCTCAGGGAAGGGGTGTCGAGCTGGCCATCAATGTTCTTATGAGATTTAATATTAATCATGTTTAATTGTCCAATTAAAAATTTGAAAAAGAGAATAATTTAAAACAGTATCAGAAAAAAAAATTATCAAATAAGGGAAAAGATAGGGAGAAAGTTCAAATTTAAAGTTCAATTTTCAATGGAAAATATCTTCACAGCAATTAGGCTATGGTCTGGTCTCACCAAATTTAACTTTAAAGTTGTCTTCACCACAAACTTAGAATTCTTGATGTTTTGGGAAATTTAAATATGTTTGTGGCCAAATTTAATAAATAAAAGTTTTGTAATGATTTACAAAAACACTTTTATTGGGAATGTCACTAAATAAAGTCACTGTATTCTGGCTGCATCTTCTCTCCTTCAAGGCTAATAATGGACTCTCACTGCTACTAGTTCCTTTCTCAATCCACAATTACAACAATGTGTCACTGGTTGCTTGATAATCACTTCACTTCACCAGGTGATGTGGGGGTTGGTATTATAATAAATCAAATATTAAAATCATGAGAAAATTAAATTAATGTTGAAATATTTTAGAAAAATGGAATAGGTTAAAAAAAAATAATAATAATAAAACAACTTCCAATTCTTAAATTAAATTATGCCAAATTTAAGAAAGGAAAATATTTATTAATAAAATGATTAAACTTAGAGTATGCAAATTATTGGGAACTGAATTAAATTAAATTAATGTGATAAAACATATGATCAATGAGTGTGATGAGATTATTAGTGATGGGTAGCAGCTGGTTTAAATGGAAAGAAACAAGGTAAGTGGCAGATGTTCTTACATATGATAAAAAAATAAATAAACAAACATAATTTGAAACATCTCACATGACAGTGTGATGTATTTTTAAGCAAATCAAATCAAATCAAAAAAATCTTTATTCATCAGATGTATACACTAAGTATACAATTGAATAGTGTCCAAAGACTCGCAGTCTGTACATCTTAAAACTACTAATACAAGTACATCTAAAACTACGAGGAGGTGGAAAAGTACTCTTCCAGAGTGAAAAACATTTAACTGTGTTTTTGAATATTCTCATATTAGTTAAATTTTTTATACTAGTGGGTAGATGTTTAAAAAATTTCAGCCCCATGTATGATGGTTTTTTTTCATAATACTTTAAATTGTGATGAGTTGTTACAATGCATTTTTTATTTCTGGTGTTGTATGGAT
This sequence comes from Stictocephala bisonia, assembly GCA_035578905.1. NCBI lineage: Eukaryota > Metazoa > Arthropoda > Insecta > Hemiptera > Membracidae > Stictocephala > Stictocephala bisonia. Next base: position 311,037 of record JAQJVL010000228.1, read on the forward strand.
GAGGTTCAAGATTTAATTCATTACTTATTTGATTATTTTTTGCAATTAGAACCGTGTCATAAATATATTGGCCATATATTGTTAGAATTTGTAATTCTTTAAATTTCTCCTTTACTGTTTCATTGTAATCTAGTCTCATTATAATTCTAATTGCCCTTTTTTGTAGTTTAAGAATTTTATACATATTTGTTTTTGTCGTTGCACCAAAGAGACATAGTCCAAAAGATAAATGAGAGTGGAAATTTGCAAAATATATATTTCTTAGTGTTTTTTGGTTACAAAAAACGACATCCTGTAAAGAGAAAATATCCCCGAGCTTAATTTTGATAATATTTTATCCACATGTTTGTTCCAGCTTAAATTCTGATCTATTGTTAGGCCGAGAAATTGTGTGCTTCTTTTACTCTCAATTTCTTCTGAGTTGTGCGTAATTAATGGTTCGGTTATCTGTTTGTTGTTGTGTGTTTTAAATCTTACAAAATTAGTTTTTTGAGCATTTAACATTAAGTTGTGCTGCTTAAAGAAAGTTCCAATATTTTCTAATTCAATGAAACTTATCTCAACCTGTTCAACAGTATTGGCTGCTACTTTAAGATTTAAGTCGTCTGCATAAAGACACAGATTATTTTGGGGTGCACATGTGAGTGCGCTCCCTACATCATTTATGTAGCATAGGAACATGTAGCATTAAGTCAGTTTATCTATGTCAGGTAGTGTATAGACAGTTTGTTAAGTATTTACTTACTTTTAGTATATTACTATATTTACTATAATTACATAAGAAGACAAGTCCACTAACACCTTACTGTAAACATATACAAGATCAAGATATTCTTCGCAGATTTTCAGTCCCACAGAACCAGTTCCTTTCTACTCACCTGATGAAAGTGCCAGTGGCACTGAACGTTTATGAAGAATTTGTTGTTCCTGTATTTGTTTACTACTGTAAGGCGTTAGTCTCTCCTAAAATACTAATTCCTGGCCCTTTAACCTAAAATTTTTATTTATAGTCATTAACCCTTAAAACGCGGCATCCGTATATATACGCATGTTTACAATTGCCCGTAACGCGTTATACATAATATTTTGCGAGCTGATAACAATAATCCTAGAACAGGCCTAATACAACGTAGCGAGTTCTAAGATTCAAGGTCAAGACTATTTTCAGGTTATTATTCATTTTCCAGACCTTTGGACTGGTTACTAGGCAACGAATGTAAATAATATGAAGTTTTCATTCATTATTGCCTCTGTCGAGGTAACCGCTAGCGCTCACAGCGAATACATACGCATCTGCTAGTCACATGACGCAGCGACCGGCTGGCGCTCAGTCAGTCTGCAGTTATTTGTTGTCTGTCTCGTGCATTGTACTAACCTCCGGTGTGTAAACAAACAGATTATGTACACAAAATAAACACTATTTACAACAAAAATAAAACTAGACTTCACAATGAAAAATATAGAGTAAATTCAAAATAATAAACTTTGTATAATCTGTTGTCTTATTGAGTTATATTGTATATATTTTTATAATGGCTATAATATTTATAGTTTTGAAGTTTTTCACACAGCTGCTACTTTCTAAGGAAGAAATTGTCATTCTAAAATCATATTTCAATTGAAAAATTTATTTTTGCAAGTATAAAATTTTTTTAATTACATGCAATAATATTTCGTTTTTACAGTTTTGATAAAACTTTGTAATGAATAAAAAATGAATATAAAAATACAATATCGTTATTATTTTTTTTTTTTTTTACATTGTACTATCCTGGTTTGGATTTTAAAAAAATATATAACTTTACAAAAACTAAAATTATATATATTCAAGAAAATTAAGCGTTAATTGAAAAATTACAGAAAATTACTCAGCGTTTTAAGGGTTAATCAATCAGTAATAAAAAAATAACTACTAACCTAAATAGCTTTGTGAAGGTTCTTTTGTAATATAAATTAAATACTTACTAGTGGTTTCGAAGAAGTGCTGCTTTGAAGCATTAGCTGTTGTTTTGTTTTCCAATGATAGAGCTTCTAAATATTCTTTGAACTGAATATAAATAGGATCTGATTCAATAGTACCAACTTTAGGGTCTTTTTTACGATTAGGGCGATTCTTTGGAATTCTTTGGAATGGAGCAAATTCTACAACGGCTGGAAACTCTCCACCTGTTATTAAAACATAAACAAAATTTTTTTACAGTTTACACGTTACATCATTTTTAACTATTCACAAAGTATGACAAGAGTAAAACTACTTAAATACATAACTGTACTATTTTTGTTGGGCTGTAAGTTTGGAAGTTACTCACATATTCATTTTGAGCTCTTATTAAATTTAATGGGAATTTACATATTACTTTTAATTAACTAAATTTTAATTATTTAAAATTATGCAATGAAAAACAGAATTTACACTAATTTTGTAAAGTTCAATGAAGCCACCTTCTACAGAAACGATGTTACATCGTTACCACAATACTATTGGTTTATATGCATAAACCATTGGACACAGGAAGTACATAACCATCACTATTGGTTTATGCATGATCTGCATTGGATGCAGGAAGTACATGACCAACACTATTGAACCCTAAATATATGGGATGGTTAGAAAGAAGATTTTAGGACCTTATTTCTTTCAGGGATAACAATGAATGGAGTTATTTACAACAACTTTTCACTTCATACTCTGCCAGACTTGCTTCTAGAACTAAGTCCAGAAACATGAGATTAATGTGGCTCCTTCGAGATGGTGCTCTGCCAGATGACCTGGAAATTGTTAAAAGCACATTCAAACAGAATCCAGGCAGTTTGATAAGGAGGGAAGGGCCTGCATGTTCCCCAAACAACTGCGTTGGTTACTATCTGTGAGACAAGTTTAGGAATAGTGTTTATAAAGTGAGACCCACATCTAAAGAAGAAGAAGACATGATGCAATGCATTAGAGATGCTGTGCTTTACTTAACAATGAAGAGGAATGCCCGAGAGCTGTGATGGGTTTACAGATAGAACTGAGTTATTTATTCAGCAAAATGGACATCAGGAAGCATTTATTAACTGAAACAAGCCTCGTTTAACAAACCATAAATAGTTTAAATAACATTTTGACAACAGTAAATGTAATTTGGTTCTTATACATTTAAAAATTGATGCACGTTATAGAATAATCATATTTATTAAATAAATAATTTTGTATTATAAATAATTAACAATTTTAAAAATTCTTAATAACAGTACTTTTAATAGAATTAAATTATTATTATTGACTCTAAATAGTGAAGTATTAAATTTAATATTCTTCAGTGTATCACATGGTGTGTGATTTCAATGTAAAGTCAGAAATAACATGTCTTAAACTGTGTTTTCTTCTATTAATTCTTTACTCAAAAGAGATAGACAGTAATTTTAATGTAAAAGTTGTTTAAAAAAGGCTTACTATATAAAAAAAGCTAGGAATCAATGCTCTGCGCTGTAAGAAATAGTGCATTGATGGTATGGACCACTCTATATAAATGTGTGTAGCTATAAATTAACAAATTGTTTCTGAGTTACACTGTTTTATACAAGTAACTAATGATTAACTTATGTAGACAACCCATTATCGATCAACTTGAGTATTCTTGGGTTCCCTGGCGAGGCTGATGGTTGAGGTCCTCAAGAGAGAATGGCACATGAAATTATCTTGCAAGGCTTAAGGTCAGGCTTCACACACAATGCCATTTGAAGAGGTCCCTTACAAAATCAATACCCAACTCTCTCACTACTACAACACATATCAAATGGGTTTTGGAACGCAGCTTCCGACAAACAAACTATTTCTCTAACAATTAATACAAATATCAAAGTTATTGTATACACCATTCAACTTTAGTTTGAAACGCAATTTGGAAAATACAATTAATTTTAGAACTTTAACACACTCTGAATATATCAGACAATGTGATAGAAGCTCTCGTAGGATTAAAATATAACATTATTGTCTTTTTTTATTTAAATTTGGAAACTGCATTTTAATATAGTTATTTTACATATAACTCAAACAACTTTTATACACATACTTTTTTATTTCTGCTATTCCACATTTTAGTTTTAAGATTTTGAAAAATTTCTGTAACCCATATTTACTGAGGATTAAGTTAAAAATAATAATAGATCTCTTTATATAGTTTTCATTAAAATTTTTAATTCTTTCATCACTGTTGCATTTTACATAGGATCTAAAAATTATTTTGGAACAACAATTCAAATTCTTCTAGGCTCCATTTTATTGAGCCTTCAGATATTTTAAATGTATTTATAATTTTTTATGTCCCTTGTGGCAAAATAATAGATGACTTAGAAAAGGATTAACTACACATCATATATTATCAATTGCTGCATGATGACTACATGATCATCAATTGCTGGTGATGGTTATCTGATTTTTATACAAGTTTTTTATTAGTAATTGATATAATATATTTTGGTACAAATAAAAAATAATTGGTTAAGAAAGGGAAAGGGGCAGACAAGCCAACGTCCTAAAAAAATGTAGAGAACCACTAATACCTAAGTTAGTGGGGGAAACAAGGTATAGAGAACTTGTTTATAAATGTAGAACATTTTTATGAAAGTATGGTTTTTTTTTTTTTTTTTTTATTGACATAACTCTAAGAAAACCATATATAAACACACCAATATATAAATGATAAACATATGTTTCTTAAAATAATATAAAAACCAAACACTACAAGAGAGATAAAACACTTTAAACATGTAAATTTATTCCCTGAAAATATTGTAAGGGCCTATTAATCCATTGATGACGAACCACGAGCTCGGCTCGTTCTGTTTTTAGCATTATTTAAATAGTGAATAAACACACCAATCAGTTAAATTGTTGAGAGACAACATTTTCACTAGAGAACACTAACTGTTATGAGCAGAACTAGTGGCAAAAATAAGAACTACAGCAATATACTTCAAAATCTCAGTACAAAACTCTCCTTCTCAGAGCATTAGCTGTTTTGAACCGGTTTTGGCCAATGCTGTGTCACGCCTCAGTAGTCTAGTGGTTATAGTCGTCACCTCCTATGGCCAGGGAGTCGGCGGGGCCAGGGTTCGAATCCCAGTCGAGGCGCAAAAAGGTGACTGATGCAATTGCATTAGAACCGTCCTGCGGGTACGGGCCTACATGGCCCGACGAGCCTCAGGCTCGGACGTTAGGGAACGGTGTGGCGACATGACAGAATAGCAATAGGATTCTTCTAATGTAATGTTGACTTTGTAGTCAACAGCACCAGTCACCGCAACAGTTTTGCTCATTTTTAACTTAAGTGTTATTCAAGTACTTGCCCTTAGAATATTTTATTTGAAATTAATTATTACCTCAATGGGTATAAAATGCTAAATATAAAAATAACTGTAATAGATAATAAATAAATATAGTAATGACTGAAACTTACTTTTAACATAATAGAATAATTTTACCGCTAAAAAGTATCTAAAAGTAAAAAATATGTAAAATATTATTTATTTTTGAAAATTGTTTTTCGGATTAATGAATAAGGAATACATATTGTATTAGTTGTTGTACCGGTATTCAGCAGCCTCATATAGTGACTCTTAAATATAAAAATTTCATATAATTTTGAATTTCAGTAAATTCTTTAGTTTTTTCGTACAAAATAAATATATAATAATGTAATCATTTTAATTAATTTAACTTAAACACTCATAATTTCACTTACTACAAAATAAAAAAAATAGGCTTATAGCTACAACTGAACTTAAGTTACACGTACACATATTTTTATTCATAATTGTTAGGAATAAATCAGAGTGCATTCGAGTCAGTAGGGCCCTGTATAGTTATTAAAATAGAAGGAGCTACACAAGGAACACACATATCTAGTAGGGAAAACAGTAATACAAATAGAACTTATAGCAGGATCTGACATTTATATCTATAAATATTAAATCATAATTAAATGTAAATTATTTACATACCTTTGCTGTCAATAAATACATAGCCGTCAAACTTCTGAGTGAAAATGAATAAGTCTGATTGATCAACAAAATTGATATACGCTCTAGAGAAGGCGTTAGGCATCAGTGATATATCTGCTGGTACAAAGTAGAAGTAATCAATCTCAGGAAGTGGAGAAACTTGTAGTTTGAACTGTTCCGCTGTCATGGTAGGAGGCAGCCTCCGCACTACTATCTGTTACATACAACAAGAAAATATTACAGCTAATGTTCCCTTTAGTGCCATACTCCCCCATAGATAAGCTCTCTACGAGTAGAGGGGTGGGAAGACCATCAATATCTTACGTGGGAGGATAGATGGAAAGCCCATGAATCTTGTGTGTTTAGTTCCATTAATATTTTACAAGTGTGTAATGTTAACGAGAATAACTACCTTCTCAGAATTATTTATTGCATGTAAGGTGGCTATTTTCCACCGATCAGTTAAATTAAAGATAGTATTATTTTTTTTTTAATTTGATTTTAATTTTTAATTTTTAATTTGATCTATTCATAGTTATCTTCTTATATATAATCAGGAATGTATTTTAATAATGTTCCACTTTAACCCTTTTAGTGCTATGACATAGCTATGAGCAACACCACGTCTTAGTCGAAAAGTGCAGAGATCACTGTGAGCGAGGCTACATAAATTGACCAGGCATTTTTGCACTTATTATTAGATCTCTCAATCATGGCTGCATTATAATATAACTTTGCCTGTTTAATACAATTTTGATACGTTCATTTTAAGCTTATATAATTACATTTCTCAGCCTCCTCACCTGTTAAAACAAAAATATCGTAGGCTGCAATCATATTTTCTTACAACTTAGCCATCTCAATGTTATACCAAGGTTTATTATTAAAAAATACCTTTTTTACTGTATTAGAGGAAAGCAATTATTAAATACCAAGTTAAACACAGAGAAATCGGATAAACATACTTTCAGCTAGGCTTAGACTATTAGAGCTAGGCTTATCACTAGTAGGTTCATCAGCAACATTTAATTCATTAGATATGACTCCATCAAACTGTTCATTCCAATCAGTAATAGTTCATGTTTGAATTTTAATATATTCAAGTCTGAGAAAGACCTCCTCTTGACTACCTGCTTAGATTCGCCTCGCTGACTTTCCATACATCCATCAACCATCAAGTGAAACCAAAGTGAATAATGATCCGAGAAGTAGAAAGGCTCAACAAAGGAGAAACATACCCCTTTTTGTGCATTGGAAAAGACATTATCTAATGTTTTCTCTTGTTAAGCTGGAGAAAAACAGGACAAGCCATACTGTGATGGATAATAGGCTCTTTAACAAATTACCAGCGGATGTAAGTAGCCTTGATTTTAAAGTTTTGAAAAGTAGGTTTTATAATTTGTTAATAAAAAATCCTATGTATAATGGCAGTGAGTTTTTTGACTTGTCAGAAGCTGCTTTTTGTGAAATTCTAACAGGCAGTGTGGCCATGGTTGGCGGGCAGAGAAAAGACCATTTGTATATAGTTGTAATTTTTACTGTTTAATTTTAGTTTTAAGATTGATTGCATGTGCATGACTATTTAATTAATTTTATTTAGAATTAATTTATTATTTAGAATAACATCTGTAAGTTTATGTATTCCCTATATTTATTATTTCTAGGCTATAGTGTTTTTTTGATTGTAGTATTTTAAGCACTATAAATATATTTTTTTCTTTTGTAGGTTGATAATTTTGACAATGTACTATGTAATATGTATAGCTAGCTGATTATTGACTGATAATGCATGTATATCTTAGATCAATAAAAAATTATTTGATTTGAGTGTTGTTCATTCAAGTTACATATTGATATAGCATAAGTGAAATGAAGCCATATGTATAATTTAAAAATATATATAGTACATACATTTGTCAGTTTAGTTATTGTATTGTAGTACGGTATCACTGGTACTTGTGGATGATGGCTTAAATATTAGACCTAATGTCATATTGCTTTTAAGAATTCCTTTTTATTATGAAAAACTAGTTCCGTATAAGGTGAAAATCATTACTTCAGCCATATTGTATTTTTTATTTCACTCTGCAAACTTAACAAACTTAATAATTACATCAGCTGCTTCTTGGAAAACACTCATTTTCCTCCAAGTCATACTTATGTAGGGCCTCATAGTCCTTAAACAAATTTTGAAAACCATGCAGATATGCCCAAGATTTATAAAACAACTAGTTTTGGGTCTACAGAATTAAAATTAGCCTATTGGTGTTTTACTTCTAACTAATGATGCAATATTTTAGTGCTTAAATTTATAGTTAGCCTTCACCTTTGTAGCTGGCCTTTCTTCCTTCGTTTTCTTTTTTCCATTTTCCAATTCTGGCTCATTTTCTTTACCAGCACTCTTTATAGTTCCTTTATCTGCAAATAAGTTATGAAAAGTACACATGATAAAAATAAATATTGTTTTTTATTTATTTCAACGGTAACACCATTTTACACAATATAATACAAAGATGGCAATGCAAAGAGATCAGCAAATACGGTACACAAACAACAAACTTATATAACTAAGAATAACAAATTAAGTTGAATCAAACAGCCATACAAGACTAGCACTAAACTGATTAAATTACATGTGGATGACAAAGAAAGTGAAATTATTGATAACATAAGTAAATAACAACAAGTAACAATAAACAAACATTGAATAAATATAAATAAATCAAATGTACAAGAAAAACAATACAAGGATAGTATTTCAACAATCACCATACTAATAAATATTAAATATAGCAGGAAATAATTCAGTGTAATAAGGAGTGCATAATAGCCTCGAAATACAACCGTCAAAGTTCATCTTCAAGTAAGAACCGAGCCAGTCTTCTGAACTCCTGGAGGGTTAGTCCGAAAAATTCCAATTGAGCAATATTCCCAAGACACATGAGACGAGGCACAGTACTATTGAAAGCATAAGAAGTGGAGTGGTGATGCTTGGAAAAAGTCTGAGTGAGACGGGTTCTATGAGGAACATGAAAGTCAAAAAGCTGAAGTAACTCAGGGCAATCAATCAAGCCATTGATGACTTTAAACAAAACTATCAAGTCCATAACAGCTCTTCTGGTGGAAAGAGAGATAACTCCATGCTGAACTGCAATCTCTTGAACATCAATATCCAAATAGTTCACACCACCCCTAACACCCATCAGGCGAAGAAAGCGTTTCTGGACAGCATCGAGGGAACAGCAATGGCCAACCTGATGGGAAGCCCAAATAACGGACCCATATTCCAATATAGGGCGCTCAAGAGACACATACAATATCTTCACCGTGTCTGGAGAAAAAGCACTCCTAGATGTGGGAGCAATAAGTCCTAAAACTCTGTTCGCCTTCGCACAGATCTTAGCTATGTGTTCTCCTGGGTCGAGACTGGGTGTAAAGTGGATCCCCAAGTCCTTGATCACTGTAACTCTTCTTAGTTTGGTTCCATTCAGGTGGTAGTCGAAAGGAATCAAAGATTTAGTTCTCCCGAATGTCATTACCTGACATTTATTTACGTTCAACTGCATACCATTTTCATTACACCATAAAGAAACATTGTTCAAATTAGCTTGAAGAGAATACTGTTGACATACTGGCAAGACTTCCATGAAAATCTTGACGTCATCAGCAAAAAGAACAAACTTACAGTCAAGTAGCTTACCAATGTCATTAATGAACAAGCTGAACAAAAATGGGCCCAGGAGTGAGCCCTGGGGTACTCCAGATGTGACCTGAACAATAGATTCAGAAATGCTTGAGGCAAACTTTACTTGCAGTGTACGACCGGTTAAATAACTCTGAAACCATTTCAGAAGAGGGCCCGCAACTCCAAGTGCCCCAAGCTTAGCAATCAGGTGAGCATGACTGACTCTGTCAAAGGCCTTAGCAAAGTCTAGATATATACAGTCCACAGTGTGATGATGGGAGAAAGCGGAGTAAATATAGTTGGTGAAGACACACAAATTGGTAATCGTAGACCTCCCAGGACAGAACCCATGCTAATGTTTTAATCACACCACTCTGATATGAACGTAGTAAAAACTTTAGCTTAAGAAAAAAGTTAACTACTCAAATATAATGTGCAACTGAACACTAAATTTAAAATCATTTTGCAACAAAAGCAGCCAACAATTTCAGGTCTTTAAAATGGTATAGATTAATAAAAAATTTTATATGTAAGCAGAAAAATATAACTGTTTTAATGAAAGCACACAGAATTTAATATTTTTTGCCCTAATTCTGTTGCCTAACTTAGATACCATTAATAATTATGTTGAGTTCATATTTAATTGTGCATGTGCCTCTGTTTAACCCAGGTTGGGCAAAACCTTGCAGATCATAACAAGCTTCAATAAACTTCAGCTGCCACCTAACATTCATCTTGTTTTTGAGAGTACAATTACCGTAAGTGGGATAAAAACGGGATGTAAGTCATCATAGAATCAACATTGGTATGCAATGACACTACTTGCTTTAGAAAACCCCTGACTACTGCTAGCTTATTATGTAATGGTACTAGAGCCCTTCACTAAAAATCCTCATAAAAAACTTTTTGTCATCATAAAAATTAGTTTGTAGAGAAAAAGATATAACTATTCAACGCATCTTCTTTCCAATGTTAGTAAATAACAATAACCTATGACTTATTCTTTTCTTGAAAGAATGTTACATTACATGATTTAGCCTCTTATATTTTTACACATGGCCTTGGAGTTCAGCTCTACAGTTGTTGAAAACAACCTTGAACAAATTTATAAATATTAGTACTGTTACATGACAGGGTTGGACACATCCTACACCTTGCCTGCATACATTATTAGTGTTTACATTTCTCAGAACTTAATGCGTAAAATGAAAAACGACTTTATAGTACACACAATTTGCGAGGTTAGGACTAAAAAGTCCTCTCTTACACCTAACCATTAATGTTAATTAACTATAAATATGTCATAAGGAAAAGAGCAAAAATGTCTTTATAAGTAGTCAGCTTGAAACTGACTAATTGCTAGCTCATTTCACTTTATAGGGAGTGTTCTTAATTTTCGAACATGGTATTACCTTTTGAAAGGAAATATTTTTTCTCAACATTAGGTGGAGGATTGGATCCCCGCCTCCTGCTGGCTACAACCCTGATTTTAAGAGTGGGAGTTTTAAGATTGAATTTTAATGTGATTTAAGAGACTTGGAAACTAACATACGGACAACAGATAGTATAATAAAATGATGCAAAATTAAAGAACAATCATAAATTTAAAACATAGGTAAGATAGTGCGGAGGCAACTCTTTATGCTAACCAAGTGGTGGGGGCAGCAGTCGGTGGCCAGAAATTTGTTTTGTTATCGTCAACTTAGTCACTGCTTTTAATATCACAAAGCTTATGGCCACTTTTGAGAGAATGTCACATCATATCTTGTGAGACATAATTCACTAAATTTCTTTTTAAATTGTTTTCAGCAAGAAAAAAAAACAAGAAACTAAAAAATGATTTTATTTTGAAAATAACACGCAAAAATTGGCTTTTCCTGTCTCTTGGCTGCTAATAATTGCTGTTGTCTACATTCATGTAGGAAATGCTAAAACTCAGTAATATCAATTATTGTTAATTTGTTGTAAGCATACTAGGCCTACTATATATTCTACATTACTTTTTACTAAAAATTTAATTATTTGACTTACTGTTTTTATGCACTGTTATATATTTACATACCACCAGCCTGTTAGTTCATTTTGTTTCCTATTATGTGCTAATGTCATTCAACAGCAGCACTTTTTAAATAAAAGAGAATATCATGTTTAAATGCTACTTTTATCATTGTTAAGTCTGATACCCATTAATAAATAAATGTTATTTAAAGTCTAGCATGCACTTTCCAGTAGTTTGAAAAGTTCACTGCAATTCTGTGTAGCCTATACACATTTTGTCATCTGTGATAACAAAATAAGCCTTAGTTCACTGAAATATAAAAAAGTATAATATTATGAAATTTAGAGGTGATTTTTCATAATGAAATGAAAAACTTATAAAATAACAACACAACTCTTACCATCTTTCATTTTTGAGCTTCTAACCATCTTTTGTAAATTGAAACATAAGCTTATGTTATTTGAGTAATAGAAACGGCAATCAAATTATCAGATAATTTAACGTAACACATTTGTACTGTAACAAACAATAGTATAAAATGATTTGAATACTGGGATTTTTTCGCAATTCAATACTTCTTTATATACAAATTAACGTTCTTCTCTTTCTGCTTCGACACTTTACTTTTCACTTGTTTGTTTTTTGTTTTTTCACGTCTCGTTTTTCATACTATCGTAGTTTACATGTGGTAGTGGTGTACATATTTTTCATCACTACAGTGAGCCAATGAGTACTATAAAAGTTAAATTTTACCGGTAGATGTAGGAACAAGGTGCTATCATAGACCTTCTATAGGTTTAGTAGAAGCACAGACCTACCTAGGTATAATAGAAGGTATATGGTGCTATAGCTCGTAAGTAGAAATGTGAATAAAAACTGTTTTGTACTTGAAATATTAATTTATTTACCTTTAACAAAATTTGCATTGGTAACAAACAAATAACGCAACATACAGTACATAATATAAACGTAAATAAATTGTAATATAATGTAAATCTGATTATGTATATAAAATGTATCTTAATACAGTATATATAATCCAACAAACTCATAACAAAATATCCGGACTCTGACTCTATACAGATTTTAATGAAATGTTTGGAGAGAATTTAGCTTTTGTATTGAGACTCACTAGGAAAGGATTGCCCAACATTCCATTCCTATGGGGTTAGAAACAGCCACTGAACGTCTCATTTTTTCATAAGAGTATTATTGTAATTAATCACATTTAATAAATTATTTCAAACAGCTAATACAAAAAACAAACATGAGACGTGCTTGGCTAATTTGGTTTTCATTGTCATATATAAGGTTTTTTCTACAAACTCTGACATAATTGCACTACTTTGCACTTCACTCACCCAAACAGGCACAGTGATACAACCCAACCTGCCCACAAATGCACAGACAGTTTTACTGACCAGCCCACCTAGCCACTCACACATATACGGACAGTGTTATTGATCCGCTCACCCATACACGTTCAGTAAAATCCCAGGCGTTGTAATATAGTTGTAGAAGCACTGTTATCCAACAGATTTACAGCAAGATAATTGGGATTTTTTCAGACGTTACTTTTTACTAAATGCTGTGATTTCTTCTTTAACAGTTAAAATTTTAGTGTATTTATGGAGAATTATTTTGTTTTCACGTACCACGATGATTGTAAATTTCTTCTTAGCGTTTTTGATAAAAATATATGAATTTGTATTAGAGTTGGAATATGTTACTCAGCGCTGGATTCCATAAATTTATGTTGATTTCAAACCCACTTTATACGTTAAAAAGTTAATCTTCACAGATAGTTTCAAATAACAAATAAGCTGCCAATTTAATTTCTGAGCCCTTAATTCAGAGTATGTAATCTTTTATTCCAAATATAAAATTGCCACATCAATATTCCAAATATAAGTCTGTGTAAGCTTAATCAATTAACCATATTTACTTTTTGTGTTTTATTGAAGATATGTCTAATGATAATAGCATTGCTATCGAAACGTCTCGGTCATAAACGTTTGAAATATTGGTTTGGAATTCTGTGTGCTTTAATTATACAGTATACAAAAAGCAATATACACTCCATCTTTAACATATAATGATTTTTATACATTTCATTTATTTCAAATGAACCTAGATAAGCCATTTCGAACATACCTATGGATGATTCGTGCACATAGAATATTGATGTAAGATATAAGGGAGTTTGGACTATACTTCTCGCGAAACCCCACTTTAGATATGTTGGCTAACCTGCTTAGGGATGTCTGTATTCGGTTCGCTCATGTGTTTTAGTTACCTTGGGACAGGTCTGTCCACTAGTTTTGTTCTGTTCCATCGTTCCACATCGCAAGCTGACGTTAACTCTCATGGTCTAGAAGTTCGATTAGTGTTTTGTTATTTGTAATAATTAATGATTTTTTGTGTTAATTTAAAAGAACGTAACGTTATCACCACAATTTCACCATGGGCAAAGCAAAGAAGGGAAAGAAGTTAGATCAAGATGAAGAAAAGTAAGTAAATCAGTTCCAATCTGGTGTTAAGTCTTGTTCATAACCTTAAAATAATGCGGTTTTAATTTTGGTCTTTTATAAAAAAAATCATGTGATGTATTAATTTCTTTAAATTTACATGGGCACTTAGCATTCAATAGATTTAGCTTCATTGTTTAAATTTCAAAATATGTGTGAATAATTTTAACACAATATTCTGATTTGTATCATAGAACTTCACTTTTAATGTTTGCTTAACCCTTTCGATGCCGGGCATTTTTTCCCTTGGTATGCGAGAAATGCCGGGGGTATTTTTAGTGAATATGCATAAATTACGTTATTTTGTTCTAACTTTGTTATTTTTCAATATATTTTCATAATTATTTTTTGGTTTTTCTTGTTTTGAAATGCTCTTTTTACTACTTATATATTTTCTTAAATAAAATATTGGTTTTAATTTGTAAAATCAACTTTTTTAAAAAATTAAAAATTTTTTTTAATTTTTCAATTTAGAAACTTTTTAGACCATACAAAAAAAATACTAGGGCTATAAAAGTGACTTTATTTGAAAGAACATTTAATTACTAACATGCATACCAAATTTCAAAGTCTTACCAAGAAAATCCCAGGATTTATCGTAATTTTTTTCGACAGTACAAAATCAGATATTTGTCACATTTGAGCGATAATTTCAAGAGTGACAAATATATTTCAACAAACGCATATTTAAAAGATGTTTAAAACACTTTTTCTGAGTACTATAATCAATTATCAACAGATTGGTACCGTATATATGGCATATTAACAAAAATGCCTTATCGAAAAAAAAAATTACGAGCGGTCCGATATATCGGACCGCGGCATTTTTAGCGTAACTACCGCGGTCCGATATATCGGACAGCGGCATCGAAAGGGTTAAGTTCATTATTTAATGACATGTTTTCCACCTACTGTATAGGAATAGACTTAGTGTCCTGAAGCAGTATAGTTCCCGAACTCTGCCTATTATTCGAACTCTGCCTATTATTCGGTTGAATTTGCAGAAAAGCAAATTGTTCCCCATACCCTTCTGTTGTAACATCCAACATCTCATAACTTATTATGTCACGTTCTCCTCAAAACAACTACACTATATTTAAATTAAACTAGTATATCATTGATCTATGGTTTAAGCATCCATGCATTTTTGTAATCATTTTTGACCTTGGTTTTATCGCATATCTGTATTAATGAGTTATTTGTTATGCACTTTTCCTGATTGTTCTTAAATTTTAAGGTGACAACAGGTTATGGTTGAATTTGAAGTTTGTTTGTATGTATGTAGAAAAGGAGTATGGATAAAGGTAATACCGGAACAAATCTTGCATGTTATGTAACGTTGAAGGTTGTTCAAATTCATGGTAGGCCTATAAGCTTTTAGGAGGCTTAAATTAACAGAACATTCATTTAAATATTTCATTAATGATATGTCTACTCTGCATTTAACAATCGTCTGTAAGGTCAAGTTAAATATCGTTTATATCAGTAGGAATTAACTTGACTTATAACTTTTCTATCTAGAGTTCAAATTCAAAAATTCTTTATTCATTTGTATACAAATACATGTACAGAATTGTGTCAATACATTTTTATGACTAAAAGAAATAATAATTTACGTTTAGTTTTACATTCCTATATTTATGTCAGTAGAACAAAAAACAAAAAAATGATAATAGAATGAATAACTATTATCATTCTTGATTTTGTAATTATTTTATTTTATTTATTTGTACACGGTTTACACCATTTATACATAAAAAAAATAATATATGCATGTAACAATATGGCAAAAATTACAAGAATACAAGTACTGTACTTACGTCGTTAAGAAAACTATAGAAATATACAAACAAGAATATAAATGTATTAACTAAAGAAAATATTGGTAGCTTTAGTAAGAACAGTAACAAGTTATAACAATGATAAAATTTGAGAGAGGGACTATACTTTTTTAAAGTGGTCATAGTGGAAAACCGAATGATTGATAAAATGGAGTCTGAATTCCCCACATCTTCACCAAGGTTAGTCTCAACCAAGGCCAGTATGTCATAGTTCAAAGCAACGGTAGAAGTGCACAACTGGTTAAATTTAGTTCGAATACCATATACGTTCTGAAAGTACACACTTAGCACGAATTTTTGCAGAGTGGTGAAGCGTATCTGTTAGGTGAGACAATTTTTGATATACCACTTACATATCAGATTGTAATATCTTTTTCAGCTTTATCAGACCTCTCTTTTAATTGTCCTCTTAAGTTTTTAAGATATTTTCACTGTAGTGATGTTTGATCATGTGTGATAGACACACCAGCAAGGTCTGGATAGTCCTTTAAATCTTCCTTAGAGTATTTTTTTTTTTTAGAAATCTCGCTGCATCTGATTCACTGGTAAGAATAATTTTGAGTTGCCTGGCTCCCATTTTAGATTACTTCTCAAGTGTAATGTAGTTAACATCTTTAAAACTAACATTTATAAGCAGAAAAAAACTTAAGTAAACCAATAAATATCACTCAAGATGATTTCTGTTGTCCGTTTCTATTATCATAATAATCTTCAAAAGAGTAAGATGATATGTTTGACAGGTATTGTTTTAGTTTTGAAAAAAATTAACATTATTTTGTTTGTTTACAATATCCTAGAGTAGTGCAGAAATTTACTTTCGTATACAATGTCTTTTTCTAAACATTTCCAAATTTTTACGCCTGGCTGTGAAATGGTACCTACTCTCGGGTCAAAAAGTATAGATACTTGAGTTTGAGCGTTTACTGCGTTGTAACCAGTGCACCTCAAAACACAAAAGTTTCATCAACATTTCACAAATTTATTTATGCGTATTTACATAGAATTTAAAAAATATTAATGAGATTTTTATTTATCCTTAAAACGGGTTGAGTGAGAAAAGTACCTGCTTTTTGGCGTTTTTAAGACAACGCCTGACTTAAAAAATTTCTTCTTCATTTCTTCTTTTCTTCTTTCATTCTTTTGTGAATCCCTCTGGTCTGAGGAAGGTGAGCGTGGTTCACCGAAATCGATCACCATAATATTTGTGCATTTTGTGCTTGTATTGTAGTATATTTGTGCATTTTGTGCTTATATTGTAATAAATTTGTGTTGTGTGACGTTTACTTGTACTGTATATGTACCAACACGTATTATGCTAATTAAAAAACTATTTAAAAAATTTTTAATATGAAAACCACTTGTCCAATCGTTATGAAAATTTAACAGCTTGTAGACCATATATTTTTACATCTAATTTGTTCATCCCAGAATTTTTACTCAATTAAAAAAACGTTGTAAATTTTGTAAAATTATTTTATTTTTTGATTGGTTGAAGGTAGAAATGTAAATAAAGGCTTAAAATGTAGGTCTTGATTCATATAAACACAATACTAAACCATAAATTAGATACGAGGTCTTAAAAAAATTAAACTTAGGTGTAATTGAAACGGTGCCGTAATGCAGTGACGCGTGAAATCGGTACCGCTATGCAGGGAAAATTTCCGGCCGCAACTGGTTTTCGAGGGCCAGGGGCTGCGGGTGCGCTAGTGGAGGTGAGTCATAGGCCGATCATCCTTGGTTGAGTCATACTTACCCCAAACAATAATGAGGCATACTTTTGCGGAAATGGACCTATTACTCATCAAGTTTGGACTCAGTTTAACTCGTTCTGTCTGTGTTGTTCTCTGTGTTCACATCAGTCAAGATGCCGAGAGGAGCTCAACTATCTGATGGTGAAATCGCGATGATTGTTAGTGCTATATGTTTTTTCAAGAGTGAAGCTACTAAGAGTAATGACAAGCGTTACCCAGTCAGTATACCAGAAAGTTTCGGAGTGCATCGGAAAGTCGATATCATCGGTGAAGAGGTGCGGCGCTTCTATGAAGGAAAATCAAGAGGATGATAATTGTGGACTAAGTAAGAAGCATTGTGTACGGACGGGCCGACCAAGCATCAAGCTGGACGATTTCACTCTTGGAGTAATAAGGTTTTTTTTTTTCACATTTATGATTTTTACCTAAATAAGACCTACCCTACAATCAGTAACTTAAATAGTAAATTAGTCCAGACATTGACAGATTTTCTAAAGATGTCAAAAAATACTCTTACCCTGGCCCTCAAAATTAATGAATTTCAAAATTCCCTGGCCCTCGAAAACCAGTTGCGGCCAGGAATTTTCCCTGCATAGCGGTACCGATTTCACGCGTCACTGCATCACGGCACCGCTTCAATTACACCTATGTTTAATTTTTTTTAAGACCTCGTATCTAATTTATGGTTTAGTATTGTGTTTGTATGAATCAATATCTACATATTAAGTCTTTATTTACATTTCTAACTTCAACCAATCAAAAAATAAAATAATTTTACAAAATTTACAACTTTTTTTTTTAATTGAGTAAAAATTCTGGGATGAACAAATTAGATGTAAAAATATATGGTCTACAAGCTGTTAAATTTTCATAACGATTGGACTAGTAGTTTTCATATTACAATTTTTTTTAAAGTCAGGCGTTGTCTTAAAAACGCAAAAAAACAGGTACTTTTCTCACTCAAACTGTTTTAAGGATAAATAAAAATCTTATACAAAATTTTTAAATTATATGTAAATACGCATAAATAAATTTGTGAAATGTTGATGTAACTTTCATGTTTTGAGGTGCACTGGTTACAACGCAGTAAACGCTCAAACTCGAGTATCTATACTTTTTGACCCAAGAGTAGTGTTTTGCCTACGGTTTTGTTGTTAAAATTTGGAATGTAATTTTGTTTACAATATTTTACTATTTCAAAAATGTATAAATTTTACACTATTAAAATCTCAAGTTCTTTAAAATAAGCTTTAACTGAATCATGGCTGGATAAATCACGCATAACTTTATTAGCATTTTTTGTATTTTTAAAATATAATCTAAATTTTTTTCTGGTCCCCCCCATTTATTGTAATTCCTTAAGAAATGTGAGATTGTACCAAAGATAAGTATATTGTTTTTAGTATTGTTAAATTACAAAAATGTTTCATCCTCCGTAGTGCATAGATAACTGATAATGATATTTTTTAAACTATAAATTTTATATGCTCATCCCAATCTAAGTTGTTACTGTCTATAATCAAACATAAAAAACTTTGTGTCAATCAGTTGCTCTACTATATAATCTTTTATTGTTATAATAGTATTTATTGGCTGTCTATTTTGCTTTGTATGAAAAAATATAAAGTTTGTTTTACCAGCATTAAGTAGAAAATGCGCTGAGTTTAAAAATTGTTTTATTTGTGATAGTTATAATGCTACTTTAACTTCAATTGTTTGTTGATTTTTCCTGAAAATGTCATTGGCGTATAGAACCATTTTAATTTTATTGTCCTCTAATAATGAAGGAAGCCCTGTTAGATAACAAATGAAAAGAAGGGGGCCCAGGATGGACCCTTGCTGAACTCCATATGTAATTTTACTTGTAGATGATTTGTAACTGATAATATTGAGATGCTGGTGTTTAATTTCAATATATTGATAACGGTCTTGTAAATATGATTTAAACAATTGCAGTTCCTTACCTCTAATACCAAGACTTTTAATGAACATGCAGAATACTGTCAAAAGCTTTGGACATATCTATAAAAACGCCAATAACATTTTTCCTTCTCATCAATTGCATCTATAATTGTTTTTACAAACCTAACTCCAGCTGTGACTGTTGATCTACCCAATCTAAATCTGTGTTGTTGGTTCTCTAACAGCCCGTTGTCTTCAAGATATTTTACTAGTTGGATATAATCAACTTTTTCATAAATTTTAGAGAAGGCTGGAAGTAGACACTGTAGGATTTACACTCCCACTTACCCTTACAAGTACAATGGTAACGACCCTCCTGCCCACCCCTACATAGATAGAAGTATTGACTCTACACATATGGTGGTAATGACCTGCTCCACCCATCTCTACAAGTACAGTAGTAATCACATTAGACACTAGGATTTACACTCCCACTCACCCTTATAAGTACAATGGTAATGACCCTCCCGCCCACTCTTACACAGATAGAAGTATTGACTCTACACCCGGGTTGTAAGTCATTACGGGTGGTAATGACCCGCTCCACCCATCTTTACAAGTACAGTAGTAATGACTTTATACACTGTAGGATTTACACTCCCACTCACCCTTACAAGTACAATGGTAACGTAAGTGGCCTATAACTTCCTCATTTCTTGGCATTACCCTTTTTAAATATTGGGATTACCTCTACAATTTTTAGTTTTTTGGGAAATATTCCTGTTATTAAAGATGAATTGTTAACATGAATTAATGGTTTTAATAGCTAATTTTTTGCTTCTTTAATTAGATTAATTGGTATTTGTTCAAAGCCAGTGGAGTTTTTATTTTTGAAATAATTAATAATTTTACATAAATTTTCTTCTGTAATTGGTATAAATTTAAAAGTAGGTCAAGAATAAACGGGTGTTTTGATGCTTTCAATATTATTAAAGGTACTGTGACTAAGCTGTATACTAGGATTCACAGATGTTGTACTTACAATATTTGTACTACAAGTCTGGGGTGTCCATGTTGGATGGTAGTCAAGGTTCAGATGTTGAGTAGGGAGAGACCTGAGTGTCAGGCTTGTCAGTTAGCTGAAAATCAGACCAACACTACGTGGCTCGGATTCCATGTAAAGCCGTAGGTCCCTTAGTTGCCCTGGCTATGTCAGGAACAGTCAACCTTAGTTAATAGCAATGACTAAACTCCTTCATCTAAACTAATCACACTCATTCACCTCTCATTTTCACCTATATCTCTACGATCAGCGTCTTTGAAATTAATAATATTGGTCATATGATACGTATTATTGTGATTTCTGCTCCAGTATTTTTTTGGAATATAATCAGGTTGGATATAAATAATGTCAGCTGTATATTATCCTGAACTGTGTCCATTAGGGAACATATGAGCTTTTGAAGTTTTTACTTTTGAAATCTTCTTGGAATTGATAGTAATCTAAGTTATAGTCCAAATGAGTTGGTTTCTGAATATATTTAGACTCCCGCTAGACCATAAACTCTGGCTTGGTTTTTCCTGTTGTTGGTAGAGTAAATGTTACCCAATACGATCAGAGGTTGATGGTTTACCAAAATGTTAACCAAAAACCATAGCGACACCTGCTGACATGTGTCTGACTTCCCCCAAGTCAGCTGATATGCAGTGACTAAAAGCAGTAGTAGGATTATGTCTGCATCCACTGATGATTTCATTCATGTTTTCTCTTTAACCTCTATCTTGCTGTTTCCGGAAGTTTTACTATCAGTCTTTGATTGTGTTTTTAGTATGACAAAATTTCTTTTTATTTTCTTTATTATTCTGTTAGTCATAATTTTGTTACCAGTCAAGTTCAGGTGGGCTGAACAGTCTGTGTGAAACATCTACTGGACATTGCTGTCATAACCAGAAATACTACATTCTTCAGCCTCCTTGTTAGTTCCTTGTTAATAATATATGTGAATTATTAAGTCCATAATGTTCTAATTTATCTTGCTCAGGAATAGATCTTGTCTGAAAGGGATTCCTCCCACAATGACATTTCCAGGTCTTAGTTTGGGGTCTTAGTTAACAAATCAATCAATTGTTAAAAATACATGACATATTTATGCCATGTAAATAATATTCTTGAGTCTAAATTGTTAAATATTTTTAAATTATTAGATAATAAATTAATAAATAAAATAAATATTAGATAAATGGTAAATATCTAGCCAAACAAATCACTCTTTTTTCAAATGCTTTCAAACCCAGTCAAAATCTTAATATGCCCCCCAACTGTATGTTTCTACAACAATGTTACATAATGAAGAGATATGTATTGTAGGAGTTGTGATCAACTTTGGTTACAACTGTGATGTGATCAACTTAGGTAGCACCCATGACAGCTTGGGTAGCAACCGTGATCAGCTTTCGTAGCACCCATGATCTACTTTGGTTGTACAGGTTAAGTTAGGTTAGAATAGGTTAGGTTTATGTATCCCTTTATTAAACAATGCTGTGGAAAAATACAGTTGGGGGCATATAACGGATTTTGACCCAAACCTTAAGTAAAATTAGCCAGTTCTTGTAAGAAATAACCAAGTTTTAGGGAAAAGTAGAATTATGCAATAAATTAAATTTTTGACTAATAAAACATGAAGTTAACACTTTAACCACTTTTTACTCAACGGGGAACAATTCTGTTTTGATTTTTCAAAGTTGTTAAAAAATGGGTTACATTATCAGTAAAGATAATTTTAACATGCAGATAGTTTTTTTACCTTAGTATTAGAAAAGTTGTTTTTAAAAAAAAATTAAGTAAGCCCTAACTTCCTTTTAATTTTTTAACTAAGCTGAAAATGAATAGTATAATGATAACATAGCAGACAGCGTGAAGCTTTGTTAAGCCTATCTTTATTATAGTAGTATCTCTTATGCTAATGTAAGAAAGTTAAGATAGATGATAATCAACCACCTGATATACTAAATTATAAATTTGCAATATATTTTTGGTGGGAAGAGCAGTTAGTAGGGCGATCCTAAATTATAAATTTGCAATATATTTTTTGGTAGGAAGAGCAGTTAGTGGGGCGATCCAAAATCCTTAACATTTATAATAGGAATCAAGAAAGTTTGACATCTAAATTCATTCTCAGAATCCCCTGTAGATGCCAACACCTGTATTTATCGCTTACTATAATTAATTGTTTTGGTTCATCACTTAAGTTAGTGTGTATTAGAGCTAAGGATGTTCTACTGTACAATTATTACTGTACCATCATATATTAGTACGGTAAGCAAATGTATGTATTAAAAATTTTTAAAAAGTAGTACGGTAAGCAAATCATAGCTTTAATGTAATTTATTAAACAAATTGTTTTGTTTAACTTTTTTTATACAAAGGCATATTTGAATCTATTAATTAATTAATTATTGCAATGTTTTTGTTGGTATTGAAAATTAATATGTCACTGGATTGATTACAGTGATGGTGATGAAATTGAAGTGGGAGATACAGCTACTACTACAAAAAACAAAGAAAAGAAAGGGAAAACAAAGTAAGATTACATTGGCAGGTAGAATAGTTAATGAAAAATCATGAGTAACATTAGTCCCGGTATGAACCATGTTAAGAACAATTAGTTAATTTTGAAGGGATGCTGATCACCGGAGTTACAGTTTTTGTATTTATTTTTTGGAACTAAGATTATGCGAAGATCTCTAAACAAACAACTGGATTGCTCCCTTAAGTGCTAAACAGTAAATAGTCCTAGTACGAATGACTGCATACGTATGTCAGTAAGTGAATCATGACTAATTACAATACGCAAGTCAAAAATGTAGCTGCTTCCACTGAAATACATTGTCCTGGAAGAAGGCAGAGGCGTCAAATATATTTAAAATCAGAATAGAATTTACACAACTTCAAACAGCATTAATAGATGAAAATATAGGTATAGCAAATGTCTCTGTATTCCAAATTTTAAATGTTGTTTTCATAAAGTTAGCTTGAAAGATGTATTAAAAATGGACTAAGCAAGGATTTTTCATGAGTTGCATTTTGTCGGCAGGAAAGTTGTTATAAAAAATTAAAATAGTTTATCTTTAATGCTAATTGCTTAATGAAATAATAAAATTTACAAGTAAAATTTTCGAAAGACTCAGCACATGCTACGAATTTATTCTCCACCGGAATAAAGGCTTACATGTTGTGTTATTTCTTGATAGCATATGACAATAGGCAAAAATCTCTATTGTACATAACGCCTGAAATGAAAATTACAAAGTAATTCACAAGCACGTACTTGATCAGTTTGTTTAATATCAATTCAATGATACAATCAGTACCTGAAGGCTAAGTTTAAGTTACTTAACATTCGTTTTACACAAAATTAAAATGAATATGAAAACCGATATGCAAACTTCTGGTTCTTGGAGTTCCTAAAATCAAATAAATCTCAGTTTTAATGGTGGTGATAAACCTTGTATCAAGGTTACATTACCTGTGTCGTGTCTATTATACGTTTGTGATGTTCTTGACATTTTAAAATTGTTATACATTGTGCCTTCTGATGGAGTGTGGAGGGACTGACAACATAACTGCGGGGGAGATATGGACTGATTTGGAAGAATTTAACCCTCGAACCGGCCATTATAATTTTCTATACGGGCTGGTCATTTTTGGTGCATTTGTATATAGTTTACAACTTATGCAACTAATTTCTGGAATCCCTTTTAAGTAGCACAGAAACAACGGGTCGAAGTATAGATGCCCAACAGACCCCGATTGAAGTATTTTCAATAGATGAAGCTTTTGCTCGGGCTACCTTTTGTGACCTGAGCAGGGCTTTTGATTGTGTAGATATCAGCGATCTCATATTGAAGTTGCCATATTATGGCCTCGGTGGCAAGCCACTCTTATTCCTAAAATCATACTTAAGCAATAGGAAACAAAAAGTCTATATCAATGGTAGGTGGTCTCAAGAAGCAGATTTGGGGTATGGTGTCCCACAGGGATCCATACTAGGTCCATTATTATTCCTAATCTGCATTAATGACCTTCCACCTTCTGTCCCAGCTACAACAATTTTATATGCAGATGATTCTACTTTCTTGAATACGAGTAACAACTTGGAAGAATTAAATTATATTACAC
Source organism: Stictocephala bisonia (assembly GCA_035578905.1). Taxonomy (NCBI): domain Eukaryota; kingdom Metazoa; phylum Arthropoda; class Insecta; order Hemiptera; family Membracidae; genus Stictocephala; species Stictocephala bisonia. The sequence continues at coordinate 335,910 of JAQJVL010000228.1, forward strand.
AAAATGCTTTATCTGAAGCCTCAAACTGGTTCAAAACCAATGGTTTCCATTTGAACAAGTAAAAAACTCAAAGTATTTTGTTTATTTTAAGACGATCTGTAAATTCCAACCTTCAGTCTAACACATCAAACAGTGCAAAATTCCTAGGAATATTTATTGACAAAAATTTTAATTGGGATATTCATATCAATTACCTATCCACAAAATTATCAAGAGTAATTTATCTCCTGAGGCGTCTTACTTTGTGTGTTAACAAAAATTATGTTAAAACTGTCTATTTTGCATTTTTCCAATCCATAATAAGATATGGACTTGTGTGGGGTAATGCAAGTAAAATTAATTATATCCTTATTCTTCAAAAGGATAAGAATAATTGCTATAAGAATAATTGCTGATGCACAACCCCTGGAACACTGTAAACCACTTTTCATTAGTTTAAAAATCCGAACTGTAATAAATCTATATCTTTTTGACTCGATAAAGTATATTTTTCAAAATCCACATCTAATTCATCCTAGTAGTGAAAAACACTCATATAACACTAGAAATAGAAACTCTGCAATTATTCCTCATACTAGGTTAAGTAAGACCCTTAATAGTCATTCTGTAACTGTACTAAGAGTACAATCACATTTTGCCTCTGGTGCGGGAGTATAACTGTAAAAGGTTTATTGATAAATATTATTTATGGCTATTGGATAACCCCTTTTATTCACTGGATGAATCTTTCCATATGGAACATATTTTGTTTTAATATTACAATTCTGTTTTTTACAATTTTAAGTTATTGAGTTATATTGTACTATAACTCATATCTTAGCTGACTCGGGACTTGGCTGTCAATGATAGCTGTAAAATTACTTTGTCAATGATCTCTGAATTTTTATGACAATAAAATTCTTTTGATTTGATTTGATTTATTTATTTATGAGATTATTTTTACTATTCAATTTCCAAAATTGTTGCCTGCTTGAATGTATGATTTAAACCAGTTGTATTCATTGCCATGAATACCCAGGAGTGATAATGAAGTCAACAATTTTTACTCTCAACGTCTTTTACTCTCTTAACCCTATCAACATAGTCAATTATAGATTCAATGAATTCATTGGAAGCTGTAATGACTAATTTGATTTTTGAAAACCATCCTGAATATCATAGAGTAATTTATTAGTTCCTAGATTAATTAATTAATGGATTAAATCGTTCAAATATTTTATTTATATGTATATATATATATAAAACCAGTTTACCCGTGCCTTGCTACGGGATTAACATCTAAACAGTAATGTCTTATATGTAATGATAGAAATTATACTCACATTTTTTTCAATAAAAATTTGTGTGAGGCCTTTTAAAAACAGTTTTTATCTTCAAAGCAACGAATGGAAAAATGTGAGTATAATTTCTACCATTACGTATAATATATCCAATAAGTGGGTTCTCTTCAAGATGATTGTAATGTTTTAGTTTATTTATGGTAGCTCTCTGTGCCAACCCCGTCATTCCCTGCACTTGTGTTGGAAGTTCGACTTGTAGCTTCACTTGGGAACTCCGCCTTTAGCCCCTTTGGAACTCAGCCTGAATCACCAAGAAATAAAATACAACAGTTGTTTTATACACAAATACAAGTAATTTGCAGAAAGATTTACATCACATGTTTCAACATTTCCTTTCATTTGTTTTGTTAGTTAACAACTCAAACTAAAACTCCTCGGTTAGTTTTCCAAAATTTTCCAAATTACTCCTGATTTTGTTCATTTTTCTTTCCTGAAGAACATTCTACAAAAGATTAGAAAACTTTTTAAAAAAAGATGAAGGAAATATGTTAAGTCATTGTTAAGGGATGGAATGACAACGAATTTAAGATAATCATATTTATATATTAAGATTATCAAATTTAAACCTAGAAATTATAATGAAAGTTTTAAGACGCTTCGGTTGAACTACATCAAGAGTTATATGTTGAGTTTTTACTCTTAGCTTTATACAATTCATATTATTTCTCCTGTCCAGTACTGGATTTAGTTTCAGATCTGTTTATTATAAATAGTTCAATTTAAGTCTTTGTAGCGAATTTGCTAATAGCTAATTTAGTCCGTCAGATCTGACTATTATAAATTTAGTTAATTTTAAGTCTTTTTATTAGAAAATAATGAATATGTTTTTTAAACATCATAATATGGACATTCGGTAATATTTTGTTCAGTACAGTGTAGGTAGGACAAGACCTTGAAAATATATACAGTCCATACAAAGTATGGACGTATTGTCAGCTCAGCTAAAAAGCATGTAGTGACTCACTGACTGACACTAAATATTGAGGCATCCTACACCATCATGTACCTACTTGTTTAGGAAAATTCATTGTTGACCTTTTTCACTTATAAACAAGATGGCAGCCCCTTTTTTGGCCCCAAAATGTTTCTAATTAATGTATTTCTCATGGGAAATTGCAAAAAATTTGGTTTTATTGACCTAGAGCGGGAAGAACCTGACCAAAAATCTCAAAACTGTACTTGTGTGTTCGTGAAAAAATGTTGCACCTTATATTAGAATTTCAGCTTTAAAACTCAAAATGTTGGGTTATCAAGGGCCTAAAAATCAAAATTGTCGAAAAAGTTAAATTTTTTTACGGTTTCACCCAAGTGGGTATCAAATTGAATGTTCTATTCTCCTTAATCCAAATATACCATTAGATATGAAAAAAGAAAATATCAAGGGTCTCTGCCCTAAAAACCAAAAAAGTTTAAATAAACCGAAAGAGTAATACTAAAATAAAATGCCTAGAAGGGTGGTATCAAACTACATGTATTTATCCCCTAAATTTCAATATACCATTATATTCTAGAACAGACAAGGTTTGTCATCCCCCAAGAATCAAAAACATGCCCAAAAACCCAAAAATGATAAATTTAAACTAACAAACTTAAATATGTATTCGTTAATTTTAAACTAATCTAGTAATTGGTTGGTACCTTAGTTGGTTAAAACCCAGCTTCATAAGCTAATGGTTCTCAGTTTGATCCCAATGAGAGACAAATTTGAAAGGGATCAACTGAAAATTTGGCTATTTATTAATGACACTTCCAAAGAAATTGTCACCTTACTTTGTAACAGTGACTGGATTCACTCAACACACTCATTCGAAATCCATATTCGTCCATATCTTGATCGGCGTCTTAAGATAATCAAATAAATAAAAGTATTCTTCTCTTGATTCCTAATTTACGATCAGATTTTGGAAAAATACTATTTTTATCCGCTCCACTGCCCCCAAAACTGAAAATCATGCTGATAAAGGCCGAGTTACCCACCACCATCAGGTAAAAGAGGCCATAGCCAAAATTCAAAAATGAGTTCTGTGGTGAGGACGTAGGCCAAGCTTCCCTGAGAGGCTGCATGCCGTGCTTCCACAAATAGGCCGCAGCAGATCATCTTGGCAAAGCCAAACGCCAAGCTTCCCCGTGAGGCTGCCGGCCTAGTTCCACAAATGGGCTGCAGCAGCGCATCTTGGTGAGTCTTTAGACCAAACTTTCCTATGAGACCGCAGGCTGAGTTTCACAAATGGGCTGCAGCAGAGCATCTCGGCAAAGCGATATAGACCAAGCTTCCCCACGAGGCAACAAGCCGAGTTCCACAAATAGGCTAAAGGCAGAGTTTGCTAGTGCAAGCTAAATAGGCCAAGCAAGCTTCCCTCACAAGCGTAGTTAGTGACAGGGTTAACAAGCGAATAGTACAAATTGTCCGCTAATTTTAAATATATAAAATGATGTACTCACTCATCATGAAATCTCCAGAACCTCTTAACAGATTTTGATTAAATTTGGTGGGAAGTTAGCTTTTGTATTTTAGAATCCAATAAACCCAATAAGAAAGGATTTTTTTAATTTCATTCTCAAGAGGTAGAAAACAGTCCCTCAATGTTTCTTTTATTCTATAAGAGTAACATTGCTATTAATTTATTTTTATATTTTATTTAAAAAAGCTGATTCCAAAAACATAAACATGACACAAAAGCTTGGCAAATTTGGTTTTCATTGTGAAATGTTTAAGGTTATTTTGACTAACTCTGACATGATGGCACTACTTTACACCCCCCCAAAGAAGACCCATAGTGGTTTTAAGAATATAAAACTTTGTAGGATAACGGCAACTAGCCTTAATATTGATGTGGTGGTTTTGTTTGGTACAATAATGGAGGGAAGGGTAAGCCAGGGTAGAAAACCCCACTTTAGCGAAGCAAGAGCTGTCGTCTAGTAATATATGCAATATATGGATATTCGTCGGGGGTTATTGTATAGTGAATATATAATTTTTTAATAGCGTTTCTAATAATAATATTGCTTCCTCTTAATCTTTTTTTAATCTGGATGATACAGAGTTGTAAACTCATATGTAATATAGAGTCTGCTTCTTGGCTATAGAGTATTTTTACAGTATAGTCCTTAGTTATATAATGTAAGCTTTTTTGAGGACAAACGTTCAATTTATTTATTAAAGCAACTGATCTACCTCTAGTTTCTATACTATTTCCACTTTTATCAAAAAAACACCCTGAGCACCTAAATATGTATAAATGTCTAAGAGGTAAAATTTGTAATGACTGAAAAAGTAGGGCAGTATGTTCAAAACATGCCCCCAAACTGAACCTGATAGCTTCAAACCTCAAGATTTTAAATATAACAGGATAATAATAATAATGTTATAATGATTTTAATTTTTCTATGTACTTGCAGAGGTAAAATTGAAGATGATGAAAGTTCCCTAATAGAAGATGAAGATGATGCACAAAGTAAAAAGAAAAAAGGTAAGAAGGAAAAGAAGAAAAAAGGCAATGATGAAGATGAAGAAGATATTGATGATGTAACAAAAGAAATCAAAGAACATTCAATAAAAAACAAGAAAGATAAATTAAAGGTAATTAATGTACATTTAAACCTAATTAACAAACAAACATTACCTGTATTAATGTTTATTTTTTATTCAGTTTTTATTAAAAGAAAAGAGAAACAACAAGCTCTCTAGAGGCTCCATTATAACTTACTATCAATGATGATTGAAGTTACCACTATTCAGACTTGGTGTGGTTAGTGTTGATGCACCCTTTGACATGCATTGAAGGGTTCGGCACTAGACTTTAGCGTCAGAGAACATTAATTTTATATGACCCATACACGTACAGTGGTACTGTATGATAGGGAAAAAAAATTACCTAACTCCATTTTCATATTGAAACATGTTTTACATTAGCTATTTTAAAACCAACAGAGATATTCCAAAAAATTAAATAAAAAAAGTTAATTTTTCAACGACTTTCAATTTTACATGCAACATGACATTTTGGGCTGCCCTGCCTTTAGGGGTAAGACAATTTTAATACTTTTCATATCAAAATGATTAAAGACCTCTAAATGAATTGTCACCCAATATATGTTGCTTTTTGAAAATTTCCTAAAACCAACCCTCCCACTTCAAAAAAATGCCATTTTGGAGCAAGTAACAGGGTTGAAAATAATTCCTTGAATTCTTTGAAGTCAAAAATGTACGGTTACAACTGAAAGCAATATAACATTCCAATTTGTGAAATGAGTATAGTTAGTAGTCCGGCTTTGAAGCCGGATATGGAATTACCATAATAAAGGTGTGGTTTTCATGTAGGAAATGCATCTCGGGTATTACAGTGATGCTTTGAAGGAACTATGAAATTAATGAATTGTTTAGAACTGAGCCATTGGAGTTTTCCAAAATATTGAGTGATCATTTTAAATAAGAGCATACATTTTGATGTAACAAAAACTAAAACTGTTGGTCTGCCAATATCATATTTCTTGGTTAAGGTACTTTCTGGTCACGCAATGGAAATAAAAAAAATTTAAAAGATTATAAATTCAATTTTATTTTAGAACATACAGTAAATATTAAACTTACACAGTAAAATGCAGTACTTTATACAAGAAAAACTCGTACTAAGGCACATGGGATAGTGACACAGTAAAAATATGAACTGTCTGATCTATTGACTTGTCAGGGTAATGTGTCCAAAAATAGAGTAGGCGACATTTGTTGTGAGGAAATCCGTCATTACGCTCCCACCCCTCCTTTCTCAAGGTTAAGAGCTAGGAACTAATATTCCTTCTCTTTGTCACCAAAGCGCCAGGGCCGGTTATCAGCAGTTTTGGATAACACAGGTTTTACCTCAGTGTATGTTTTTATGTATTTGTCTAATAATATACGTCATTATTGCTTTAAACCTCTACTGTTTCGATTTGTGAAATCACATTTTATTTATTTTTTTTATGTATAAAATATTTTTTTTATTAGAAATTTATATTTTACCAATTAATACACATCTATAAGAAGCGAAAAGCCTATGTTAAAAAGTCAGACAACTTTTTGCGAGCTTTACGCGGCTATCACGAGGTCAAGCTCTTAGCTCTCATATTGCGTGCCCGATTGGAGTGAGACAGAGAGCAGCACTCTTTACAATAGAATACAACAGCATTTTATTTTCTTTGACGTATAATTTCATATTCAACTTTTCTTAAAGGAGTTATTGTAGAACTGTATGTCGTAACAATAAGAATGTGTTAGATGAGTAAAATATTCTACTTTTCAATCATAAATTATTATTTTTCTTATTCTTCTTTTTGTTTTAGAAAAGTAGTTCCATTGATGAGGACATGGAAGATAAGAGAATAGTTGATAAAAAAGACAGTGATAAAAATAAAAAGAAAAAAAGTAAAAATAATGATGACTCTGATAGTGATAGTGAACAAGTGTCTGAAGTGCGGACTAAAAAGAGTGCTAAAAAACCTGGATTCGCTTTATTATCAGTTTCTGATGAAGAAGAGAATTCTCCCCAAATAGAAACTAAAGAAGATTCTGAAGAAGATGAAGCAATAATAGAGAGGACTAAAACTAGTAAAAAAGAAAAAAGTGGCAAAAAAGGAAAGAAGAAAAAGAAGGGTGATGATGATGATGATGAAGACATAGAGAAAATGTTAGCTGAATTGCAGATAGAATATTCAGGAGGCGTTGTTCAAAAAGAAGAAAATGTTGAGGCTGGAACTCCTATAGAAGAAGAATCAGAACAAAAGAAAAAGAAAAAAAAGAATAAAGTGAAAGAAGTATTAGAAGAAAAAATAGAAGATGTAATTGAAGACAATGAAGAAAAAGAAGGTGGTACTATGAAAACTGCTGCCCAAAAAAAGAAGGAGAAGAAGGAAAGAGAGAAGCAAAAGAAACTAGAAGCTAAGAAACAGGTTAGTGTGATATGTTTATATACTAGCTGTTTACCCGTGCCTTGCTACGGGATTATCATATAAACAGTAATGTTTTAGTTTATTTATGGTCACTTTGTGTGCCAACCCTGCCACTCTCTGCGCTTGTGAGGGAAATTCGGCCTGCAGCCTCGCTTGGGAACTCTGCCTTTAGCCCCTTTGTGCAACTCGGCCTGCGATCTGCAACTACGGTCTCACCAAGACATTTAAACTGTATCACCATGAATTTTGGTTTTTGGGACGGTGGGGCCCATAAACGTAGTCTTTCCTAAAATCTTATGGTATATTAGAAATCGAGAGAAAATACCTTTAACCTGATACCCCTCTTGGGTGTATTTCGAAAGTTTTCAATACATTTGTTTTTTTTTTAATAGCTGATGATTAATTAAATAAATAAAATCTGCATAGTATTAAACTTTAAAGGCCAGTGGGGCAGAGCCTAGAGTCAGATGTGAATAAAACCCACACAGAAACCTTCCCAGGAGTGAACTATACAACTTGTAACCCATATGATGAACAGGCTTATAATATAAATAGAATTGATATGGTTGCATTGTATTCAGTCAAATATACTGTATGAAATGTTGGTAAATGTCTTAATATAAAATTAATTTATATACCAACATTTTATACAGCATATTATTTTTTGACTGCATGCAAAAGTATATTTCAGTAACCACTTTATCACCAAGAAATAAAATAAAACAGATGTTTATATAAACAAATACAAATAAGTTGAAGAAATATTTACATCACACGTTTCAAATTGTTCCTTTAATCTGTTCTGTTAGTAAACAAATTACACTAAAACTCCTAAGGTAGTCCAATTTCCTCTTGATTTTTTCGTGTTTCTTTCCTGAACAACATTGTACAAAAAAATTGGAAACTTTCAAAAAAAGATGAAGGAAATCTATTTAGCCATTGTCAAGTGATGGAATGATAACGAATTTCAGGTACTCATTTTTATTTGTTAAGTTATATTCTAGTCAAGTTTCTAGACAGTAAACTACTGATCGCTGTCCCTTATTGTGTTTGAAGTTGTCATGAGCTTACTTGGTGCTGATTTCCTGCTTGAATCAGAAGTAGATAACAAACTGGGTCTTATTGTTAATAATGTAAAGGGTGAACCAGCATATGGCATCAATCAATTGTGTGATAGTTTATAAGAATACGTGACTTTCTATAAACATTTTATCTATAACCATATCGTTTTTTTAAGGGTTTTCTTACATTGATATGAGTTAGTTAGGAAATGAAAAAAAAAATTAAATTAAGGCTAAGAATACAAAAACTTAATTGGCTATTAAATAACAGAATATTACAATAGGCTTTGTCAACAATCAGGCAAAACAATATTAAGTTTTCATACATGTCATATCGCAATCAAAGAATTCTTCAGTTGAATGCAATGCTTTTAATTTTAAAAACTTAACTAAAACTGTTCTAAACTTAAAAGTAGGCATTTGTCTCATAGAAAGAGGCAACTTATTAAACAATTTACATCGTAGATACTGGTTGACTTTTCAAATATTTACTTAATCTAAAGGAAGGAGTTACCAAATTATTCTTAAATCTGGAGTTTTAGTCATGAACAGATCCATGGGTTAAAAATTTGTCACACTTTTCCGTGACAAAAACCAAGTTTTGGTAAATAAAAAAGTAGTTAGTAAGTAATGCTTGAAGACCACAGGAGTTTATACCTGTCAACATATTGTGAGGGTTCCGGCGTTATCACAAGATAACGGAGTCAAGCAACATCGAGCGTAGTTGTCCCTTGGATGGGTGACTGTCTGAGCAATCCTTTCCTTGCACGCAGCCCACCTGCCTGGTTACTGGTGGTGGTTTGGAAGTCACCCTTAAGGATGGACACTTGATCTAACTACTAATTGTGTAATAACTATTAGTAGATCTAAAACCAATTACTCATTAGGAATTCACTTTTTCATTATTGTAGAAAGGCAAGTACTCATATAAATTTTAATAATTGAATAGATATTAGTAAATCATTAATTAATATAATTAATCATTACATTAGTGAGCATATTACAGGTTTAAATATAAGGTAAAATAATATTGAAGTAATATATATTACTTAAACAAACAAATAGCATTATTAAAAGTACAAAGTAATGTGAATCATATAAGGCAACTCGAATAGGCTCAATTATTAATATTTTTATGCTAAAAATAAAAGAAAATTTTTCATAGGAACCACGTTTATACATTTGAAATAAACTTAAATCCTTGCAGAAAGATGTTTGTTATAAACAACAGAAAAAGTTTACGATTTCTCAAAGTCTTTTAATAAAGATTTACTGTTGTTACTTTAAACATTAAACATTAATTAAAACGAGGAGAACTTTTTTATATTTGTAATTTTTCATCAAACAACACAATAAACATATTGTAGTGTTCTTGACATATCGTATTACAGAAATGAAAATTGCAACTGTGTTTAACGCGTAAGTACCTTGGTGACGAAACTTAAATCTGAATTTGTTTTTTCTTTGTTCTATTATATGAGTACTAGGTTTTCAAAGTACCATTTTTATTTCATATCCTAGAAATGATGAGTTTCGAAAGTAAAGCTCCATTGTCTAGCAAGCTAACATAACTGCATTCTTTTAACACCATTTTAAACAAGTATTTTAAAAAATTCCAAATATTTTCGAATGTTATTCTCTAGCCGCTGTAAAGTGATACCTATACGATTAGGAGGCTTCTCAGAACTAAACTCACCCTCCATCCTCTCGTCTGGCCGACCTATGACGAACAATTACTCACCTACTATAGTCCAGTCATCCTCTGAGGGGAGCACAAAATGGCAACATTTTATATCTTGAGCGCTTGGCTCCTTCCTGTCTCACGACTAATTTGTGTCCGGTCTAGATAAATCACAACTTGGGCCTGATGGTTTTAATAAGTTAAAATTGTCCAATTGACTTCATTTTTTTGATATTTGTTAACAGTAAAAAAGTACTTCCCAGTTAAACTCTAAAAAGATTTTAATTCTCTCAACAACAAAAAATATGTTCCTTCCTACATTCTTCTAAATCGTGTCACCGGTGTAAAATTTAGAGGAGGGCTGTAGCAGTCTGAATGTGATGTTGCCTATGTCGATTTTCCAGTTTAGCCCGTAAACCTCAGAGGTAAAGTTAGAATGGCTGGACTATAGGCACTGTTATGCACTTTGGCAACTTTTTTATTTGTTGTTTAAAGTAAATATTAACAATTTCTTTCCATTCTACGTGAAATTCTCATTACAGAGAGTCCAAACTCAACCAAAATACTTCACAACTGAGGATTACAATAATCAACTAACTGAGTCAGCACCAACCTCTATATTATTTAGTTGAACAACACAAACTAACAACAAACAGCTTTTGTACTCTATTCTATGTTCATTATTACTATCACACTGTCGGTACTGATGGCGCAGTGCTGTAGCCCAGCTTCTTGGGGACAAAGTGTTTGGGAGATTGTAGGCGAGAGGTTTCATGCTCGATTCTCTTAATACCGACACGGCGTCCGCTCAATGGTTGTCATCAACGTAGATACTACTACAGATACAACATAGATACAACTAGAGAAGTCTGGAGTATCTGTGTTGAATGGTAGTCAAGATTCAGATGTTGTGTAGGGAAGAGAACTGAGTGTCAGACTTGTCAGTTAGCTGAAAATCAGACCAACACTACGTGGTTCGGATTCCACGTAAAGCTGTAGGTCCCATAGTTGCCATGGCTATTGGCTATTAATAAATAGTCCTTTCTGAGCTTGGTCAAACTCAGATAGTAACAATGACTACACTCATTCATCCACACTCATTCACTCCTCATATTCGCCCACATATCTACGATCGGCGTCTTAGAGATGAATAATGAATACATTTACACTTTACTAAACAAAGTATTAAGTGCTAATCAAGTATCATAACAAATAATGCCAGAAAAAATATTGAAATCGTATTTTTTTAATATTTTGAATAGAAAAATGTTTTTAAATTAAACAAAATTTTAACAAGCAATTCGGATTAGTATTTTGATATACCTTTAAAATGAGATACTAAGCAACATCATATAAAGACAAATAAACAAGTACTGTAACGTGTTCTAATGTTTAACATTGTTCTTATGGGAACTAATTCAAGACTGTGACTGATACAGCAAGGCAACAAAGATTGTTAGTTTAAAGATTAATGCATCAGTTTTGATTTACACTAATTCTGAACAGTCAACGTCTTCAGAGCTTCTCTCACTTCCGGTGTCATTCTCAAAATCTCCTGGGCACAAATTGATGTAATGCACTACTACTTGTTGCAACTGAAGAGCATTCTTGCTTTAAGTAGTGGCCTTTGAACGGTAAGTCCTATATATAGTAAACATAACTATGATTCACATACTGTAAATTTTATCAGTTTTTACTGGCTTTCATGCTTTGGATATTGAAGCATTATGGTCAAGTTTAATTAAACATTTTTTTTAGGAATTGTACTTAGAATTAAATGAAATTGTTAATTTTTTTTTAACTACAAATAAAAAAGTTGCCAAAGTGCATAACAGTGCCTAGTAGGTGAGTAATTGTTTGTCATAGGCCGGCCTGCCAATAGGGTCGGGAGGGTTAGTTCAGTTCTGGGAAGCCTACTAGCCTACTAATCGTGTAGGTATCACTCTGCAAGAGCGGCTTGACTATGAAATTTGTTTGGCTTAGGCTTCTCATCAATTTGGTTGACAATTGCTTTTTTATTGTTGATTGCATATATTGTAATGGATGTAACCTAAAAAAACACTCAGGCTTGACATGGGTTTACATTTTTCCAAACTTTGTTAGTTTGAAAATTCAGACTCTGAAAAAATTCTATTTAATCTTATAACGGAATAACTGATGTTAAATGCATATATGACTGAAGTTTTTAATGCAGCATTTGATTTTCTTGTTAATCCTTGCTTAGTGATTCTTAATTCTATAAACAATCCAAAACGTCAGTTTTATGTTTTATCATTATTAGTTGTAATTTTAAATAAACAAAACTCATTCTTATAAAACAACATTCGGAAAAATATTTCACTTAACCCTTTCACTCCACAAGGGTCGATGTACAGAATACAATGCACTGCCACACGTAAGTCGTGGTTGGGTGCTGACTAAAACAGTTGTTTTTGTAGTGTTGTTTATAAAAATTCACTTCTAACTTAAAATTAAATTAGTGAATCCACTTTTTTAACTTTAATAAAACACACAAGTCTATAATATTTTTCTTTTAATGTCTTGCAAAAATTTAAAATTGTCAAAATCCACAACTTTTTATGTGAATACTTTTATACAAAAAAAGTATGATAAATATAAAACATTTGTGCGATTTTCATTTAATTTTAAACAGAATACTGGTAATTTATTATAGGATTTTACATAGTACATTTTAAATGATCTGAAGTCGATTTTAAGTTTTTTTGTTTTTTTCTTGTTTGTGATTTTTAATCATTTAAAAAAACCCATAGTTCATAAATACAAAATTTAAACCAGCTAAACCGACAGACTTGAATATGATGCTTTATTTGGTGCACAGAGTATCAAATAAAAATTTTAAAAATTAAGAATGCATTCTGCAGTTTTTTTCGATGTTTTTTTTAACTTCTGACTTTCTTTTAATACAAATTTCATGGTGCTGATATATCGAACAACAACAATAATAATGATAATAATAGGGAACACACCAGGTTGACTTGTGCCACAGACAATAGTTAACCTTAGCTATAAGGCAAATGTTTTCAATAGTACAAATAAGTAAATAAAGATGTGAATGCTTTTATCATATATTGGGTTTTATATTAACTAAAAGGAGTCTTTAACTAAATGCTGACCATTTACACAATAATATAATGAGTTGTAAATGAACTGTTGTAGCCACAGAAACTATTACTTTGATATGCTGTCACTCTCTTTGGGTAGTAGACTGTCACTGTAGTGTATTATGCAATATCATTAATTAATCCTTTAAGCGTCATGATGAATATGTAAGTAACTTTGAGATTAAGTTACTTACATAAAAAAAATTTTAATTGTTGATTCTTCAAAGTTAGATTTTTCATACTTTCAAGGTAGTGGGAGTGCAACAAAATTGCTCAAAATATTTTAAAATCATTTGTATTGTTGAATTATGAATAAAATATATCTTACAATATTTATTTTACACAATATCCGGTTAAAGTTACAAGTTTGCTAGAAATTGAATACATTTTTTTTTAAATTTATATACGCCTAAATACAATAAATGGTTGCATTTATGAATTACATGATGAAAAGTGTACTTCCTAATACATATTATTTGTTGTCTTAGCTCTCAAATAATATCACGCACAAATTTGTCAATTTTCATGTCATCAATATGAGCCATATTTTACGTAATAGGACAGATAAATATAACAATATACTTACACAACTAAAAATAAATAACAATATAAAACTATAAATAACAATAAATGAACCCAGTATATTACAACATGCGCTCGAAATACTGGCGTCAAAACAACGATGCTGGCGTTAGTGCAAGTCGCACGTTACTCATAAGGTAAAGGGATTGACTCCGCCCACTTAAGCTGCCATTTCAATTGAGCAGGAAGCCCATATGGCTTAGATACCATGTAAAGTGACCAATGGGGATAGGATTGTCCCAAACATATGATAAAATAGCAGTTAAGGATAGCTAACCAAATAATATAGGCCATTATGCTCAATTGCACTGTAATGTGTCCATGACGTTACAAGACAGTAACACTACGCGGTACGGCGTCTGTGACGTCGTAAGAGTTGAAGGGTTTAGAAATGTATGTGTGAAAGGTTTGCTAAAGTTAAGATTATTTAATGCCAAGTATTAATTTTTGAAAAGAGAATGAAGAAATTGTATACTGACATGGCATAAAAAGGTTGTTAAATCTTGGCAGTTTATGCTGTTAATTTTAACCATTAGACCATGGTTCAAATTACTCAAGCTTAGATAATTTACTTTATAGTATAATTGTTGATTTTCTTTCTTCTTAGTTCTATGTGTATAATAAAATGATTGTGACTTCTGATTACTCACAAACAATTTTGTTTAAGCCTGGAACTGACAAAGGTGACACAAAAGAGATTTCTGTGACTGAAGAAAAACTGCAAGCATCAGAACCTGTAGAAGATAAATCTAAGGAAGATCAAGAAGAAGGTACTGTACAAATACTAATGATTTGCTTTATTTAATAATTATTTCAGTAACAATTCATACAATAAAAGTAACACAATTTTTCTATTATAAATGGCAAAGTAAGGTGTATGATAACCTGTACTAACAATTAATTATTAAGGCTATCAAAATTGTCTACTTTTTAAAAATAAAATTGAATTATTTTCACCTTTTTCTCCTAGGAGATCATCTTTAATGAGATGCAGAAAGATAGACTAAATATTAACATTTTCTTTTAATCTACACTGTGCCTAAAAGATCACTCCTTTTTCCCAAGACGTTATAATTCAGGTTGTGTGCAAGGTTGGCTTGTCATCTTATCCACATGACCTGCAAGTAAGCTTTTTATATATTTATATATATATATAGGGTGTTACAGAACTCTCTACCAATCTTTTTAGGTATTGATTCTTGGCTAAGAGCGAATCTAAATATCACATTTAAATCATCTGAAAGTCCTCAGTTACTCACAGAGCCGCCATTTTATTTTTCAAAAATTAATTTTTTCTCGAAAACCGTAAAACGTACAATTTTGAAATTTTGTACACCTTAATAATAGTAAGGCCAACTTACAAAAAAATTTCAAAATTTTCTAAAGTAGGTATACAAAATGGCGACCATCCAAAATCTTCAAACAAGATTAACTTTTGAAATAATAGTCGTACAACAATTTTACTTAGATAAAGTTTTTTTAGACAATTTAAAGTCAAATCTAACGATATCCTATTTATTTAGATTGAATTAAATATAAATTAGTTATGACACTTTTTGTGGTGCATGGCAGATGGTGCAGGTCAATGTACGCAGCAAATACAACTATGTGACAGTCACAAAATCCAAAAAAATGATTTTATAAGTTTTTTCAATATTTATTAACTTAGTTAGGATTTATTATTATTTTATTAATACAAATCAGGTTTTAAACAATTCCTTCTGTATTTTCATTGCTGAATGTAACAAAAATATAGGAAGAGTTTAAGTGAAAACAATTAAGGATGTTTTAACTAATTTTTTTTATTTTTAAAGAGAAAACAAATATGTATTAACTTATAAAAATTCTTTTTAGGGGTTAGGTGATTGTCACATTGTTGTATTGGCTGCGTACATTGACCTACACTAATTGCTATGCAACAAAAAGTGTCACACCTCGTTTATTTTTTATTCGATCTAAATAAATAGGATGTCGATAGATTTACCTTTAAATTGTCTAAAAAAGTTATTTGAGTAAAATTGTTATACAACTATTATTTTAAAAGTTATTCTAATTTGAAAACTTTGGATGGCCGCCATTTTGAATTGCTACTTTAGAACATTTTTTGAATATTTTCGTAAGTTGGCCTAGCTATTATTAAGGTGTAGACCAAATTTCAAAATTTTACATTTTACGGTTTTTGAGATAACAAATTTTTTTTAAAACAAAATGGCTCTGTAAGTAACTGTAGAATTTTGGATGGTTAAATGTGATATTTAGATTGCTCTTAGGCAAGAATCAATACCTCTAAAGGTTGGTAGAGTTCTGAAACTCTCTGTATATATCAAACTTCCGTATCTTTGTGTATGCAAAATTCAAAAAGTAGTGAATAGATTCACTTGAATTTTTTATACAACATTACATTTATTACAAGTTGAGTTTTTTTATATATTTAGTTCCTAAAATTGTAAATGGGAACCGGGTATTTAAAGTAT
This sequence comes from Stictocephala bisonia, assembly GCA_035578905.1. Classification (NCBI taxonomy): domain Eukaryota; kingdom Metazoa; phylum Arthropoda; class Insecta; order Hemiptera; family Membracidae; genus Stictocephala; species Stictocephala bisonia. The sequence continues at coordinate 352,095 of JAQJVL010000228.1, forward strand.
TTCCTGGCCTACCTACATTTTACAAACGAAAATAAAATGTCAGTGCTGAAAAAGTGCTTCTGTAACCAGCTGATTTATGTGCATATTATGTCCAAATCATATCCTGTAAGTATATTTACCGTGACCAGATGATTGTTTATTTATGAAAACAACTGTAAATTACTTTAATTCAGATAAAATCAAGTAAGCAGTCAAGTTTAATTTATTTTTTCTAACAACTAAAGTAAAAAATAACAACTAACAGTTAATATCAGACTAAGCCACAGTACAGCTCAGAGGGTTTATCTACACTCAAGTATAAAAAGTGATTCAACAAAATATGATTTTGAGAGAAAGTGAAAGTTATAAATTGTGATGAGATCTATTTTATTTGAAAAACTACAACTAAATGTTATTTAACCACACTTAAAACTTGTTTATCACATTACGAGACTTTATTCATTAATAAAAACATTATCAACAACGGACAAAGGCTAGGAATTAGTACATTGCAGAGTAGTATAAATCATATAAATGATATTGTTTTAATTTTATTTATCATTTTTTACACTTCAAACCGTTAATTAGACAAACAGGTTAAATGAAACGTTATTATTTTAAGAATTGTATTTAAATATTACAACTATACTAGCTTTTATGTCAAGTAAACAATGAGTAGTCATAAACTCAAAGTAAATGGCGCATAGAGGAGAGATAAGTTTACTTCTCCCACCACAGTTACTATCCAGCAGCAGTGGGTTGCAAGGTACTGCCACGTAGAAAACATATATTGGCAATCACTATCATTTAACCATTAAGAATACTTCAATACAACTCAATTGATTAAACAACACAATAGAAGATCCAATTTAAACACTGTGTCAAGTGTGATCATTGTTGTAATGACAGATGCATGCTTCTGGCAGTGACTGCACTAAGAACAGGGCTATATAAACAAGGGCGTTCTCATCAGCAATACCAAAACTCAACAGCACGAATGACGTCTTCGATTTGGCGCACTGATTGCTGCCAGATAACTGATTCCCACTTCACATAAATTTATTTGTATTCTTATAACATAGTTTTTATTTAACGTGACATCAAATATTTATAAACATACACTCTTATTATTTATTGATTTTTGTAATAAATAATATTTTATTAATGCCGCTTATAAGACTTTAATTTGTTTATTTTATTCATCTGTCATACATAATGTATATTACCCTTGATTATATACACCTACAATAGATAAACCATCTAATAGGAATATTTGTGGCAGTAATTTTGTTAGTTAGTGTGGCCCGCAACCAGAGCTGTTTTAAACTGCATTACATTTACATGGGACTACACTAGCGCTCCACAATGGACCACAAAAACAGCTGATATTTTGAGACTCAAAATTTAACATTGGATGGGAAATCTATTTGTGTATAAAATCAATGATATTATTAACTAACTACTAATAATAATATTGTAGTGACAGATTTTTCTTTTGAATAGTTGAGAGTTACCAAGGACAATAAAAAGGTTAATATAAATATATCAGAATTACAGCAATACAAATTGTTATAATCGCAACTTTTCAAAACGTGTATGACAAAAAGTCTTTTATTGGCAATGATTTTAACCCTTTCAACTACCCCACCATCGTTACAAAAGTCTTTTTCACCATGACATTAATAAAAGCCTCTTCTACAATTTCAGCACAATGAAAAAAATCATCACTCGATACTCACAGGACACCCTTATGAGTTTTTTTTTTTTTTTTTTATTAAAAAATTGGATATTTTTCCTGTAGTTTAAAAGCTACGTATCCAGCCACATAGCATAGACCTTCAGTTTTCAAGACGTCCAATTGGCTGTGTTTTTGTAAAAGATGTTCACTATAGTTTTCAAACAATCTGTTTTCTGAACATTTACACCTCTCATCGTCTACTTCATGAAACTGTCTTTTAACACTTCAGCAGCCGAACAAACTTCTTATATTTCCTTTGTTATAGTTACACTTGATGTGAAGCACTCTTCATCATCTGGCTTTGTAATTGCTTTTGTGGACATTAATGAAGTAAAATGTTTTTCGATAACAAACTAGTGTAACTTATATTTAAATTCCAAAGCATCATGTGTTCAGCCCATACCTCTTTTTATAGGAAAAGGTTTTCCAAAACATCCTAGTTAACTTTATTAGTAAGTAAATATTTAAAATGGGGTGTATTTTTTTTTAAATATTCAAACATATTAACTAAAACTGATTTGAGACTAAAATACCATCTTGAAATAGAAGTTTTTTTTGTCTGATCCGAACTCTAAAATGTACTCTATTAAACACCTCATATTTTCCAAGGTTTTTTTGTTATTCTAGTTTTACTCTGAATTCTTTTTTTTTTTTTCTTCTCAAGACGTTAAGGTGATCTTGAATTAAATAAGTCAAACCAGTCATTAAACATTGCAAAATATCAGCAACATCTTTCCAGTTAGGATCTGTCAATAATTCCTTCTGTTCTCAAACTATTCTGAGGAATCACTTAAAAACTGTCTTGGCCCTCAAAGTGTTGTCAACAATTACTTCTGTCCTTAATACTTGAGAGCATTAGCTGTAGAATATGAAAATAGAAAAAAGCAGCAATTTTAACATTTTGCTAATTTTTAGGTGTAATATACTGTATATAGGGTTAGTAAAAACATATTAAAGAAAGTCCGGAGACAGTTTAATATTAATTGGTAGAGGATTAAAACGTTGTAAATGAAATTGGAAGCTAAAAACCAATTTTTTAACGTTCTTACTCACTCCTCACACTTTCAATGAGGGACGGCCCACAAGGAATCTGTAGATAATTTTAAAAGTAAGTCTAGGTTGATATACATATAATTTTAAATTGCTGGTCAGTCAAATAAGAATGCCACAAACTGAACTTCAAAAGAATCGTTCATAAAAAAATTACGATTATACAAATATTTGTTAAAATAAGTCATAAAATTCAGCTGAATAATATGGAAGTTGCTGTATTATTTTGATTTAATTTTTTTTAAATTGTTCTGTTGGAATTCCCAAATTAGATAGCAATAACAAAATGATAAGCCTTTGGGTCCCTTGATCCAAAATGATCCATTTAGCATTGGTTATTTCCTTGTTCTAACAATTTCAGGATAATGTTATAACATTCTTAATAAGTGATGTTATGTTCATATGGTTAGAAACCACTCAGAACAACTTTAAATGTAGTGAAATTAAACTAATTACAGTACCTTCCATTGTAATACAATCCATATGTTGAAAGGTACAGAGATTAAATAAAATTTTATTTAAATAATTTGAATTGATAAAATACAACAATTTATTAAATTATAGAGACAATTCTCCAATCTAAATGGCCTGTTGACTCAGAGGGCTCTGGATCCCAAAACCACTCATAATGGATATGCAGGAAATCACCCACAATGGTCCAGGGACAGGATGTTCAACTTAATCCTTTTAACTGAAAAAATTACCTTTCATTGTTAGTAGAGGTCTGTGTCAGTCTGTCTAGGATTTATTTAATTTTTGATAACGTAGTATTTCCGTATTTCATTTTGAGCTACCTATTGATTATTTTGGATTAGTTTCAATAGTGTGGACAGTTTAATGGATTAGTAAGCTTTGTTTAATGTAGTTGGTGCTTTCTAGATAACTTCCCTCCAAATTTCATCAAAATCTTTTGTGGTTTCAGAGATTTTGTAAAGAGTGAGTTCATTGTTTTTGGAATATAATATATTAAGATTTGGATGTATAATTAGAAATATTATATCGCTGAACAAAATTAAAATTACAAATATAGCTTGAATGGAAAATAATTGTCACAAAATAAAAAACACTTCAAGGCCCCAATATCAATATAATGACATTTGGTCAGCAACACAATCTGTTGTTGGAGTTAATACAATGATGGCTGGTCCTCAGGGTACTTAACCCTTCGTTTTCCTCCAGTGTAGTTTAGTTGAGGTTTAGGAATATAGTGGCATGGAACTATTCATGAAGCCATCGTATTAAAAATAAGTTTGGTCTTCCACTTATTTGCTGCAATTACATATTCATTAAACATCAGTATTATACTAATTTTTGTGGTAATAGGTGAAGGAGAAGAAGATGACAAAAAGAAGAAAAAGAAAAAGAAGAAGGGAGAAAAAGAAGAAAAGGAGACAAAAGATAAGAAAGGACCCGGTAAGAAGACCTTGGCTGCAATGAAAGAAGCTCTACAAAAATTAAAAGAAGAGGAAGAAAGGGCGAAACGTGAAGAAGAAGAGAGGATAAGAAAAATTGAAGAAGCTGAAAAACTAAAAGAAGAACAAGTAAGTAATATTCTATATGTAACGTTAGCACCTCTAGATGCAAACCTTTGGACAGCAGCGTCCAGACTGAATTATTAAATGTATATGTAAAAACAATAGACTATATCTTTATGTAAGTAAATAATGTAACCATAATTAATAATAATTACAGGAACAAAATCACAACTTTCTGTCAATATATCTACAAACACTTATAGTATAATAAATTTTAACACATTCACGACAACCGATTTTGCTGATAATTTTTAAGCTGAACATATTAATGTTCGCTGGTAACCTACAAGTGATACTTATCGCCAGGAGCAGTGAAAGTTATTGAACAACTGTTTGGTTGTATTTGAATATTTTATATTTAATTATAACGTACGGTAATATTTGGTTCAACAGAACATTTATGAAGTTCCCACAATGAATCACAGCGCTTTAAGAAATGCTGGGCAATCTGAGGCAATAACACAAAACTAACAATATGGGGTGGAACCGTGAGCACGGGGCATGGCACAGAACTGTGTCATCAGCACTAAACGTATCAATAGACATGTAATATATAGGGAAATTTGCCAAAAACGCAATATTTTTTGCAGAATATGATATATATTTTTCATTTGTCATTGGGCTATTAATTAATGACACTTTCTAAGGAATATTCGGCCTTAGTTTGTAACAATGACTACATTCGCTCATCACACTCATTCGAAATCCATATTCGCCCATATCTTGACGATCGGCGTCTTATGAATAAATAAAAAAATATATATATATAGTTAGAACACTAGGTAAAAACCCACCTTTTCATTTTTTTGCTCAAATTCCATATGTATTATGTCAATTTTTTGTGTGTCTCACCGGTGGCCCATGAAATGAAGTATGTGTTCTGATTGCCCGTCATGGGCCACTGGTGGGGCATGTATCTCCAAGCTTACTGTTCCACCTCTTGACTATTATGTGTCTAAAACATAAGTAAAACAAAGAAGTGTAAGATAGAAATTATATACAACAAACAGAATTAACAATAAAAATGTAAATCATAAAAAGTGGAAGTAAACGTGCCCCTCCAAATGTTCGAGGCGCAACGTGGTGCGTACATTGTTACCGTGTATGGTAACAAAACGCCAATTAAAACGGGGTCAACCAATCAGAAGATGACACGGGTGACAAGTGACGGGAGGCCGGTGACGATGCGGAAGCAATGTGGACAGTCCATGTTAGTTTCGGCAGGTGAAAAGAGCTACTAGCGTGGAAGTGCCGGCCGTAGTAGGAAGTCAATCGTACATAACATGTAAGACCTTGTATTTGTATATTCTATATTTTAAGATATTGGCAACAATTGTATGATTTTATAATGTTGTAAAGTTTTCTAAATTGTATCTAAATTCAGTAATGTTTGATTGGTGACTTGTACAACAAAATTTTAATAATTTTTAATTTAATTAGTATTGTAATTTAATTTAATTTTTTGAAATTATTTCCAATTTTGTTGTCTGTTTGAGGAATGGATTGATCCTTTGATGTAAATATTTTCTCATAAGTTTTTCTAATAATAATTAACTTGTGTAACTTGTAAATGATAGACTTCTCAAGAATGAATGTCTAAATTAATGTAATTTGAATTTAAGTATGTAACTTATTTTAGGCATTTTCAAAAAGTAATTAACTCATGTCGAATGGTTGATTAGCTTATTAAATTTAATGAGAATTTGTAATTTGAAATGGGCTGGGTAAATGATTATGTAAAGGTCTTGTTTAGAAAAAAAAATTAATATGCTTCTATTCTCGAGAGGCAGCAACTTGCAGACAAATAGATTTTCAGTTTTAAAACTGTTAAGTTAAGTATGCATGTTAAAATAAGCGGACATTCTGCTTGATATTTTAAATTTATTGGGAGTACCTTTTCTCACTATGCTAAGGCCTTACGACCCAGGGAAAAGTCAAACATAAATTTGCCTCAAGTTAACTTAAGTAATAAATAATTTTTTTGCTAATAGATTTTCATAGGATCAAAGAAATCAAAATTTTTCTACAATAAAACTTACAGAAGCCACAGCGAGAGAGCTTCGGGAAAGATGCATTTCTTCCTACGAGAGACAAGTTTAAGCTATTGGTAGAAAAGAAGCTAGAAACAAGACGAGGAAAGTTATCACTTCCTGCAAGGATTGCCTCAGCCCAACGCCCATTATTTGCAGAATGTTTTAATAATTCTGGGCCTGTTAAAATGCCTATTTGAGCCAAATAATAGCATGTCCACGGGTGTGCCATGACGCAGCTTATTACTAACAGCCTTGCAGTGAGGCATGTCCCTCCGGTGTGCCATGACACCTATTCTAAAGTACCCATGTCCCATCGGTGAGACTTATCGTTGTGAACGTATTAGTAAAAATAAGCTTTCTAGCCATCCTATATAATAAAAAATCACCAATTCAAATTATATACACTGTTTTGGATAGTTGAATAGTTTCCATTATGAATCATCAACTGTGAATTAAGAGATAATGTTGAACTTATTTTCAACTTCTTCAAAGGATGAAAAGAGACCATTTCTTCAAGGCGTTTGAGAATGTTTGCGTGCTAATTTTATTAATATCTTAAGGAATTATATTTAAAAATGTAGGCCCAAAGATTAATAATGTCCTTTGACAAATTGTAAAGTTTACTCAGCTTGTCTGTTAATATAATGTCACCAGATATTGTTATGTTTCATTGATTGAAATTAAGTGTGTTACCATCATTTTTTTGTCATTCTACAACACTTACTTAAAACTTAAATACATATGTAGGTACCTTATTTACCATAAAACCTTAAATCTCACAGGTAATATTTTAAGTAAAGAAAATAAAGGCATTGATGCAGCAAAACGGTTTTGTTTGCTAATTATTCTCATATATGGTATTGACCAATACCAGGGGTCATTAAATATTTATTTCATAATTTTTAAATATTATTCAAACGTTGTGTTAGAATAATCTAATAAATTTAACGTAGTAAATAATATGAACGTTGAAATAATTGTCTTTTTGCTTTTGCAGTTAAGATTAGAACAAGAAAGAAAAGAGAAAAAGAAACAAAAAGAGAAAGAAAGGAAAGAAAGATTGAAAGCTGAAGGTAAATTATTAACACCAAAACAGAAAGCGGACAGAGCGAGAGCACAGGCAACATTAGATGCACTAAGAGCTCAAGGAATAGATCTCCCTGATACAACGCAGGAGCGTAAAACATTTCGACCAGGCACTAGGATACGACAGAAAAAACCTAAGACTGAAACTGCGACAGCTGAACAGGGTAAGTTTTGTTCCATGGCAATATGGTAAGTTTTATTTGCTTGACTGATCCAAAATATTTTCTGCACTATCATGGTCATTTGATCATTTCAACTATATTTGTACCTGTATCCTTTCAGCCTTAATTGGCTTCAGACATAATAGATGTAATACTTAATTTTAATGGTATACATCTAAATCATTCCTAAATTCCTAAAAAAAATTATATATATTGTATGGTTTGTTGTCAGCTACCATTAATTAATTTTAGTATATTAGGAGAGATAGGACATCAGCAAAGTTACCTAAGAAGACAAGTTCACTAACACCACAGTAATAGTAAATAATAAAACGTTGCACAAATTTTCTGTGCCACTGGCACTTTCTTCAGGTTAGCAGAGAGAGAGGCTGAGACTGAGCACAGAAAATTTGTGCAACATGTGTTATTATTGTATTTGTTTACTACTACAATCTCTCTTAATATACTAATTCCTGGCCTAGTGTCCTTCAACCTAACCTAAACATTTTATTAATTTAAAATCTGTAATAGTATATTTCGATCAAGATCCAAAAGTCATGTTAGTATATTATTATTGATAATATACTAATCATGTTATATTATTAATCATGTTGTGTTATAATAAACACTCTAAGGTTATATCACCTTGTGTTTGTTTACAGTACAACATTATAATTCACCCACTGCGGATCCAAGTGTTGTTGAGGGAATAGGGCATAGAGTAGAGAGCAGGAATGTTTTGGCAAACAGGATAAAATTATCTACAAACTTTCACCAGGCATATGGTGTAGCCACATTCTGCAGTTATCGTATTCATACCTTCTATTGTAATGCATAGTTGTGTCATATTATAAGCTGCATTTTTTATTTTGTTAAAATAGGTGCCTGCCCTAAACCTCCAATAATTACTAATAAATAACAATATAAAATATATATAAGTATATATATGCATGTATTCTTTTGTACTGCGTTTTTTTTTTTTTTTTTTCTTATTTACTATAGGACCTCACCGAAAGTTTTGCGTAGCTTAGTGAGACCTAGATTTTGTACTCACTTTAAAGTAATAAATAAATAAAATTAAAATGTAGTATTAATAAGATTAACAATGTAAAGTGATCTCCTGTCACAGAGCTTAGTTGTCCAATCCATCGAGCCATTTGAGACCTGCAATGTGCGATCAATGTAAATACAGCAAAACTGGTATTTTTGGAAATAATTATGTGGTGATTGTCTACTACTATTCTTATTAGAAACCTTAGTAAATAAATGTTCACCATCCAACTAAAATTGATTAATAAAACAGTTAAGCTGCACTTTAATAATAATAATTGTTTATTTATTTATAAAAATACAGTTAAACTTATGCATTTTTCAACATGGAAAAGGTCCCCACATGGGTAATAAAACTGTGTTTGGGAACCGAGCTCTACAGTCTCACAGAGACTTTTGGATAACTTGAACACTGTATGTTAAAAATTATAAGAAAGTAAAATTGAAGAAAAAGTACAGTTATTTATAGTCAACATATTACAAAATAATTATACGTATATAACTTATATAAAACGACATGTTATAGCGGAGTAACATGTACATACTTACAGCTCAAAGGACAAATAGAAAAAATTGTGTATGACACAAGGTATTAAATAAAGTATAACCCTATGAAGTGGAGGAAATAAAGAATAAAAAATTCAAAATTTAAAAATAGAAGCTGTCAATGTACCGCTTAATACACAGGTCTGGCACAACATATACACAAGCAAGCACATACACACATACACACACACACACACACACACACGCACACACGCACACACACACACACACACACATTCCTAATCATCCCCTAGTAAATATATTGTAATAGACGTATAAGGGGGAAATAAAGAACAAAAAAAGAAGTAGAATAGTTCTAAATAAAAGTAAACAAATAAAATATATAATTAATAATAGTAACAGCAACAACAAGTACAGAGAAAAATAATGTAAAGAAAACTCAGACAAGAAATATTAACGTACTTGAAAAGTTATTGATTAGACAGTGCCATTATGTGGCATAAACAGATGTTATCATTGAGCAGGCGGTCAATACTGACAAGCCTGAAAATTTACTACATTTTTCTTATACATGAATTGCTAACATTTAAAATTCTTAAATTTTCTGGCATATTTTGATACAATATATGAATAAGAAAACTAGGATTTGATTTATTGAAAATATTTGTTACAAGTTTAGTCCCTACATTTTACTGTTTATGTTACAATTACATTAAAAAGTAAAAATCATTTGTTTAATTTATTTTACATACTAGTACAAAAAAGTACAAGAAGAATATGTGATGGCCAGTGGCTAATCACACCGACAACTACAGTATTTGAATGTTCCATTGTATTAGACCCATAAGCGGCTAATTCGAGTCTCGCCCAATGATAAACTGGCAACTCTGGCTGGCCAATGATACGCCAGGGTTTTTGTGGCGCAAGGCATGGTGGGACGGAAAGCTAACCATTCGGTGGAAGGCGTTCTGTCGGTCGCTGTTGTGCTGAGGATCAGCAATTACGTAATTGATAAAATTTATTAATCGAAATCGTTAAAGCTGGCGTGGCATGAATGTAAATTGGCGTAGTAATCCTGTGTTAGCATAGGGCCTTTTCATTTTGTAAAATTCATTCTGTATTATGTACAAAACCGTTAACACCCATCTGAGGGCCGCCGCAAATAGATAATATAAAATAAAAACATAACCCCTACACACGAACTTCCAGTGAGGGAACTTAATTGTATCGATTATATCAGTGCTCTTAAAATAAATACAAACAAAATTAATTGTATCCTACTTAACAATATTACTTAATTTGACACAGCAAATGATTTTTGTTTACAAAATAAATGTACAACTATTCATTTAACTAAAATTATCAGTTGTAACTGAAACTGTACTGTAGTAAGTTTTCTTAAGTATATTATATATTCATAAAATAGTCAGAGTCTTCCTAACTGTATTTTTTTCATCTCTAGCTGTGACGTGTTGCCATTTCTTTTGTAACAGATCATAAGTGAAGAATATTGGTCAAGTAATTTTAATTTAAAATGATACAACATTTTTAAAAGTTCATGAATAAATAAAACTTAAAAATGAAATATGTTTTGCGGGCAAGACTGCTCCAGTGTAAGGCATTGAACTGCAGATTATATTGTTTAAATCCGTAACTGAGCGTACAGTTGGTATTTCACTCATTGAAAAAAAATTGAAAGAGGTCTGATCCATGTGAACTAGCAATTAGTGAAGTTTGGCCCAACTACTGTTAACCCTCTCAAATTATATGACCTATCATAACAATAACTTTAGATATTTTTATCGCCTATTGAATGATATTGTTTGCTTTGGTGGAAATAATGATTGTCACTATATAAAAGTTTTTGTAGCAATGTTTGAGTGTCTCATTTCTTGGTATTTTATTTTTATACATTACTTACAGCTGGTAAGCCCCTCCCCCTCCACTTACGTGTAAAAGGCAAAAAAGATTTTTTGTTCAGAGAAAAATAAAAAATTTGTAGTCATAAAAATACTTTACATCATAATACACACTTTTCCAAATAAAATAATATAAAGTTTTTTTTTTTTTTTTTTTTTTGTACTCATGGAAAATGGCCTGCCAATAGAGGAATTTCAGCTGCCATTAGAGGGGCCAAAAATTTCTTTTTTTCTAATTACTCCTCATTTTTACTTAACTTCTTCTATAAATAATTTTTAATTTGTTTAGTCTCTGCAACTACTGAACAAACTGAGGAACCAAAACCGAAGACAGTGGAATTAGAGATAGTTGACCCAGTAAAAGAGCCTTCAAAAGAAGAAGAAGAGGATGATGTCAAGGACTCGTGGGACTTGGAATCTTCTGAAGATGAAGGAGGTATTTATATTGGTAGTTTGTGTTGCAAAATATGTTGTATCAAAACGGTTCCCATCATTATTTGAGATTTTTTTTAAATGGAGCCCAAAAGCTGACTTTAAATTGTTTTACCATAATCTCTTTTTTTCATTGACTGTAAATTGAGTCTGTAAGAGTAGATTTTATGTCTTTGAGATGGGATCGGGTGGAAATATTCTTTTGCAAAGATATTTTTTGGGGTTGGAGATTTGTAACACAGTGGCCACTCAAACGGGAAACTGGGAATAAGCCAGGAATTTGAGTTACTGTAAAAAGTGTGTGTAAACCGTTAAGCTGAAAAAATCATAATATTTATATTATTGAGTAAGAACAATTATAGTGACAAAATTTCCATTCGAAAATAGCAGTTTCCCATGAGTATAGAAGTTATGGGTTGATCAAATGTAATTTTCTTGCATTTTGGTTTCTCTAAGACATATATCTTGTTTCCATTTCCCTTCTATTTCCGGTTGTGTTGTTGATAACAGTGTTAAATCTTTTATAGTCTGTTAATGAGCAGTAGGAAGAGGCCGTAATAATCTGCCTATTGTTGTAAGGTTGTCTGGACCAACCATATTTAATATCATTTGACTAAGTACGAGGGGCATCCAAAAAGTCCCTATCTTGTAAAAAGACACAGGTAATTTTTATCTTAACTAAAATTATTGATTTCCTTTTATACATACTTTAAACTATTTTTTAACCTGACTTCCATTTAAATCCAAACATTTTTTGTATCTTAATAAGAGTTTCTTTATTCCATCTTCATACCAATCTGCCGCCTTGTTTTTCAACCATTTTCCACTTCCAGTTTGACGTCTTCATCACTGGCAAATCTCCAACCTCCAGGATGATGCTTAAGACATAGAAAACAGATGGAAATCGTCTGGAGCAGGGTCTGGAGAATAAGGAGTGTGTTAAAAAATCTCCTAATGAAACTGTGTTAAAACATTTTGTGTTGTGCGAGCAGCGTGAGGCTGAGCGTTGTCATGAAACAACACAACTTTGTGGATAAAAGACTGTATTATTTGTTTTGGATGCCTCGACAAAGTCTCTTGAGTACATTGCAGTATCATTCAGCATTGATTGTTTTTCCATAGGGCAGATAGTCAATAAGCAATACCCCTTTACATTCCCAAAAATTGTAGCCATCACTTTTCCTGCTGATTCAGTCACTTTTCCTTTAACAGGAACTTTCTCTCCTTTCTTCACCCACACGATACTCTGGCTTTTGGATGCAGGAGTCAAATGTGAATCCAAGTTTCATCTCCAGTGAACACTTTTGAGAACACATTTTCAAACATCTACGAAAAATGTCTCCATGGCGACTGAACCATAACTGACCGAGCGTGCGCATCCTAATTGCCAAACTGGTTCACAGTGGTGCCACCACAACCACGCTACAACAGCATGTGCCCTGCTGCAGTTAGTGTCTTGCTTGATGTGCGTAATAAAGATGGGAAACTTACTTTTTGGATATCCCTCATATTTTAATTTGAGTAAATTTTCCAGCATTTATTAATTTGCGAATAAATAGTTGGGAAAGGAATGCATAGAGTCTGTTTTAATTTGAGTAAATTTTCCAGTGTTTATTAATTTGCGAATAACTTTAACGGTCAGTCATATTTTGCTGTGTTCAGTGATTGTTAGTTTGAGAGTTTTAGTGCCGTGAGCAAGAATGAGTGCTAAGAAGTATAAGTGCTTAACTTTGCGAGAAAAACTTAAAATAATTGATGAAGTGAATAGTAGAGGAAAACGTAAAAAGGATATAGCTGAAGAGTATGGTATCCCCGCCAGTACATTATCTACGATCCTTAAACAAGAGGAGCTAGTCAGGCAACGAATGGTGTCAGGTAATTTAAACAATAAGAGAGTACGTAAATCAGAATTCCCTGAAGTGGAGGAATGCTTGATAAAGTGGTTCAAACAATGTAGGGACCATAACGTAAGTGTAGGGGGGCCAATCCTCAAAGAAAAAGCTGAACATTTTGCCAAATCATTTGGTTATAATAATTTTCGAGCAAGTAATGGTTGGCTAGAGAAATTTAAACAAAGACATGACATTGTTTTTCGTAAGGTGTGTTGATGACAGTGAGAGCGCAAGCGTTGATGACAGTGTGTGTAAAAATTGGAAGGAGGAACTGAAAACAATGTTGAAAGACTATGATCCTAAAAACATATTTAATGCCGATGAAACAGCCCTGTACTACCAATGTCTTCCTGATAAAACTTTAACTTTCAAAAACGAAAAATGTCATGGTGGTAAGAACAGTAAAGTTCGAGCAACACTTTTGCTTGCGAGTAATATGACAGGAACAGAAAAGTTAAAGCCATTTATGATCGGTAAATACAACAAACCAAGATGTTTTGCTGGAGTTAAGTCATTTCCTTTTGAATATGTCGCAAATCCAAAAGCATGGATGAATAGTACAGTTTTTGGGCAATGGTTGCTTAAGCTAGACAAACAAATGAAGAAGGAAAAACGTAAAATTCTTTTATTCATTGACAACTGTACTGCGCATAACGATATCCCAGAGCTTGACGCAATCAAAGTTCAGTTCCTTCCTGCCAACACGACATCAAAACTTCAACCGTTAGACCAGGGAATTATAAAAAATTTTAAGACTCTCTACAGGAAGGAAGTTGTTAAACATATTTTAACAAGTATTGAAGAAGAGAAGAACATCGTTCCAATCAATATCCTACAAGCGATGCGAATGGCAAAAAAATCATGGGAAAATGTAACTCAACAAACCATCGCTAATTGTTTTAAAGCTTGTGGATTTGTAAATGAAGAAACTGAACCAGAAATCTTAACAGTTACACCAGATCCTGTTGAAGATCCGATCGAGAGCGAATGGAATGTCATAATGGCTCACTGCAATATGAATAACAACACAACATTTGAAGATTTCGTCGAGGTCGACAACGACGTAGCGGTAGCCGGAACGTTGACAGACGACGAGATCGTGGCGGCCGTGGCCGACAGGGACGAGGCAGGCGCAGACGACGACGATGGGTCGGGTGCAGACGACGAGACGGGAGCAGACGAACTTCACTTCGTTACAATAAAAGAAGCAAGACGTGCAGTCGAAACAATTCACACTTTTATCGAACAATCAAGTGATATTTGTGACAGTGTTTTTTAAGCTATTGTAGCCATAGAAAACACGATTGACATTCAATCCAAAAGAGCGATGAAACAATCACGGATTACAGACTTTTTTAATTCTGATTGAACAATGTTCGCGAACAAGGCACTGTACTGTATAACACAGTTATTATTGTGTCACTAATTTGTTTTTGCTTTAATGTTACTGTATTTAAATAATGTTTTAATTAATTAATTAATTAATGTTTAAATTTAAATAATGTTACTGTCCAAGAAATGTATTTGAACAACAGTATTCTGTTTAACTTTTAAAAAATAAACTTGGACCTCTATAGTTAGAATTTTATTTATTTTGGCCTCTATAATTCAAACTCTCTATATTTCAAACTTCCCATAATTCGAAATATATATCGTCTTTCCCCTGAATTTCGAATTAGAGAGGTTCTACTGTAGTTGGGAAAAGGAATGCATAGAGTCTGTTTTGGTAATGAATGTCACGAAAATCCTCGAAAAAGTCAACATGATAAGGCACGGAAGTGAAGGAAAGGCTGACATTTATTATTAGTCGTAGGTAACTGATTTATTTATATATTATATAATAATGTTATAGTATATTAAACAAACTAAGATTATTTTTAGGAACACTAAATAATACATCCTGGGACACAATGTACATTGCTAGTTCGATAAGAGTAAATGCATTATTTGAAACAAGATTTAAGGTCAGCTATTAAATATTTTATCATGTGAAATTATTTCATCTTATTGTGTGTGACTGATGCGTAGAGAGGCATCCATGAGGCACTTCTCTTCGTTAGTGGTCAGATTATATGCAATGAAACATCCAGTATCTATAATCAATTATAAAACTGATGAGTTTTATTTCTTATCTCTGATACTAAATATTTAAATCTGAAATCTTCCAAATAATTATTTTTTTTATTTGCATTTTTTTCTCCTGTTATCTTATGTTTATTTTATGTTTTATTATTATTATTATTGCTTTTACTGTCATTGATATTTTTTGCAGTGTTTATTATTCATTACAAAAGTAAAGTGCATGGTTAATTTGAAATGTATTATTGTAATGAATAAACTAGACACAAAGTGATTTTGTCAATCTTAATGCTAGATATGCAGTTGAATTCATGTGCCTAATTTGCATGTTGAAACAAAATTTTATTTATATTGTCATGTCTTGTTCTTGCAGATTTTAACATAAACATGAACTTAAAAACTGTGAAACTTTTTCGTCAAGTGTTACTGTTTGTCAATTTTGCTAGCGTATATAATTATGGCCTTGTAAAGTCTATATTTGAATATGTAATCTATGAAATAGAACACATTGATATCTTATTGTTGGTTTTGTTTTTGAAACTTTTTATAGAGAAATCTGAAGAAACTTCGGAAAAAGCTTCTGCTCCTGCAGCGTTGCAAGAAGCTGATGAGGCAGAGGACGAAGATGAAGAAACCAGCTCTGAGGAAGATTCCAGTTCTGAAGAAGAGAGTGATGACAGTTCTGAGGAAGAAGATGAAGAGGAAAAGAAATCTGATGCACAGCGAAAACGAGAGAAAGCATTAGCAAGGATACAGGTGAATTTTGTTGTCCCAGGAAGTCACTACTTTAGAGCCTAAACATTGTGTTTTATTTGTTCGAATTTAATCTTAATACATTCTCAGTTATTCGAAATTATAAGATATTTTATTTCAAGATCAAAATAAAGTGTTGGGTAAACACAATGATTCCATACGAAATAGGAATTAATATTTGTTTCGGTAGACAGTGTGTTATAACTAAATTGTAATACAAACTTCATAATCATAAATAAAGAATTTGTATGTACGTACATTTATGTAATTAAGAGAAAAACAATATTTTTCACATATCTTCTCATACATGGTAATACTACATATACTTACTTTTGTTGTATGGAACATTACTTGCCCCATGCATACTTTTTAATACAGAGTTTTAGAACACAGTTTTTTTGTTTAATGAATGAACCCAATGCAAATCAAAGTTTCACTGATTCAGTTGCACCAATCACGTGTACTTGAGGGTGTTGAGTACAAACACTGTATTATTTGCTTCAAAATAACTTGAAGTCCCAGTCTAAACACAGCATTAATAGTCTAATATCCAAATGTAAACAAATTGTTAAAAACCATTTAATTTAACATTCAGTTTGCCAGATATAAACATTCTACGAACAAAACCAATACTTGTTGAAGGTTTAGGTACACGAAAAGCAAAGCATTCACTTAGATATCAATAGTTATCCAACCTCTTAATACCTTGGAGAGGTGAAATTTGATAAGTAGGTTATTAGGGTCTCAAATAAGGAATGTAAAAGTTTCCAATAGCCCTCGAATCTCAAGGCTCCACCATATCGGGTTTCAAACTTAATTCTCAAGTTATTCTTACTGAAAAAAGATCGTTTTTGTTCAAAGTTTTAATTTAACAGGTTAATAAACTAAAAATTAATTTTATTTCCAAACAGCACTGTTGTCAAGTAGTAACACAAGTGCAGTGAGTACTGTAAACAATTTTTAAAAATATTAACTGGTGCCTGGTCTATTCTTTAGAAACTTTCCTTTGTATTTATTTCATGTAGCGAAGCCCGATCAGTTAGCCGTTGTTTAAGTACAACTCAAAGTAAAATCTGCTCACGTGATTCCTATATATCTCCGGGGTCACACGGCTGTAGCACAAGGGTTAATGAATTCACATTTTAACTAACTAAAACATTTGTAATTAAATTTAAGTATTAGATTAATTTTATATGGTTTTAGTATTATTATTTATTTATGTTTGTATGTATATATATTTTTTTTGTTTTCAGAAAAGGCGGGAAGAAGCTGAGCTGAAGAAGTCTTTAGATGAACTAAGAGCAGCTGTGGTGTGTGTGTTGGGCCATGTAGATACAGGTAACATGCTATTAAAAGTTAAAATGATTACTTTTAAGTAATATTTTTACATACAAAAGTTATAAAAAAATAGTTTAACCCTTTGAACCCTAGACTAAAAAATTATTGAAAGTGTTGCACAAGACCAGTTTTACAGAGTACTGTTGAAAACCCCCAAACCTATTTTGACCCATTTTGCAGGGTTCAGCCTAAAATATCATATCTTAGGCAATGCTAAAGCTATCATAATGTTTGATGCACCAAATTGCTTATAATAATTTTGTCTACAAGGAAATAATTAATATAAAGTATTATAAGATTGTTATTTATAAAAAAGTTGAATTCATAAAAAAATAATACATTTTTTAGCACAAAAGCAAAGAAGAATTAACTTGTGGGAACTCATTTTACTATAAAACACACATAATTGTCAACACATATAAAAGAATCAGCTTCGTAACTCAAAAAATAATTATGTAAACAATAAAATTGCCTTTATAAAGGCTTGAAATTCGGCAAATTTGCGAGTAATGGATTATATACCGTTAGTCTTTTTTCACCATAAAAACCTTTTATAAGACTATAAGCATAGTTATCTTAAAATGTGAGATGAGTTGTAAACAGAAAGGAATGTTTTCACCAGGTGTTTTTATCAGGCAGAAAGTGATGAGAAGAGTCTGATAAACAATGGTGGAGCTCAGGCGTAAAAGACTCTGAACTCTTGAACAAAAACAATGACATTAATTAGATTTATTATCTGATAGTAAATAGTTTTCACCAATTCTTTTAAAGTTTGCAAGGTGATAAATTTATATTCACCATAAAAGATAAAAGGACATCTTTACTTAGATTAAAGCTGTTCACAGTAACACAGGCTAAGTAGGACCTCTCCTTATACAGTACAAGCTATCTAATTCAGGTAAAACAATATTTTCACTTTTCATAATTTTAAATGTTGAGTTATAAATTCAATTGCACTTATTGCATATATGCCACAATCAAATGAGTTTTCTTGTTGTGGTCGCTTCAGGAAGATTATTTCTAGTTCACCTTTAATTCCAAAATGTTATAATAGCTTTAATGAAACACACCTTGTATGCTGACAATTGTAATCTCCCTTATAATCATAACTGTAAAATTTATTAACTGTCTTGTTATACACCAAAGTACTCCAATGAGAACCGCCCTCCTTTTTCAAGTCTTCACAGTCGTTAATAACCATAATAAAATATTCTTTACTGTGTAAATTTAAAGGATCAAGATAGTCCTCAAAGTTAGTCAGATTTTTAATTGCATTAGTTATGTTTGGATTAATTAAGTAAATAGAATCATCATCATTATACACCTTCACCATAATAATGTCAAAGTATGTGGCAATCACCTCATCTGATAACCAGGAGTTCGTCATGATATCAAGTTTATTACTTGCTAAACTATGCTGATATTTAGTTTGACCGATTTCTTTTTTTTATTTTCATTTTATATAATATGTAGCTCATTTCTCACTATTTATATCACAGTTCTGATCTGTAGTCTTACAGTCGTGTTTCCAAAAACCTAGGTACACAGGTAACAATTCTTGGCCTCCTTGGGAGGTGGAGATGCAGGCTCCGTAAACATTGATTAGTGTTTCATATTAATTAGTATATTGGAGAGATAGGACATCAGCAAACTTATCTTAAAAGACAAGTTCACTAACACCAGAGTAGTAGTAACAAACACAAAATAAACACAATCTCACAAATGTTCAATACCACTGGCATTTTCTTCAGGTGAGGAGAGAGACTGAAGAAAATGCCAGTGGTGTTGAAAAATTGTGAGATTGTGTTTGTTACTACTACTCTGGTGTCAGTGAACTTGTCTTTTAAGGTAAGTTTGCTGATGTCCTATCTCTCCAATATACTGGCCTAGTGCCCTTTAACCTAACCTAAAATTGTTTCATATTAATGAAAACACACTGTTAATGACAATTTTTTTATTGTTTACACGGGGTAATTTTGATAAATATATTTTTGTATTCATCGGGTTTGATTGTGGATAGCACCAATCAACTTTTTGGTTGGTATTTTTCTTAATTTTATTATACAGGATATGGTTGTTGGATGTTGCATTGAATTTGCATTACATTATGTTTTGGATGCTGCATTTTTTTGGCAAATTTAATTCATGGACAGATGAGGTTGAAATGAGAAAGTATAATATTTAAGGGTAATATATTTTGCAGTTGAGCACTGGTCATTTATCAATCGGAATCATCTGAAGTGATGTAATTAAGTAAGTATTGAGTGGAGAAAGAATAGGAGATATAAAAATGTAAGTGATACTTATATTACAATTTAAACTAACATAGATAAAAGTTGTTATCATATAGCAACCAATTTTAGATCATGATGGTCCAACCCAGCTACCCATAGACATAAAATGTTCTATACTAATCTTTTTATCTTATATTTTATTTCTGAAATATATGCAGTGTATAAACTCTAGTAACTTAAGAATATATCTATTAGAACACAGATCCTCAAACGATTTGCTTGAATAATCTGAACCCAGCTGAAGAAAATCCCAGTTTAGTATTACTGCTTTAAAGCATAATTCAACTCTCTGCTCAGGTAAAACAAAAATCTTGGACAAGCTGAGAAGAACAAACGTTCAAGACGGAGAGGCAGGAGGTATCACTCAACAAATTGGAGCCACCAACGTACCACTGGATGCCATTAAAGAGAACACCAAATATGTTAAAGGGGTGAGTGATTTCTATGCTCTGCCCCGTGCAACTATAGATTATAGTATAAATCTAAAGGCAACTCTAGGGAAACTGGTAATAAGCTGGGAATTTGGAATTCTTCAGAATAAAACGGGAATAAGCCATCACTCCAGGACTGGAAGAAGCACTGGAAAGCTGACACAGCTATTGTCATCTCTGTGGGTGGACAATCTTGACTTAAAGATGTCGTGGTGACAGCTGAATTATACTTGTAATCATCCATTCGCCATTTAAGCTGCTCAATAAAAAAACATAATGAGTTAGTCCATCTCAAAATACTCTTTGAAGTTTCATGATTGCCCAAAACCCATACAAACTTACATTGGTGTAAGGATTATGTCTTATAATGTGCCTGGAGAAGTGTTCGAGACATACATCCCATGATACTATAAATTGAAGTCCTAAAAGTTTTTCTTCTTGAATTCTTCGATACACATACATATACATATCCTAGTCCCGTTCCAGTTTACTGGGTCTGGGTGTTGACAAGCACTCTCCGTCTTCTTCTATCAGACCAGATTCTTTCTTCCTCAATCTGCTCCCATCTGTACCCTCTATTTCCGATCTCTTCCTTAACACCTTCTAACCATCTCTTTCTCGGTCTACCTCTAGCTCTCCGTCCCTCTTCTTTACTTTCCATCATTTTCCTTGGCAGTCTGTTTGGATCCATTCTTTTGATGTGCCCATACCACCGTATAATATTCTGACCTATTTTTTCTCTTATACTTCTAACTCCTAGTTCCTCTCTTATATCTTCATTCCTCACTCTATCTCTTCTCGTTTTTCCACACATACCTCTCAAAAATTTCATCTCTCCTGCCTGTACTCGGCTCCATTCTTTTTCATTCATCGTCCATGTCTCCGATGCATATGTAATTATTGGGGTGTAATATGATTTAAACATTATCATCTTTGCTTTTGTGGGTACACTTTTGTTCCACACCAGGTGTTTTACCGTTTGGTAAAAATTTCCTTTATTTATTAAGAATTCTTCGATGAATTGCTTAAATGCCTCATCATCTGCTTCTTTGGTTGGGTTTTCATTTGACTTTGTGAAAAGACTGTAAACTGTTGTGCTATTCTGTACACCCTGTCAAGTAAATGTAGTATTGATGAAATCTGTTGATTGTGGCCTTCTAAAACGTTTTCCTTAATACAACGGCAACACAAGCAGTAATTTTCCTTTCATGATTGAGGTTATTAAAAATTGTGTGGGCAAAATCTACAGAAGAGTTATCTTTATTAATCATTTCCCTCATGTCCTCTTCAACTATGTATGTTGATTGAGTTTTGGTCAGTAATTTTCCTGAGGTTGTTCTTTTTACGAGTTCCAGAATAGCACATCTCTTTGATCATGTAGCTAGTTAGCTAATGTAGCCCATGTCGTTTGTGAAGATTTTGGGGGAACCGCTGAAGATGCCAAGAAGGATTCATGTTCATGGTTTGTTGCAGTTTGTTTACTGTCAAAACAGTTACACTAGTATGAGTTGTATCAATTAGAACTTCCTTATAATTTTATAATAGTTATTCTCTGCTTTCTCAGTTTTATCATTTGATCACCCTAATGTTATCAGCCTAGGGCTCTTTAAGAATGACTTCATAATACCTTTAATGTTTGTTGTTACTTCTGAAATTGTTGCATTGAGCTTAAAAATACAACTAATATTAAAATTACTATCTGGCCAAACATGAAAGAAGTTTGATTGTATGATTGGGTTGTGGGCAGGAAGTACTAAAAGGGTTTGGGGGATAAAGCATGAGGGTTTACAATACTATGAGCACTTGGTATACAACAAGTATAAATATTTACAACAAGCTATATTAGGGATAATTAACTACGTGGCACTTAACATTTTTTAGAACTGCAATAATTTATTTTAAATAAGTGTAGTATTATACAACTTATTTGGTTTATTTGATAATGTATATATATGTAGGTGTATATAAAAACTGTATGAATATGTTGTAACTTGCGGCCCTTAGATTATTTTGAAAAATTAATAAGGCTCATCATGAAATCCTAGTGAGGAACCCTATCTATATACTACAAAGCTTGATGTAGTAATTCACTCGCTGACATGAAATGTTTAGGCCCCTCCGCTGTCTCATCCCCATTATGTTTACTTGAGTTGAAGCTCTGAACCCTTCAGGTAAATTCACAAAGTTTACTTTTTTCACTCATGAACAAGATGGTAGCCTTTTTGGCTCCAATTATTATTATAGGGGGAAAATATATGAATTTCTGCTTAAAAAACATAAAATTTGGGTATTGGGGGCTTAAAAACTAATTCTTTTCAAAATATGACATTTTTAATATTGACTTTAACCACTCAAATGGGGTATCAAACTAATTTCCTCCTAAATCCAAATATTTTATTAGATTTCTGAAATGGTAAAAATGATAGGATCTCTTACATAAAAACCATTAACTTTTTCCGAAAACAATAAAAAAGTCTAGTACTAAATAAAAACACCCAAGTGTGGTGTCCTTATTAAGGCTAAAAGGGTATTTATCTCCTTAATATGAAAATTCCATAGAATTCTGGGAATAATAATATTTTGGAAGAGTCAATGGTTACGGGCTCTGCCCCTCAAAAAATAAAACATGCCCCAAAACCCAAAAATTTGTAATGTTAACCCAACACACCCAAGTGGAGTACCGTATTACAGGTATACTCTTGATTCCTAATATACCATCATATATGAGAAAATAATATGTTTACTTTCTTGGTTTCACTGCCCCAAAAACCAACATTCATGGTGATTCAGGACAAATTTTATGGCAAGGCCATAGGCTGAGCTTCCGCCTCAGGCAGAGTTCCACAAATGGCCCTGAAACTGAAAAGGGTTTCATGTAATACTAAATAAAACTACCTTACAATATTTATTTTGACATTAAAAGTTATTAGCCACTGTTCTGTATTAGACACAAAATATATATAATATATACATCTTACAAATGAATTGTTTTAATCTCTTTCATCAAATGGATATAGCACTAAACTTTTTTAAGCTCTGATTGGTGTATTTAGCATAAATGTGCTTTGTATTGACTGCTTGAAATGATATAATTTGTTTAAATTTCTTAACAAACAAATCTTAATATTTTAGTTTGCAGATTTTGAATTAAAAGTTCCTGGCTTGTTGATCATTGACACTCCTGGCCACGAGAGTTTCAGTAACTTGCGAAACCGAGGCTCGTCACTTTGTGATATAGCTATCCTCGTAGTAGACATCATGCACGGCCTTGAGCCTCAGACCATCGAGTCCATCAACCTACTCAAGTCAAAAAAAACTCCATTTGTTGTTGCTCTCAATAAAATAGACAGGTAAATATATACTATTTTAAGAAAGGCAATTCATTCTCATTATTAACCTCTCAACTGCTGGGTTTTCAGTAGCATGCCAACCCCCTGTGCTGGGTTTTTTACAGATAGAGTAAACCCTGAACCCATGCTTAGATAAACATTTATTATAATGTACTCACCAAAACAAGTTGATGTCTTCTTCCATTATAGCCTACAAAATCACTTATATTTTACTATACAAAGAATTTATTTATGTATTTACACTATTTACAACACTTTTTACTGTTTTAAAAGTTTTTCTTGCAGTGGTCCAGTCACCAAAACAAGGAACAACACAAAGTGCTACATTGCTATTGTAGCAGAACTAATGAACAACTATTCTCTGTTTAGTAAAGAGCTTGCTAGTAGTTCAACAAAGTATCCATAGATGTCGTGGGCATGTTGAAGTGGAGAAATAATCAATACCGACTTGTTACGTGTACAGCACACTGAGCACGTTCGGCGGAACGACTTCAGTCGTGCGTAGCACAGCGGGACAGACGGCGGCGCATGACTTAACTCGTTTACAGCAGTTGAGAGGTTAAGACACCGATTGTAGGGATATGGGCGCATATTAGGGGTGAATGAATGTAGATGAAGGAGTGTAGTCATTGTTTCTAAATGAGTTCAATTGCTCTTTAGAAAGAGCTATTTATCAATAGCCCAACAGCCAGGACAACTAAAGGACCTACAGCTTTACGTGGAATCCGAACCACGTCGTATTAGTTCTTAGTTTTAGCTGACTGTCAAGCTTGATACTCAGTTCTCTTCCCTACACTATATCTAAACCTTGACTACCACCCAACATAGACCCCACAGACTATTAGTACTGTCCTCATCGATGGCAGATTGAGCGGACACTGTGTCAGTATTAAGAGGACCCAGCATACTACCTATCGCCTACAATGTCCACAACTTTAATTTCACAAGTAACTGGGTTACAGCACTATGCTTCTAGTGCTGAACCTTTAGTGTATAAATAACTCTTAGCATAGGTATACAGAGTACAGCATATTTAGTATCCAGCTGCTTCACTCAACACATCTTTCTGGATACATCCCTGTGGGCTTCACCTGCTCTTTTACCTCAGGGATTCCACTGGTATTATTGTTTTGTTTTATTGTTCAAAAATAATTAACTACAAGGGCTATTCAGTAAGTAACAAGACAAATTAATGTTGCTCAAACACGGTTTATTCAATCATTACAAAACTTTGGTCACTTTCCAACATAGTTCCCAGCATCACATATACATTTGTGCCATCTTTCTGCTAAGTTGTAAATGCTCTTGGCATAAATTTTTTAGGTTGATCTCGAAGCCACTTTTACACGTCTTCATTGGATTGAAAATATTTTCCTCATAGACGTTCTTTAAGGGGTCCAAATACAGTTGATGGAAATCTGAGGAGCGATGTTGGTTCTGTAGGGGATGTGGAAGGATCTCCTACCCAAGTTTATGAAGTTTTTCTTTCGTCAGCTGTTACCATATGTGGACGGGCTTTATCATGAAGCAAAACCACGCCTTTAGTCAAGAGCGCACAGTGTTTCTTTCGAATGGCAGGTCTTTTTCACTTATAAGTTCAACAGTGATAAACTTACTGTCCCAAATTAACACGTTAATCCAAGATTCAAGAGAGGAAGTTTCAACTTTGACCGCTCCTCACCTTCCGCAAGTAAATATCTGATCACGGCACAGTTCTCTTCCATGGTACAATTCTTGAACAAACTCACCATCATTAACTGAGTACATTTGAGGTTATGTTTACAAATTATGATTGAACAGCTGATCAGATGTCTTTGCAAGAGTGCCAACTTTATATTCTGGAAGTTTCATATGGATCAATTTAACCGTTTTTAAGCAATAGCAATTTGTCTTTTGAATAGCTCATAAAACTAAGGATTATTAAAAAATAATGTTGTTATTAACAAATAATCCTATCCTTATGAGCCGCTGTTGAAGTTAGAGTAATAGTTTTTTCCACTACAAAAATTTGTTTTTTTAATAAAGTTATTTTACTGAAAAAATCATACACAGTGTAGGTTTTATGTTTTAGGTTGTATGACTGGAACACCATGGCACGGAGAGATGTCCGTGATATCATCAAGGCGCAAGCTGCCAACACTCAACTGGAATTTGAACAGAGAACAAAGGAAGTTTTATTGCAATTTGCTCAACAGGTACTTTATATTTGTTATGTTTTTTTTAATAAAATCTGTCTGAGATTACTAATTTATCAGAATAAAAGTTTTACCTCTCAATATTTAATTTTAACAATTTCGCTTTGGACCAAGATTAAATACAACTAGAATTCAGATATTTAAATTTTTTGTATATATTGAATAACGCATGTATACTGGTCTATTCATTCTTTGTTTTGTATAGTGTTTTATTTTAATTGTACGTTTGGTTTTGGACTCTTCAGTTGTTATTGGTTCCAATTGTACAGTAATGGAGTACATTGCTGACATTTTTATCAACATTCAAATTTAGTGTTTCTGACATTTGTTATACTTACGTTTTATTCTACAAATTAGGATGCCACTGGTCATTTTGCACTAGTTGCAGCTGTTTTTATCTTGACTTTTAAATATCACTCCATGATTTTAAGCTGTACAAATTATATTATGTACTTCAACTTTGGTGTTTTCAACCTGGCATTAACATTTGATTTAATTTTACCACTTTAGTTCCTTTCCTTTATGTTGTATCAGTTATTCGTGATGGTCTGTACAATATTTGTAATACGTTTGGGTTTCTTTTTTAATTGTAATAAAATGGCTTGCAAGTATTTGTTTATACCAATTATAAAGCATAACACATCCTTCACACGAAACGGTATGAAATGTAATCAAAATATTAATATATGAAAATTAACAGTTTACGGAAGAAAATCTGAAGAAGGAAACACAGCAAACAATTCAAGATAGTTTTACAGAAAGAAATTATTCTTTAAAATTTACTATTCTTAAAATACTATTCACTCCAAACCTATTTGATCCAGTAGGAATACTGTCAATCTAAAGCCATCAAGTGCTAGATTGGTAGTAAGAGTATTCCTGTAATCTATTTAATTCTGAAAAAGAAGATATGCTAAATCAAGAGAATGAGATCAAGTACTAAAATGTGCAACCAAATTTAGAATCACCTTCCAATTAGGAAGTGATGAAAGATATCTAATCATATAATAACACAGCATTAGGAAAAAGTGTAACAAAAGCAGTACTACTAAAAAAATGGTAACATTTTAGAGTAGGTAAATATTGGAAAATAGCAGTGAAAAGATGGGAAAGGGGGTAGTTTCCAAATGAATGGCAAGGAATAATAGTAGTACCCGTTGTATAAAAGGTGAGAAAAAGATGACTTTAATAATTTTAGAGGTATAGTATATCTTATAGTTATTTCAAAAATAATCTTTAGTAGATTGAAAATGTATGCCAATGAAATAATCAGATTGTCAAGCAGGATTAATTAGATGTATGCCAACAACAAACCAAAAATTTATCTTCGAAGAAATTGTGTTGAAATATAGGGAATATATTAGAGAATGTCTTGCAATTTTATTTGCCTTGGTATTTTCACAGCGCATTAATTTTTTATCCTAAACTTACTTAATTACTACATGACAGTGAGAAACACTTCCATTAGTACTAAGCTTCTAAGTACCACCCACATTTCAACTTGTTATTTTAAGTGCAAAACCACTAACCTTACGATGTTACAGTCTAAATGAGATGTAAGAATTGCTTTGTTAGTAGTGGTCAAACCCCTGGTAATAAAATTTACTAAGTACTTGTGATTGACTACTAAAATAGTTTGCAACAATTTTCAGGGACTAAATACAGCACTCTTCTATGAAAACCCTGATCCTCGCAGCTACGTGTCATTGGTTCCTACTTCAGCTATCACTGGAGAAGGTATGGGGAATTTGTTGGCCCTTGTTATCCAAAGCTGTCAAACTATGTTGGCCAAACGACTCATGTTCTCAGAGGAATTACAGGTATATTTCGATCCAAGTTTCAAGTAAAGTTAGGTTTATGTCAGGGTAACAGAAACAAGAAACCGTTGGTATCATTATTTCAGTAGACTGTGGCAAGTGTGATGTTGCATGGACGAATTAGCTGGAAACTGATAACTAAATCTACCAATCACTGGGAAGCTTTACTGTAAACAAGCCTAGTACTGATCAGCTTGAATTTGAACCATAGTCATTAAAACTAATATTTTCATTTATTTGGTTTTTGTGTTCAACTCGGCTGCCACTTTGTCCATGTAATGTCGTGGTAGACGCTTGTGATACCTACCATCTTCTCTAATTACTTTGGATTTTTGTGTTCCTATTTGCAAGCAGATTGTGAACTATGAAAGCTATTCTTCTTATTTCTATTTGCTTTTTATAATCCTTATAGGTGATTATTTGAAAGTATGTCAAATTTAGCAGATTATTATTGTATGCAGATAACTTCTGTACAAACATTACATTATTTGGGGGGGGGGGGAAATGATGGCAGAGACCAGTGAAGTAATGAAAAGTGTACGGAGGGGAGAAAGCAATGTCAGGTTTAGTTAGTATTACCCGTGTGTTGAACAGAAAGTAGCAAGCAATGTATTCTAGTGAAAGATGAGGACTAGTAGTTGTATCAATGAAGGTTAGGAATGATGCAGACTGGTAGATCATATATTAGTTCTGAAGAAAGTGTGCTAAGAAGTGGCCATTTTTCTCAATTGGCCTTACTCAGCTGTGATATTTCTTTAAACCATGTACGTAAAAAGTATATATTGAGTCTAAAGTGAAGACGAAAAACTAAGAAAAACAGGTGAGAATAACAATTCCAAATTAATTATAGAGAATCTTTCAGGTTAGGATGCGCCTCTTTTGAGTAAAAAATCTGTTCTGAGTTAAAAAGAAGTACAAATGAAGAGTGTTAAATTTCTTGACTGACCATTGATTGTTCTATGGCCACATATGTCAGAAGGGATTCCAGTCTAAGATATAGATCGTTTTTTAAATAGCATAATACGTGTTGGTACATATACAGTACAAGTAAATGTCACACAACACAAATTTATTATAATATAAGAACAAAATGCACAAATATATTACAATACAAGTACAAAATGCACAAATATTATGGTGAGCGTGGTTCACCGAAATCGATCACCATAATATTTGTGCATTTTGTACTTGTATTGTAATATATTTGTGCATTTTGTGCTTATATTATAATAAATTTGTGTTATGTGACGTTTACTTGTACCGTGAAGATATAGATGTCTTTTGTAGAAAATGTTATGACAAAAAGATGGTCTTTTCATCTTTTACTTCTGGCGTTTTGAGGAAGTTGAGCAAGCTACTCCAAGTATTTTGGAAAAACATCCAAAAAGAAGGCTGTCTGAAAAGGAGAGTTGATCTGTCCAAAAGATCTATTGTTCCATAGATCAGTCTATAATAACCTGCTTATGAAGGGTGAAATAGAGACATAAGCAAAGCTTTCAATGAAATTATCTGTTACTATTTAAATGGAAGTGATCAAGGGAGAGAATTTAATTAAATTGACTTCAAAACACTTTCCAGGACTACATACAGGTTTACGCCAGAACCTTTATTTAGACATAATATTGTTTATTATGAACAATATTGATCTTGAAAATGAATAGATCTGTTTTCGACAAATGCAGATGAGTCCGAACCTAAACACGTTCAGATGTCCTTTGAGAACTATGGGTTTAATTCTGAATTAGGCATAACCTTATGATCTCCAAGAGATGTCTAGTATTAGAAAGACACAACACTTGAATGTTAAAACGCTAGATTTCAAAATATAGAAGGTTTTATTCATTGAAACATAATTTAGTAACATATAAAATCATCAATGCCGCACCACATTAGGGTCTTTTCTATTATTCAACCTCAAAGCTCAAACAATTTTCCATAGCAATAGAATGAAATTTTTCTGACCTGAATTGATGAAATCATCAATACAATGAAAGGTTTTAGTTGTTTTCCTCATAGTACAGAAATACATCTAACAAGAAAATACACACTGACACAACATACTAAATGTGAGGTTAGGTTAGAAACGTAGTCACACAGCTATTATAGAAAATGGTTTGAGCTTAGCGGGCGTATAATAGAAAAGACTCCCTAGATTAGATTAGATTTTACTCTTAGGTGTGATGTAAACCCAGTCGATCTTGGGCTGGGTCAACGTCACCAAGTTCCTTAAGATAATTGCTCGTACAGATTGGGCTTGAGCAGCACACTTTTTCTGGAATCTATTCTTTTACATTTTAGGTAGATCTGAATGTAGCAATACTAACATGTGCATTCTCTCAAGATTTTCAACAATTTAATCCTAGTGAGAGCCATATTAGTAAATTTTTTAAATCGTTTCTAAAAGTGTTGACTTTTAGGCAACAGTACTGGAGGTAAAAGCCATCCCTGGACTGGGGACAACAATCGACACTATCTTGGTGAATGGCTACCTGAGGGAAGGAGATACTGCCATCCTAGCCGGCACAGATGGACCTATTGTCACACAGATAAGGTCGTTGCTGATGCCTCAGCCTTTGAAGGAGCTTCGAGTTAAGGTATACGACCAAATATTTTAGTTCTGTTTTGAAATTGTACAATTTGCCAATTTATAACTTACTTTCAATTGTTTGCTTGGTGAATATTTTACTACATAAAATTGGTTCATTGATTATATCGTTTTATGCAACATTTCCAATATATTATTTAAGTGATGAACCATTATAGTAAGTAAATTTGTAATATTAATATGGACAGGTTTTGTGAAGCAACCATCAATGTATTAGGTTTCATCATTGAGCTAATAATATAAAATAAAATGCATTTTTTGGGGGGGGGAAAGCTGTTATCAGTGACCGTAGAGGCAACTTATATGACTAGTGTATTACAAGGATTGGCAGTTTAAATAGGAATAGTTGACTGGTTCTAAAATGCATTCGTTTGTTGAATATTAATCGAAAAGGCAAATAAATGATGTACTATGGTCTCCACAATCCCCTGATCTCACATCTATTAATTTCTGTTTATGGGGTCATATGAAACAATTAGTTTATGCAACTCCAGTATTGGACACTATGGACCTTGTAGCCTGCAAATTTTTGAAGCTGCTTCAATTATTCAGGAATAAATCCTTTTGAAATGGATAGAGAATCATTCTTACGATAATTCAGAATATCTATGAAGTTCAAGGACGCCATTTTGAACAAATATTATGAAAATGCTCAACTGACAATTAAAGTACCAACTTCATATTAAATTAACAAGTATCAAGAAATTCGTATTTCTTTTCACAAATAAATTTTACATACTTTATTAAGCCTTTTCTACTTATATCCATTAAAACAATTAATTTTAGATCCTGGTAATTTTTTTATTTAAACAGCCAATCCTTGTAATACACTAGTCTTATGAATTGTGTCTATGGCCACTGATAACAACTTTCTGCAAAAAATGAATTTTCTCTATTATCATTAGCTCAATGATAACGCCTGATACAACATAGTTTTTGGCATAATATTGCCTTCATTTTAGGTATGTAAAAGATTTGTTCTAGAATTTTAAGTTTTTTAAATACTTAGCAATTAAATTTTTCAATTGTCACCTGTTTGAAACAGATTTCTTGAGGAAAAATGTTCAGTAAACATTGTATTTAGATAAAGTTACAGTATTTTATTTTTAGGTTAGGTTAAATAGCACTAGACCAGGAATTAGTATATTGGAGAGATAGGACATCAGCAAACTTACCTTAGAAGACAAGTTCACTAACACCGGAGTAGTAGTAACTTACACAAAATAAACACATAATCTCACAAATTTTCAATGCCTGGCATGTGAGAATTTGCCAGGCATTGAAAATTTGCGAGATTATGTGTTTATTTTGTGTATGTTACTACTACTCTGGTGTTAGTGAACTTGTCTTCTAAGGTAAGCATTTTATTTTTAAAACGTTTTTAAATGTTTTTTCTTTCTTAACACGAATAATTATTTTCAGAATGCCTATGTGGAGTATAAAGAAATAAAGGCGGCCCAAGGAGTAAAAATTGCTGCTAAAGACCTTGAAAAAGCCATTGCAGGTAACTTAATTTATTTAAAAATACAACTTCTCTCCCAAAATGGGCAAAGTGTTTAACTCACACTCCAAGTAAACTAATTTCGGCACATTACAAGTTTTGCTTGCCATAAACTCCAGGAGGGTTTTATTGTCGAGCTTAAACACATAACTATGGCTTTGAAGTGTTGATTTGTTTCCCTTCCATTGCTAGGCTGCTCAGCGTTTGCGTAGAACGGCAGGCATAAGCTCTCCTCTCCTTTCATTCTGGTGGTTCACGTCATTCTGTATTGAATGTCATGGAGCTGGTTCCCTTTTTTGCCGATTATTCTTGTGGGATATCTAGATAAAGACGTTATTTCCTCTCAGGCCCAAGAAGGGCACTTCAGGCTGCCATTTGATGGTGGCTATAAGTAATAGGTTGCCCTGTGCGGAGTCAACCTATTTTCTGTGAGTGAATTTGAGTACCCAAAGGAATTATATTTACTCGACCGTGTACGTTTAAGATCATGGAAAAGTAATAGATCAACTACTAATATTTCATTTTGCTTCATTGCTATTGTATGCCTATCTACCTTGTTTCGTTTAATAGTTTTAATAATATTAATCTATCTCTGATCAAATTTTTCACTATGAAAAAATTGATTTTACAATCAGTATGAAAAATGGATTCACTTTGATTTGTCTTACAGAACCGTTTAATATTTTCTTTTTTTTAGTAATAATCCATCGTTGTTCTTTCTAACATGCAATAAAAGCTTGTAATTTACATCAATACTTACTTAGAAGTAAAACAGTACTGACATAATAAACTGTAATTTTATATATAATGAGGTAAAAATACAAATAAGAAATATAATATGTTAACACAACATAAATAATAAGTATAAATAAATAATTACACTATTTCTAACAAACACAGAGAGGAGTGGTGGAAGGAAGATGTGCAAACTGTTTTGGCAGCAATATTTTTTTATTATAATTATTATGTATTGTATGTAGTACAGTGAACATAATTGAAATAAGATAAAAAGATGTCTTTATAGGAAAAACCTTAATATGTTTGCTTTTTTTTTTATCCTATACTGATTTTCACACTCACAAAATAAATTTCTTTTCTTTTTTTTCATTAAAACTAAAAGTTGGAGCCCTACAAAGTGATCTCATATAAATGGCAAAATATCAGTTGTTAAAAATGAAGGCTAAAGTTTGGACCTACATATCAACATTATTTTTACACTTGAATGTGCAATGTACAGGTTTTCTTAAATAAGTATAAGCTTGCACAGTTTGTAATATTCTCAAAACTTTGTTTCAGGGTTAAATCTTCAAGTGGCACAAAAACCAGATGAAGTGGAAATTCTGCGAGAAGAAGTAGCTAAGGAATTAAAAACAGCATTGAGTGGTATCAAACTGTCTGAGCGAGGAGTTTATGTTCAAGCCTCCACTCTGGGCTCTTTGGAGGCCTTACTTGAATTTCTGAGAACGTCTAAAATACCTGTGAGTGATATTTTTGTTAAATATTTAAAAAAGCATGAGCTATATTATCATGTTTTTGTGAATTTCGTCTGTTCTTTGGTTATATCAACATGTCAAAGACTGGCAGAAGCTGTGAATCAACTTACTGTTCGTAGTTGATTTCTACTGTGTCCAGTTTGTGCTCTTCAGAGTCTCCAGACATGCACAATATTTTTAAAGAGGGGCTGTCTGGACATTAATTGATCAGACATTATGGTGACTTCTAATTTGGTCTTCTATCAGTACAAATCTATTCTCTCTAAGACCAATGTTAA
This sequence comes from Stictocephala bisonia, assembly GCA_035578905.1. Classification (NCBI taxonomy): domain Eukaryota; kingdom Metazoa; phylum Arthropoda; class Insecta; order Hemiptera; family Membracidae; genus Stictocephala; species Stictocephala bisonia. The sequence continues at coordinate 385,611 of JAQJVL010000228.1, forward strand.
ATTTTATTAAATCAAGCAAAATCATAGCTCCATTTTGTTTTAGAAAATCCTTAAAAAAACTTTAAAATGAATAAATGCTTCATTTTCATCGCCTTTTGGGTTTTCCTACTTGCTGTTGTTTTCATTTCAACTAATTTTTTAAATATAAAGATTTTGAGAACATGTATCTCAAACTTTAAAATTAAAAAAAAACTAAGCAATCAACACTCTACATTACAATACCTACAAAATGACACATAAAATATAATGTGATCAGAAAAAAAAACATTAAAATCGGTTTATCAGTTTAACTTATCATTGGTCACATGTTGAGAAAAAATATCTTTGAAATGGTCGTTACGTAAGACAATTTTTTTAATAGTTAACTAACAACACTGACACTCCAGAGATGCTTTGCCTAATCCTTTCTGCATGTTTTTTTGCATATTCTCATGAACAATTCTGAAAATATTCATAGTTAATATTTTAGCCAGTTTTTAAACAAATTGTAAGCATAACAAGTTGCTTTTTACGGTCTTAAAATTTATCAAATCAACTAAGAAATGAAACAAATTTTTTTATTGGTTTTGAAAACTTAATTAGTTAATATCACCGTAGAGAAATTTTTTATACGCAGGAACAAAGTTGTTTGTTCAAACAACGTGACTAAAGATGGACTAACATTGTCGTATGAGAATAAATCCAAGATGGCTGACCATTCCAGCCGTCTTGAAGGGGAGGCTTAACGCTCTTCCTTTTCATTTATGTAATACAGCAATCAGTGGTCATATATTTTCAATGATTCTTATGGAGATAAAAAAATAAGGGAAGCAGGTTGCAAGCAATGTGTAATGTAGGCTTACAATAACTATTTTTTTTTTTTTTTTTTTTTTTAATTTAAGAATGTTTAAGAGTTTAAACGCCAAAAATATAGGTTTCTATTTGAACAATTCGGTTCATAATAATAATCATATTGTAATACTCGAAAGTCATTTGAAAGGTGAAGATCTATTCAGAGAGGAAGGGGGAGGGAGAGGGAGAGAGACTCAAACAACGTCTCTCTCTCTCTCTCACACACACACACGCACGCACGCACACACACACACGTTTAAAGTTATGCATTTAAAAACAGTGTTATTTTCCTGTTTATAAGCCTTTTTAAAAGAGAAATTAAGTTTGTTCAGGGATTAAGGCCATATTGCTTTTACAAAACCACAATTGAATTGAAAGCAAATCCTGGTTCATCTTAGTTCATTCCAAGAATCTTCAGAATAGGATAATGTGGTATCATAGATGAAAGAAGTTACATTTTACATTTTAGTATTTACAATTAATTAATATATATTAAAAATAAATTAGCCCCTAAAATCAGTCCCTGAGGTACACCATGTTTGATTTCCCCCATTCCACTTACTACTTTATTGACTTTTACACATTGCACCCTTCTCTCTAAATAATTTTTAGACCAATTGTAAATACCTAAGAATTTATGCAATAAAGCAGACTTAAGGATGGTTTTACATTGGTAAATATATAAACAAAATTAGAAAAAAACTTACTAGCATGAAAAGTTTTGAATACAAGCATACTTAAGTCCGTAAAAATCAATACATTTAAAATTGCTCAGAGGAAGTAAATATTCACTGTTTTTCTTCTAATGCAACCCCAAAATTATGTAATTTGTCTAGCACATTACTAAGGTTCATTGTCTCAAAAGCTTTTGTTATAAACAGAAATAGTCCACTAACTTTTTCCCGTCATTCACACCTTTTGATAACATGTCCACAATTTGAATTAGTGCAGCTTCTGTATTCTCTCAATCCAAATTGCTTCTGACTTAGTACTTATTTTTTTCCAGAAAGTAAACTAATTTTTGTTTTATAACTCTTTCAATAATCTTTGCAAAAGAAGAAATTATAGATAGCGGCCTGTAGTTATTATACAACCTTGATAGTAGATCAAACTTGCTAAGGTTATAAATTACCTCAGTAGAAGTAACCACAAGACTATAAACAATTATAATAGCATCAGTACATAGCTAAAAACAAGGAAAAGTAGCTCACATGCAAAATGATGAAAGTAGCTCTGTAAGGGTTTTAGGACAAATTGTTCCTTTCTTTCAGGATACAACTGGTTTTTAAAGTATCATCTCAAGTTTATTTCTGTTGACAAATTGTTTAAACTTTCTTATTATCTCTGCTTATACTAATGCATCACAAAACTTCAAATTAAGAACTTTCCCCTTATTGAAGAATTGTATAAATTCATAAAGTTATGTTATAAATTGTGAAAAAAATACTAAGATACGTGCTACAATTTTGCTGTATTAATGCATTATATAACTCCAATCATCTGTGTTCAGAGTAGTGTTGAATGTCATTAGTGTTCAATTCAGATGATGTTTAGTATTTTTTTAAAGTCAAAGTATTGTGGTTGTAGGGCTGATTGGTTTTACATTGGTATATAAACAAAATTAGAAAAAACGTAATAGCATGAAAAGTTTTGAACACAAGCATACTTAAGTCCGTAAAAATGCAATAAATTTTAAATTGCTCAGAGGATGTAAAAATTCACTATTTTTCTTCTAATTTTTCAGATATTTTTTGGAGAAAGATTTCGGGTCCCCTCTTGTACTGATGTTTTCTATGCCCCTTCAAAACCCCTGGCAACTCTCAGAGCATATTCCATTATATGACAAAACTTGGTTCAGGTACAATGTTATAAGTTGTTCTTCACATAATGGCTTGTCACTTTTCCAAAAGAAGACTGCTTTTCATGTGTCACTTTTCTCGCTGTTATACCCCTTAGCTAATGCACCCTTAAGGTTGTTCTTATCGATTTTCAAGCCAGTTTTCATTGATCCAATGCTATCACCTCTTTAATCTCAAGATTTCAAACTCTGCAAGGTCTTCACCTTCATGTCAAACTCGCTTCACACATAAGTGAGGAACATAATATCTAGAGGTCACATCCATATAAAATTGTGCTATACGAAGACTTTTTTTCCTTATGAAGAAAAAGTATGTCTTGCCAACAAGGCCGTCTCTAAAAATAATTTTTGGTGGGGCTGAGGCAACAAATTTCCTAACTGAAAAGTTACTTTTTCCCTACTTTAAATTACCAAATCAACACAAATTTTAAATAAAAATGTTTCATTGTATCACGTATTAATGCCTTTTCTGCACAATACTCACACTTTGACACTTATTGTTATCAATATCATCATAAAAAACAAGAACTAAGTTTCAAAGGCAAAGGAAAAACAATAAATGGAAAGAATTAAGAATGGTTGAATAAGTTGAATTATTGTTTACTGAGAACAATAATTATGATAAGATATACAATATATTTGGAATACTTCTAGGGCCTATCTGTTTAGTACTAATACGCCTTTTCTGCAAACCTGTCCATTGTTGAATAAGTTTTTTTGAGTTAACAATTTCACTAATATCTTTTTCGCACCTCAACAGCATTAAACTATCCAGTCTTTCTTCTGACATTGTTGTTCTGAGTACGAACTTGACCAACTTAAGCTGACTAAATGACCTCTCATTTGATGCCACACCATAAGCAGCCGTGGTGATGAAAATGCAAAGCTTATGAGCTTGTTTGAGGCATAACTTCAATTATGTGGCTTGACAAAGAACTTCTTGGAGAGTTGTGGCTGGTCGTTTGTTTCCCATCTTGACCATCTTTTGACTTTTCTGATTTGAAATATCAAATAAATTTCCATTTGATTTTTTAAGGAGAAAACATCAGGAATTTCTTTGGTTAATCCAGGGGGAAACATAGCAATTTCTTTTTCCAGATTTGTTTCAGTTAAATTGTCTTTTCTTAGTGGGGAAAAAATATTTAATATAAAGGACAGTCACTTAAGAACTGTCAGTAACTCCTTCACAAATGTATTCAAGACTTCTTTAAATTATCTTCTGTAGAAGGTTTTCATGTCCATTTCTGTTGCCCTGTGGTGCCTCTTAAAATTATCTTCCACATCAATACCAAGATTTGAGGAGAATGCAGAAGCACTATCAAATAAGGCATTTAACCCCTTTTTATCACTACTGATATCATGTGGATTTTTTGCAGTGCCCTGAATCACAGTTATGCCTTGGATGATATTGAACTTTGATGGTTTCGAAGTTTCTGTCAAATGCTTTTGTTCTTGTTTTTGAATCAAAGGTAATTACATTTTTTTATATGTCTACCAAGAGTGTCAAGATTGCCTCCGAAGATCGGTTGAACGCTTTTACTGCAGACGCTCGAGCAGTCCACCTGGTTTTTAACAAGTTCGTTAGTTAAACAACTCGGTCAATGACCTCAATTTTTTCTTTTAAGTGCCCGAATCTCTTTGTGCTTGATGTAATAATTACATACAGTTGTTTCAAATAATTAAAAAGTTCTTGTACAAGCAAGGCTTTTTTGCAGGCGTGTTGGAGTGCTTTTTTGGCTCTGTGATCCTAGCAGAGAACATGGAATTTTGTGACCAATAATTATTGATATTCTTTTCTGAACATCTTCAAATTTTCCAGACATTGCTTGCGTAGTCATAAGACTGGGAGGCCATTTTTGAAGTGTTGACATTGTTATGGGGGTTGAAGTGGGGTATGATATGGTCGTAGAAATCTATCATCCAGTCAAGACTTGAAAACAGGATTGTATATGGAAACAAGACTGACAAATTAACAAAGTTTCATTCTTAATCTGAATCACCCCGGAAAGCTATTTTTTTTTCAATGATTTTACAGACATCAATAATAATTTCAATAATTTTGTTGTATTTTTTCTAATTTACTCTCTTCTATCAAAGCCAATCTTTTGTTTTTATCGATGAGGACTTCTATATGTCCTTTTGTGAGAAGAAAATTGCAGTAATCACTTATTGCTGATTTGTGGGATTGACTGCCAAAGTGTTGTTGAAGCTTCCCAAGTTGATTTATGCCTTTACATTTCATTTTTGACCAATTCTTTGCACCTACTGTAACCCTGGCTTATTTTTTCTCAGCGTATACCTTCAAAAAAAGACAGCATTCAAAACAAAAAGCAGCATCCTTAACAGTGCTGTATTCTACATACTCAAATTCCTTGGACCACGATAGGCAGAACCTCTTCTTCTTATTGTTAGCTGGAAAACTTGCTAGATGCGGCTGGTGGGAACCCAATTGTATCAAATAATGTTTTTGGCTCTCGGACCCCCCACAAATAATGTTTTACACACTCTGATGTTATGTTACTATCAGTTATAACATTGTCTTGCATGGCATTCAATTTTGCCAAAAAAAGATTTGCAGATTCAATAACAATTTCGGCTGTGTTTTAATCAACAAAGAAGAGTTTACAATTTTATAGCAACAATTTTTACACTTGATATATGAGACTCTGCATTCTGTTAAACATATTTTTACACTATTCAAGTTTATCTATTAAGTCCCCAAAACTTCCCATCAGTAAACGTCAGATTCCCGTCGATGAGAATGTGAGGTTTCCACCGCTGACATAATGCAGGGACCACTGTAAACGTAGTGCCCTACGGCCCGCCGTGAATTACCACTCTCATTCAATTGGGAAATGTTCCAGTTAAGAGTTTAACTAATAATATAATGAACAAGTTGGGAAATTCAAATCGTATTACTTGTCTTTCATTTTTTGTTTTTTTCTCTTAACATTTTATGTACAGCAATCATTTTTCCAACTTGCACAATTTTTACCCACAAATTCCCAACTTTTAGTCATTTGTCAACTATTGGGAGGGTCAAATACCTCCAAACCCCCTGCCCTACCCCTGACGGCCCTGCTTGCCAATACCCTCTGTGCATTCCTATATGAAGAATTGTACTGTACATGAGCCTAAACTAGGCATACATTAGTGTTGTTTAATCCAAACATCAACAAGCTGGCAATATTAGTTTTTATCAAGCAAACCTCTTTGTATTGATTTTTGGTCCGTAGAAACCATATTTTTAACAAATATAGCTTAAATATTGATCATATAATGAAAAAGATTCCTTAGAAGTGCATAGTTGCCATTTTTTTAGTACTATTGTAAGAACAATTTTGTTGAGAGGCAGAGAGAATATCTTTATTTCACAGTCTTCGAGATTATAAATAATGTCACATACAATAACTAATAAATGAACAGTCAAATAATTTTTTTAAAGAGGAAAAATTGGTCACAATCTAAACAGTTTAAAATTGTTTTAAATGCTCAGAGTAAAACAAGAAAAAACAAAAATATAAATAAGTCATAATTATAAAATTTTGAGTTACAAAATCAGGGAAATGTGTCAGTCCAATTTAAAAACTCATTTAAATTGTAAAAAGGTCTGTTTGGAAGTCATTGATGCAGTTTTTTCTTAATCAGTGTTATTGAGTCGTCACTCTTGATTTCATCTGGTAGACAGTTGAAGAATCTAGCCCCCCATATATGATGGTTTCTTCTAAAAATGTATTCTATTGTGATTAGGTAGGGTGAAGTTGTTTCCATTTCTTGTGTTGTAGTGATGAAGATCTCTTTCCGCTGCATCTGCTTAACAGTCACATTAAGGATTGTTTCTTGAATGTATATGCTTACAACGATCAGTACTTTCCATCCTTTCTGGAAGTATCGTAAATCTTGTTAAGCTGGTGATTGCACACTCCTTACACAGACAGACAATGGTGTACATAGATCAGTAGGGAAACAAATAAGCTATCCAATTGGTATGCACTTCAGAAAAAGAAATAAATGCTCGGTCAAATTTACTTAACCATGATGAGATAAAACATAGTTGAAAGGAAAGAGAACCATCCTTTACAAAGTAATTGAAAGTAAACTGGATCAAGCAATAGATAGAATAGACTAGAGGCTTGTGCTTTAGAAAAAAAATATAAGGGTCTAGGAGGAAAAAGATAGTGTTAATTTATGGAAGGAAGTAGAGAAACATGTCAAGAGGAGAGGATTTTTCTAGAGAAGACTTGACTTTGTGTGGAGCGTGTGCATTAAAGCTAGAAACTGATAATTGTTTAATTACGGTTGTGATAGTGAATATCCATGTCCACTGTGTTTGTACTTTTACAGCTATGTTTTATCTCACACAATTCAAGCCCTCAAGTAGGATAGAGAGTTACTTCAAGAGACATAATTTTGACAACGTATAAGAGACAGAAACCTGGTTTGTCAGTAGTCTTGGTAAGATAAGGATTGAGTCTCGAAAATCACAAGTTTATATGTATAGAATTAACAAAGTAAGAGACAGAGATATATATCAAGAGTATAAGTAGAATATAAATTGACCCTCAAGAAACATAAGTTTATATTTATAGAAGTTAACAAAGTAAGAGACAGAGAGAGACGTATATGTCAAGAGTATTGTCGCTGTGGAATATAAATTTACTCTCCACAAAAGAAAAATGTTGAGTGTCCAGAAAGAACAGTGTGTAAACATTGAATTTCTGTACAAACTTGGAGAATCTGTAAGTGAAACATTTTTAATGTTACAACAAGTTCTTTAATGCTAAAACCCTTGCTTCTCTACAGCAAAAAAAAAAGCACAAATGACAAAATCAAAATTCAAGGCCATGATGATTGTGTGTTTTTTACATCAAAAGCATTGTGTGCGTTGATTGGGTACCAGAGGGGCAAACAGTCAACCGAAGTTACTTCATTAGTAGAGTATTGTTACTGTATAAATGAAGAGTAAGGGACAGAGAGACATGTATATCAAGAGTATTGTTACTGTATAAATGAAGAGTAAGGGACAGAGAGACATGTATATCAAGTGTATTGTTACTGTATAAATGAAGAGTAAGGGACAGAGAGACATGTATATCAAGAGTATTGTTACTGTATAAATGAAGAGTAAGGGACAGAGAGACATGTATATCAAGAGTATTGTTACTGTATAAATGAAGAGTAAGGGACAGAGAGACATGTATATCAAGAGTATTGTCACTGTAGAATAGAAATTGACTCTCAAGAAACATAAATTTATATTTATAGAAATTCATTATTGATTAGTAAGAGAGGGAAATCAGTGTGATTAGTTTAGATGAACGAGTTTAGTCATTGCTATTAACTAAGGTTGACTTTTCCTGACAATAGCCAGGGCAACTAAGGAACCTACAGCTTTACATGGAATCCAAGCCACTTAGTGTTGGTCTGATTTTTAGCTAACTGACAAGCCTGACAGACACTCAGGTCTCCTCCCTACTCAACATCTGAACCTTGACTACCATCCAACATGGACACCCCAGACTTGTAGTGTCCACGTCGATGGCAACTATTGTGCTATGTATAGGCAAAGTAAGAGAGGGAGAGACAAATGTCAGAGTACTGTTACTGTACAATATAAATTGACTCTCTAGGAACATAAGTGTGAATGTACAGAAGTTGAATGCAAAATGATATGCTCTCTGCATGTTGAGGCCCATTATGTAATGAAATATTTGTGCTCTTAAGTGAAAGTAAGTGAGGGAAAGGGTGCGTCAATAGGAGGGATATAGTGAATAGATTAGATTAAAACACGTAATTAAGAAAGTTAACTGGACATAATACAGTAATGAGGGGGGGGGTTAGGTAGGTGGTGCGTCGTTAAGCCTTGATGCTGGGGGAATAGTGTGTCTGTGGGGAGGAGATACGAGACTTGGATCTGCAGCTGGAGTAGAGTTGTATCGTGGTGCCCAATCAGAGGTAGCCGGTCGGCCAGGTGAGGCGAGGCCCCGTAGCTCGCGGGACAATTGTGGCGGGGGAAGTGGGAGTTAACAGGCCCTGATAGTTTGTATCCTGCTGACAAACAGGATGCCACTTCATTACGGCGAAGTGGCAGGAAGAGCAATCTGTACTGGCAGGGCAGTGGTAGGTAGGCCCATGCCTATACTTACGGACCGGTTCGTAGCCTCGGGTAAATAGTGCCCACGAACGTCTTCTCGTCATTTTCTAATGCAATCAAATTGAATATGAAAGACTAAGTAGAGAGTACAGCTTTTTATTTATTTATTTTTTTCGGTACGAGTAGGCTTCTTCTAATTTCGCCATTAGGCTTAGGCTGAAAACTGAACGTTAAATGCAAATTAGTGAGCCGTTGTGTACTTATTTTGTATTGACAAGACTTGAGTCTGTTTTATTCTGTAACAACTGATTCCCAACTACATAAAGATAGCTTCTAGAATATGTGGAAACATCCTTCTGCTGAATCAAGACACATTATTGGATTTTCAAAATATTTTGTAAATACCTCATACAGGAAAGGCAAATAGACAGTAAGAGCCATTTACGTAGTGGATGCTTTACACTAGTGGATAATGTATAAGCTGTAGATTGGTAACATATAGGGGATCTGTAAATGTTTGTTCTCCTCTCTTAGCCTCACGTGTTCCCCAGTCATCTACTTTACAGTATGTCATTGCAGTCGCCTATATTTAAAACCTGTCTTTTGCTATCCTTTTTATAGGCCTACTAAATATTGTTGGGTAGGACTTTAAAAATAAATAAATTACAGAACTACATTCTGAGATTGCGTAAAAAGTGAGTTATTCAAAGGAATTGCATTTGAATCCTAATGGTTGTTCACGTGTTCATCTATAATAGCACTTACTACTCACTTGTTCTTGTACCTCTACGAATCTGTCAAATGCTTACTCCGTTATCATAAGTCTATTACGTAAGACAGGTGTCTGATTTATGAACATTTGGTCATAAATTCAATCTGTATTTGACTTAAGTTGACCAACGTACAAATAAGGATCCTGCATCTGCCTTGTGTAACAGTTCAGTGGTTGATGAAAGTCAATGAACCGTACGGACCAAGTTACAGTATAAGATTTTAAAACTGTGGGTTACGTTGAATTCTTTGTTAGATTAGATTCTAAGATATGATACGCCGACACAAATTTGTATGTATTTTAAGGCGAATGTGCATTATTAAATAAGTGTGGATGACCTGTGTAGTCTGGTTACTAACTTTCGACTGTTCATCAGAAAGGGCCATTTATTAATAGCCCAATAGCCAGTGAAACTAAGGGGCCTACTGCTTTACGTGGAACCCGAACGTAGTGTTGGCCTGATTTTCAGCTGATTGGCAAGCCTGAGATTCAGTTTTCTCCCCTACACAACATCCGGTCACTGATTACCACTGAACATGGACACCCCAGACTTCTCTAGTGTGTCTAAAGAGGACCAAGCATGTAGAACTTATCGCCTACAATCTGTGAATGCCCGCTGTTATTTATATTTTTTTAAATTTATATTAATAGTTGGGGAACATAATTATTCTGCTGTCGTACTTTAACGAGCCCGTAACAATTTTGATGGACGCCGATGTCCGAAGTAAATAAATAACGACCCTGTTTCAACTGGGGCAGCACAATACGATAGGCGTTGTAGCAGGAAACATAAATAATGTGGCGAATTCGGGTAGGTTAGGCGCGAGCAACTGGGTTACTGACAGGAAGCGCCGCGTCCTACACGGCAGTAGGCCAATTAAACAAGTGTAGTGTATGACGCTGGGCGGCGCACAGGTTGTAGGAGGCGGCCCACGTGGGAGTGCCACACCTGGTCACACTTACATCAACTTGCGTGTCAAAATACTTGGTACGCGATTGTCGCCAAACTGTTATTAAATGGGGGTTAAACTTTGACAGTGCCTGTAATTAATAGTTGAAGCATGTAAAGTTAACTATTTAATGGTAAACACTGCATTTATCGGTGTAAATATAGTCTGCAAGCTGTAGATTCTGTCTGCAATTATATTGGTTACCTAGTTAGTTGAAGTAAAGCCCACTTCACAATTTAGTGACACTCGGTTCGATTTCAAAATCATAATGAGTTTGAAAGTAATCAGGTGATTACACCGGCTATACAACCAACCCATCTTCTGTAATAGTGACTGCATTCACTGGACTGAATTTATCACATTCATTAGAAGTACATTTTCGTTCTCTTTCAAGAGAATGAAACTCACTATATTGAAAGAGAATTTTTTGAAAATCGAACTAGGCAGACACAAACAATTAAATATATTGCCGCAATAAAAGAAGAGCTAAAAATATTTCAAATAATACAAATTGACACTTAAAACAGATCTTTTAGTGACAATTTGGTCTGAGGGTGAGTTAATATCAAAACCTGTAAAACCTGGTCTAGTGAAGAAAGAGGTTTCATTCCGAATGAAACTAATGTGTGCACATAGAAATGCAAACTCGTCAAAATTATTACGTTGATTGTTCCGATTGTGCTCAATGCTCATCCGTTTGACGAAATCAAAATTGTATTTACAACATTATTTTATAAATGCTTGTATCTGCATGTAGCCATAATCTGAGAGTACTTGTTTTATGTTTTAAATAAGCAATTAATCATAAATAGTACCGGCTTTTGTGATCGGCCGCTACTGTTTCATCAGTACGGAGGACGTAGTGTGTCGCCGGAAGGAGTTCCTGCCGTCAAAGCACCAGTATCCGGTGTTTGTGTTGGCTCGACCACGAGATATGGGAGGCTGAGTACAGTCTTTTGGATCGTCTGTTGCTGTTGCTGTCCTATCAGTACGAAGGATGTGTGTCGCCGGAGGGAGTTCCTGCCGCCAAAGCCCCAGTACCCGGTTGTTTGTGTTGGCTCGACCACGAGATGTGGGAGGCTGAGTACAGTCTTGTGGATCGTCTGTTGCTGTCCCATCAGTACGAAGGATGTTGTGTGTTGCCGGAAGGAGTTCCTGCCGCCAAAGCCCCAGTATCCAGTGTTTGTGTTGGCTCGACCACGAGATGTGGGAGGCTGAGTACAGTCTTTTGGATCGTCTGTTGCTGTTGCTGTCCTATCAGTACGAAGGATGTGTGTCGCCGGAGGGAGTTCCTGCCGCCAAAGCCCCAGTACCCGGTTGTTTGTGTTGGCTCGACCACGAGATGTGGGAGGCTGAGTACAGTCTTGTGGATCGTCTCTTGCTGTCCCATCAGTACGAAAGATGTTGTGTGTCGCCGGAAGGAGTTCCTGCCGCCAAAGCCCCAGTACCCGGTTGTTTGTGTTGGCTCGACCACGAGATGTGGGAGGCTGAGTACAGTCTTGTGGATCGTCTCTTGCTGTCCCATCAGTACGAAAGACGTCGTGTGTCGCCGGAAGGAGTTTCTGCCGCCAAAGACTTGGTATCCGGTTTTTGTGTTGGCTCGGTTACGAGATGTGGGAGGCTTAGTACGGTCTATCCATCCGTTGACTTGCATCCCAAGTGTTCCTGAGAATATTTACGTATACAAACCGTTCTGCTATACAGCCTCAGCCTTCTATGGTGTAAAAATCACCAATTGTATTTTTGATTTAGGACATACCCTGTACCTCCATTGTTAATAACTACCTCTCAAGTAAAAAGTTTCAGTTCGAGGGATTTTTAAAAACAATGGTGTTGAAGAAGAAGTTACTAGCATTGGAAACTCTATTAGTGGCCTACAGTACATACTCTGATGGATCTTTTAGTGAGGAAGTGAGTCGATGAATATAATGGAGAAGTGATGATAAAGGCCATTTTCCGTTGTTTTTGAAATTTAACTGATTTTCGGAGATTGGACAGTTCTGATACTATATCATCATTGTATAATATTATTGTTACCTTGAGGTGCTGCTGAGACCAAATTTGGGAGGGAATCAATTCTTGTATTTCGGCTACACGATTGGTAACATATGCATTCAATCGGTATGGAGGTGTCTGTAGCCAAATAAGGACTACAGTAGAGTCGGACCAACCATAAGTATTTTGGATCGAGTAGTGAGGAGTCAATAGTGAGAAACTGTAAGAAATTAATGTGGCCAACAATTGGGCACCACAGAGTTCAAGTCTTGGTAGTGACACTTTTTAAGAGGAGCTACACGAGTTTTAGAGGTAAACTGGTGAACAACAATATCACATTGTTTAATCAGCAACGCAGGTATATGACGGCACTGTAGCCATCCGAGAAACCGTGCACTTCAATAGTACAATGGTGACTTAGTTGGAGAGATCTTGGAATGCGAATATCAGATAAGGCGGATAACTGAGACGTGAATGAGCTCCAGACATTCAATATTTCAGAAGGTAAGATTTCGTCCCAAGTATATCCCTTTGTCCATAGCAGCTGCATGAAGAGCTTTGCCCACATGGTAACTGGTGAGAGAAATCCACAAGGGTCGTAACTAATTTTAGCAATTGCTGATAAGATATTTCTCTTTGTGAAATATTGTGAGTTGTCGAGTTGAACATTAAAGAAAAATGTAACTAACTAAGGTGACCAATTGAGACCAAGAATACTAAAATAAGGTTCATCAGATGAGCTTAAAAATGTAGGTACTTCATTTTGTCGAGTAGGAAAAGAATCTATCTGCTTCCTCGAATTCGATGTCCATTTTCTTAATTCAAAGCCACCATTTTTTTAGCAACTTGATGAGCTGGGTTTGAAGACAAGAGAGGCCTTCTCTTCATCTTCATGACCGACGATGATGACATCGACGTAGGTAGACCTCCAAAGGATTTCTGCAGCTTGCGGGTAATCTGTTTTTTCATCTTCGGAGAGCTGTCGAAGAGTCCTCAGTGCCATGAAAGGTTAGCAGTTCAATCCAAATGTGACTGTTCTTAATTGGTATGTCTTGACGGGCTGATTTGTATCTTCTCGCCATGAAATGAGTTGATAACACTGGTCATCTGGATGAATACGTATTTGCCTGTACATTTCGCGGATATCACGTGTGAATACAACGTTATGACGTCTGAAGTTAAAAACTATTTCTACTATGTTGGTTTGTAATTGTTCTCCTGTCATTAAAATATCATTGAGAGACGCATTAGTTGAAGTTTTGTTTGAGGCATCAAAAAACCGTTCTCAACTTGGTTGTGGAACTGGATGATTTAAGTACATCATGGTGAGGAAGATAGTAATGAGATTGAGCTGTTAGAGGGACTTTCTCACAAAGGCTCATGTGACCTGAGCTGAAGTAGTTTGACATAAATGCTACATAAGCAGTTTTAAATTCTGGTTGGTTTTGAAACCGTTTTTCAAGTAAAAAGAATCTTCGTTTAGCTGCAATGACAGAATCACCAAGAGAATGGTAACCTAACGCAATATCTACCAGTAGATACATGTGTACGTACAAAGTGTTTCTCACATAAAGTTTCTTCATGCGTTATTTTAGTATAACTAGGGGGATTTTCTTGCTGCCAGAAGCGTTGTATGCTGTTGTGAAGTTCAAGATCACTAATACACAACATGGTAGTGAGATTGGATGATTCCTGAGTCACTGTCACGGACTCAACACAAGGAGCGTTGCCCATCAGTGTGTAACCAAACACTGTGTTCATCATAATAGGTCAATTTTCACGTTGGTGATAAGTTTCACCATTGAAAATTGAGGGAAAGATTCATAATCCTAAAAGAACATCAATAGGCCCAGGGCGATGAAATGATGGATCCGCAAAAGGGTATGATTCAACTAATTTTGCTAAGTCAGAGCTGATCGTGGATTTAGGTAAATCTGTTGTAATACGAACCAGAACTAGCAATGGATGATTTTGAGTATGACCACTCGTAGTTAATAAGTTAAGATAGACAAGACCTCTTGAGGAAGTGAGTGACTGTGAGATACCACTAATGGAATGGTAGACTGAATCGTTTAGCTCCCATAAGTTGAGCTGCTCGTTCAGATATAAAATCACCTTCCAGGATCAATTAAAGCACGAAAAATATGAGTATTTCCATTAGAAGAGACAAGTTTTACCAAAGTAGTAGCGAGTAAAATAGTTGACCTTTTTTGTCGTGAATAATGAGTAGAAATGCCTACAAACGTAGTGTTATCATTAGCAGTAAATGCATGCATTGCGGTTGGATTTACATCCCTTAAAGGCGCATCCCTTGTCCTTTCCTCGTGTAATAAAAAGTGATGTTTTCTATTACATTTTACACAAGTACCTTTTGAAACACATTTATTTATTTCGTGGTTTCCTAGGCAAGAGAAGCATCTGTTTTACCATTTGATAGCGTTTCTGAGGAGTTTTGGATTTAAACATTGAACAAGATCCGGCCCGGAGGACCAAAATTGTATAATATTTTATGATACCTTTTTTGTGCATGCAAAACATGAAAACTGTGGAATTTGTAGGCTGTGTCGAGACAAATGAGGCGAGACAAGAGGTAGGAGACTTAGATTTTCAATGTTTGACAGCCAAACTAAGCGACTGTGGGATGGGTTTTCCAAATTTGTTACTGGAAGTACAGAGGCTAAAAATGGATTTTTTTTCACTATATTACAATTAAGTGCCTTTAGCGCTTGAGTATTTTCATTAAACGTGTTAATAAAATATCTTAGGTTCTTGACAGGTGTGCAACTTAAATTAGGCAAGTCAATAATCTTATTCATGTGCAGGGAAGAGAGCCTGCGCACAGAGTGATAGCGTTCACGTAGAGCATTATAAGCAATAATTAATTAGCATCAGATATCGGTAGAGATTTGACCATATTTAAAACTCCACCCGACAACGTTCGAAGTAAGTATTGAAACTTGATAACAGAGGGAAGAGTGTTATTTGAATGAATAGTTGCATCAAAAAGATTTATAAAAGCTATCCAAGATAGCGAATCTCCACTGTAATGTTGCAATTCTATTTTAGGTAAGCGCACAGCAGAACATATAGCTTGAGGGTCATTAGAAGTATGAGAGCTAGCATCTGATTTAAATTTTAAAAATATACTTCTAATTTTAGATTCAACACTAATACAAAGTTCATCTATTTCATCTTGTCGATCGACAACATTTTTCTCATCATAATCAGCGGGTAAGTTACTAACATCAAAAGGTTTTCTAAGATTTTTATCAAACTCTGCACGTTTAAGTTTAACTTCGGCTTCATAAACTAGAAGTCTTTGTTGTTGTGCAGAGTCTAAGGATGTTTCATTTGATAATGTCTCTACATATTCTTCAACCTTTTTTAAACGAGCTTTTATGGGATAGACAGTCCTTGTAAAAGTTTGATACTTCATGATAAATGATACAATAATAACAATCTAAATAGTCTATGCATAGAATAGTAAATAATAATGCCAAAAATGAAATGCTTTCATGTATTTAAAATCACCAACATATAATTATAAAATAACTAATGCCGTTATTCACTTTTAAGGTAGGCCTATATTTATTGCGCTGTCTTATTAAATCTTGTATATCGAATTAATTCATAATTCTTCATAATTCCAACTTGAAATCACGCTTGGGTTTACTTGAGAAAAACTAAAAGTTTAAGTCCTATACTGAATGAAAACTTCCAGTTCAATGTTCAAAATAATACTAGCCTATTATTTGTTCACTTGATGTTTACCAAATTTTAAATAATATACAGTAATGTTAATGGGTGAAATAATAAAATGAAATGCACTGTGAAGCTGTAATAACAATAATACTATGTTATTAGTCTAGTTAACTCAATAAAGAATGTAATCAAACATTAACCCCATAATATAAACAATCAATGACGTTTGTAGTGACGTCAGCTGAGCGCTCACAGCGCTGTGATTGGGATGGCATTGGAAGTGAAAGTTCAGTATAGACAACTGTCACTGTAATTTTGTCTCTTGTCTTTTAACCTGTAAGAACTTGTTACAAACAAAGACAATTGTCCTATCTTGATTTTGCAAGTATGATCTTCATACAATATAATTTATTAAAATGAAAGAGATAATTATGTTGAAATGTTCAAAATATACGTTCAAACTTCTTCAAATCCAATTTCTTCACTGAATCCATAGGCGTTGAGGCTAATCAATCCGGCCCGGAGGACCAAAATTGTATAATATTTGTGTTACCTTGAGGTGGTAAAGATGATGGAGGACCACTTCTCCTGTACAGTGACTGAAGAAGAGCGATATGTCGACAACGCCGCGACGCGGACGCCGTCCGAGCACTCACTTACACGGTGGAGACCGACCGTAAACGAGAGACGACACACGACAAGTGTCCAACCGTTACGAAACATGAACTTTGTACTGAGGCAATGTCTGCTGTGTGTTCTTAAAACTTAGCTTGAAAGGTTTGTCACCGACTGGTGCTGCTAAAGGGAACATAAACCATACTACTTGTATAAATGATTAAGAAAAGAATAATATGTTTGCTAAGTCTTGAACAATCATCATTATCTAAGGGGCTGTGCCTTGTCGCTGAACCAACCACTTTTCTACCGATTCTCTCATTTCTCCATATTCCTGGCAACCAATTTAATTATTTCGAGGGCCTCTTCAGTCTCCCCCCCCCCCCCCCATCACTTTGCTTTCATAAAATTTCTGTACGACCCCATGCTGGACAACATGACAAAAACTGAACTTTTATTGCAGTTATTTAAGCACTTTTTCGTTAGTTTTTCTTTTAATGCAGGAAGTTCTTGTCATTCTTCTCATAGCCACATTCCTACTGGCTTTAGGCGTTTCATGTCCTCCTTCAAGAGAGTTCAGTCAGTTTACAGAATATCGAGTACTTGCCTACTACGGGGAGCCGATGGGCGGGCGGGTAATGCGGTTTAAAACACAGCCCATTCGACGGCTAAGTCTCGCCAGTAACTAAGTAAATCGTGGTTCAGCGCAAGTTTCTTGCCGGGCGGTTGGTCTATAGTCGTTGCAGACTCATAGATTACACTGCAACTCGCGTTGCCGACCGATCTTTGGCGACTGCTTTTGGTCTTTACCGATTTCTATGGAAGAACAAAGTGTTATTTGCCAACCCGTAAAATTGGTCTACAATCACCAAAAGGTTCATTGGCGTTATTTTAAAAATTGCCAACTGAAGCCTGCAATTAGGATTTGCAACTCCGGTTTAAGCGGTTTTTTAGAACACGTCGGCGTGATGTCCAGAAGCGAGAGAGACGTGTGGGTTGCTGCACAATGCAACTGCGCTGTTAAATGGCCACCCGTTCATCATGAACATCGTTACAGTTGTACTAATGGGAGGAAGAGCCGAAGAAGCCGTTTGACTGTGCTTCGACCTCGCCATGCAGCCCGCCGATGTAACTGCGCACATCGGGCTACGTGTTTTTAATGTTAACTTGATTATGTCATGTCGCCATCCGTCCTGCATGTCATATTTTATTCATGTATGATTTTAATAGGAAACCGTAGCTTTTACAATAGGCTTATGATTGTGTATGATTTGTATACTGTACTGTTATAATATTTGTTTGCTTAATGTATGCAAAAGCATTCATTTTATTTGTTTTATATTTTTTGTTAATTTTTTACGTAACAACTCAGATTACTGTTATGATGGCCTCTCAACCCCCTATATTTTGTTAGTTATGAACTCGCCATTCATTTAATAGTGGAAATTCGGTTTCTCAGGTGGAAACAGGCCACTTCGGTTTTTCATTGGCTAGGATTTAGCATCCAGGTTCTAAAATATTCTTCTAGGGTAGTAAGATCACTTGTGAGTGTTCATTCAGTTTCGTTATTTGGTACTTGGTGGAATTTCGATGGATTTAAATGAAACATTTTTACTAATTCCACAATTTTTTAATTTTTTATTAATGCATTTTCGCCAGTTACGGCATCTTCAGATCATAATAACCAAATTGTACAACAACAAAAAATTTTTTTTACAATTTGGTTATTATGATCTGAAGATGCCATAACTGGCGAAAATGCATAAATCAAAAAATAAAAAATTGTGGAATTAGTAAAAATGTTTCATTTAAAAGTGTTCATTCAGTAGCTGTGAAGTCTTTGTGTCGATATGCTAAAGTAATCGACTCGTTTGCATATATAAATGTCCTTGACATTTTGATTGGGATGCTATAGGTATACACGTTGAACAAAATTGGATCAAGTACGGACCCCTGTGGCAGACCATCCTTTAACTATCAAATATTCCTTTCCTCACTGAGATAAACTTTTGTAAGCCTGGCACTAAGAATTGGCTTCAAAAGTCACAAAGGAAAGACACAGGGAAGGATGCAGAAGAACTTAAACAACAAATCTTTGCTCCATACTGTTCATAAGCTTCATGACAGGAAATCACTTTATATTTTTATCAATATCACATTAATTTTGGACTTTTTTCCAAATATATATCACATCTTTTATAGTTTTTAAAAACATTAAATGGTAGCTGACAACTTGTTATAACACGACGCCACTGGAATGGGTCTGTTTTATAAACACTTAGTCGTCCATTTGGGTACTTGGAGCAATGAGTTCTTTGGTTCGACCTTTATAATTTGGACGTTTTTATAAGCTGCGGATATATTCTGATTCAAAAGAAGAATACTGTAACTTTAATTTCCATGTAATGATTTTTTTAATATTTCCAACTTGTATATTTCAAATTTCTAAATAAGTGCTAATATGACATTTAAAACTGTCAAAATGGCTTGAAAACACACTTATGGGACAAAACCCCCCCTCACCATATCCTGAACCCTCCCTCAGGTACTCCCTGGCTACGCCACTGAGAAAATTTAATACTGTACAAGGAATATTAGTTTATTCGTGAAACGTTTGTGATGCGATAATTTAAAATCTTAAAATTACAATTTACTGAGCGTTAAGCTGCTTAAATGCTTCGATTTTCTTCCTTAGATTGTCGAATAGAATTATTTCGCCGTGTCATATCAGTGCAGCACGTTGTGAGGTTGCCGGATGTGTATCCTGGACATCAACATGCGGCACAACGCTAAACCGTCGCCATTGTCTGGTCAGCCATCGGCTTCATCTAAAGTAACGTCGTTAAACGAACGTGGAACGGTCGTTGAATACTATATGGCACAGAGAAAGAAATCTGTTAGACTTAAATGCACGGCGTATTAATATGTGTACATTAATTAATATTAACATTAAGAATAATGTACATTAAATCAACAAGACTCATAATATTCCTTAACTACCATGGTGTATTTTAGTAACAATCATACCACGGTGGGGTCTTTAAAGACCCCAAATTTCAAATTAATGGAAAAGATAACAAATGAATGATTTTTTGTATAAAATATTTACTATAATATAGAGTATGTATCAAAGATTATGTTGAGAGGATAAGATACAATTTTACACCTTAAATGATTTTATAGAAAAATAATTTTATCTTTAATGCATATTTTATACTTTTCAGAACATAAAGTTTTTATTATTTCATGAAAAATTCAAAACTTAATTTAAGTATTTTGTTTTGACAAAATCCTGTTTTTAAAAGAGTGACTCTTCCAACTAAAATTAAAGAAAAAGCCAATTGATAAATTAGGTAAAGGAGCCTGCAATTAGCCCTTTAAAAAATGGGAAAACACTAATACTATGGTGGGGTCTATTGGGATCCCAAGGCTAAAGTAAATGCTATGGCATTCCTTTACCACTGCAAACATCCAACAGGGATTAGCTAGAACTAGGATGCGTTATCTCAGCTCTTAAGTGGTGAAAAATTAAATTAAAAACTGTTGGGGTCTAAAAAGACCCCACCATGATAGTTGAGGGATATTTGTCATTTTTAACCTTCTGTAAACTTAGCGGAATAGACAGAACTGTCAAATCACGTTATTCTCTCCATTCGTTATATTTCCTGACAAGTTAAAAAAAAGTATATATAAAAATACTTTGGCTTATCAATGACATAGTCAGTATTAATGGCGCAGTGCTGGAACCCAGCTACTTGGGGACAGTGTTGAGAAGATTGTAGGTCACATGTTCTATGCTCGGTCCTCTTAATACTAACATGGCATCTGCTCAATGGATGCCATTGATGAGAACACTACTAGATAAATCTTGGGTGTCCATGTTGGGTGATAGTCAAGGTCGAGATGTTGTGTAGGGGAAGAGAACTAACTGAGTGCCATGGTTGTCAGTTAGCTGAAAATCAGACATTACGTGGTTCGGATTCCACATAAAGCTATAGGTCCCTTAGTTATTACTAAGGGACTGAAAAACTCTGTTGGTTTATAAAAAGGATTTTTAAGCAACCAGTTCCTTTTAGTTTTAACAATCAGCAACAGTTTAGTTTTAAAAAATTGTTGTCGGTTATTTATAAACTAAATCTTATAATTTATTATAAATATTTTGGGAAGTTCTGCTCAGCCTACTATGCTTTATTGGAATATAATTTTTATTTGATGTTAATAAATAATTTCCATGTTAATCTTATCTATTTATTTACTAAATTAACTTATTTAATATATTTTATTTATCTGATTTAACAAATATATATTGCATGGCTTTCATTGGACAAAAAAGGTTTATCCTTTACAGAGTAGCGGTCATTTGAATTTCAAAGTTGCTAAATGATTTTACTTCTTTTAGCTAATTAATAAATGGTAATAACCAACATTAATTACAATTAATACAACAATTGTATTTAACATTACCAACAGAATAAGTATAACATTTTAATTTGATTTCTTTTAACAACTCTTCTACTATCCTATACAAAAAATAAGAAATTTTAAGAAAATTATTCATCTTACAATAAATTAGGTTACAATTATAAAACAAATACTTGTACTGCAAATTTATGTAAAATTAGCCAACAACCATTGCTTCGCTACGAGGTGGTTTTCTGCACTTGCTTCATCTACCCTCTGTAGTGCTCTCTAAACCATCACTTCAATATAACGGCTCAGCCTGTTGCCGTTCTCCTAGATAAAAACTTTTTATAGTCTAGAGAACCCCTATGTGTCCACTTTAGGGGGATACAATACTGTACTATACTACTGTGCAATCATATCAGAGTTAAAAAAAATGACTTTAAACATTTCACAGTGAAACTAAATTAGCCAAGCTTTTAATAATAATAATAATCCTTTAATACACAAAAACAATATACATGGCATACATTATAAGAAAAATGGAAATTTAAAAATAGAAAATAGAAATACCTGGAACATTTTACTCCTACATTCAAACATATATTCTTGAAAAAAACATTCTCTAAACTCATTCATCATCATCAAATATGGCTTGTTGTAAATTGTTGTATCATTTTTATGTTTTTTCTATCGGTTGCTTGAAAAAAATTAGTATCAAATTAATCTAACATTAAATTAATGCCAATGTTACTCTTAGGAAAAAAAGAAAACGTTGAGAAGTTGTTTTTATCCCTTAGGAATAGAATTCCGAGAAATCCTTTATTAGTGTGTATTTATGATACAACAGCTAACTTCCCTCCAAATTTCATCAAAACCTGTTCAGCAGTGATCCTTGAGATTTCGTGATGATGGAGGAGTACATCGTTTTTGGATTTTATTTATTAAGATGAAAAAATTATTGTTACTTAAAGAAATAATACCTTTGATAGTGAATATTTTAATTATAAAGTTGATATTGTCTGTTATAGTACTCCAACATCAGGATTGGGCCAGTGGTGAAGAAAGACGTCATGAAGGCTTCCATCATGCTGGAACATGAGAGTCAGTAAGTAGCTGAGCAGTGTATTTACACTGCAGCGTAATGCACAGTGACATATTCCAGGAACCGATTGTAAGGGCCAAAATAGGAAAAAAATTTCCTGTAATGGCATGTTTTAAAGTGCTTGTTTTCCCAGATATCGCCATTTCATTTATTTACTAAATAATCTGTAGAACAAAACAACCAATTGAGTTGAATTGTTCCAACCAATTTGGTGATTTAATAATCAATTGAGTGAAACAAACATTACTTTCTCAATAATCAAGTGTCTTCCAGTTCAAAAAATTAACGGTTCATGTTAATTTTTTAAAGTAATATAATTCAAAACCGTATTTTTTCAGGATTTATCTAGTTTTTTGTAGCATATTAAATTTCATATCTAATGGTGCAATGATCAAAATATTTAATCCTTTTATTTTTTATGATCTTACCTTTCTATAAACTGAAATAAAAAATTCAAATATAGATTTTTGTATTTTATAGAATTTTTTATAGAAAGTTTGCTTCCTATTTTAAGCCCTTTCATGGATTACTAGTTTATTGCTCTATATATTAATTTTAAGACAACATTTAAAGTGAAAAACAATCAGCTGATTGTATCCATTGTTGGTAAAAGCAAGCAGTAAAAACAAACAAAAACAAATAAGTTGAAATAACATTTGAAGTAAGTGATGAAACCTGTGTTTTCATAAGACCAATTATTCTAGATATAATTTAAGATCACAATATCATCTCTGGAAAAGGAAGTATCTTTATATTTACATATTATGGAAGATAAAAATACTTGATTTCTGAAGAAACCAGTTAGACAAAACTGTATGAGCTGGGACGTCTGCAGGGCCAAGAGCTTAGAGGGGCTACACATGGTAAGGTAGTATATTGGAGAGATAGGACATCAGCAAACTTACCTTAGAAGACACGTTCACTAACACCAGAGTAGTAGTAACATACACAAAATAATCATGTAATAAAAATTTTCCTGTACCACTGGCACTTTCTTCAGGTGAGTAGAGAGGGTCTCTCCAATATACTAATTCTTGGTCTAGTGCCCTTTAACCTAACCTAAAATTTGGTATGATAGGTGTTCTTTTAATATTCTCCATACTGTAGGGTGAGAGGTCTGTATATCCTAGCTATCTGCCTTGTATTAACATCAGCTTCTTCATCAAGAAGTTGTAGATAATTCTCTTCCAACTCATGAGTCCAAATAATTCTTTGCATACCTTTACTACTTAGTAAAGTAGTAAACAAGCAAGTTTTCTAAATATAGCAGCAAAGGTTTTATGATAAGCTGTTCTGGGTCTTGAAATCTTTCTCAGAAAAGCCGAGCAGATTCATATTATTCATAACACAGTTTGTCCACAAATAAAAATCATATCTGCCTGATGTGAGAAAGGATAATGTGACAAGTCATCTAAAAATTTTATTAAATTTTGTGACCAACAACAGATAATTACAAATTTCTTATCAATTTATGAACAGTTACAAAAGATTAATACCAAATAACTAATAAGTCTCATACACTTTGAATGTTATTACAGCAATGCATTTGTGTTTTTATCACAGCTTCCGTATAGGAACAACGGATAAAAATCAGCTATACTTAAAATGTTTTATTGATGTAAATGTCATAGAGTAATAAACTGGTAACCCAAGCAAGGACTTGAACATACATGTTTTAAGATTCCAATTTTAAGAAAACTAAAAGCTTAAAAAATAAAATTTAAAAATGAAAAAACATTTTAATAACTACACCATGGATGAGAAAATAAATGGACTACAAAAAATGATATTTTAAATTTTGTAAAAATGTATGGTTATTGATTTGTTTTACTTTTAAAAAATTAATATGGCTGCCATTTTGAAACGAATATAGAAACTAGTTGATTATTTTATGTAAAATTAAGCTTTATATGGATGAGTAATGTACAATATTTATTTCCAAAAAAACTTTACATACATAGGAATAGAAGGATATTAGAACATACTTTTATAGGGTATTTTTGTTTATTTTTACCCTTAGAATCAGTTCCTGAAATAAGTCCAAGCAATAAAAATACACACTGTTTACCAATTTTAATTGATTAATAATTAGTGTTAAATTAATTTATATTGTAAATACTAACTGAACTTATTTACAACTAATACATATCGATACAATATTTATAATAAAAAAATATAGGAAGTATCATCAATACAGCTGGTATTAAATTTTTGTTGTAAAATTAGGACTTTTTTCTTTTGATAAAAGTTATCATTTATTATTATTCTTTCTATCCCTATAGAATGCTGTTACCATGTTATAGATATGCAACAATATTGGCGTTTGATGTGAAAGTGGAAAGGGATGCCCAGGAACTGGCTGATACCCTGGGAGTAAAGATCTTCCAGGCAGATATAATTTACCATTTGTTCGACAAGTTCATGGCATACCGAGAGGAGCTGAAACAGAAGAAGCGAGACGAGTTTAAGCATATTGCAGTCTTCCCATGCAAGTTGAAAGTGCTCCCTCAGGTGATTACTGCATATGTTCTTAGTATAAACAAAAACAGGTATATTTGTTGTCAGGTACAACTTACAAAAATATGTCACTAATCTTTGTGGTATCTAATGTGTTGATATCTTGTCCTTAGCTTTACCATCACACTTAGTAACGTTAACTCTAACATGTCATGAAAGAGTTGTTTTGACCAACACAGTCCTAGATCACTGTGTTGGTCAAGACATATTCTGTTTGGTTATTCTGGCAGATTGGTCAGTAGTGTAGTTTGTTAATGCCCAGCTTCACAATCTAAAGGTACTCAGTTCAATCCCAATCAGTCATAACAAATTTTTAAAGAGATCAGCTGATAACCACTGACTGTTAATTTTTCATTTGGCTATTGATTAATGGCACTTTCTAAGGAATTGTGCATTGCCACTATTCACAATGACTTCTTCTTTTTTTAATATTTCAATTGCATAATGTCTATTCCATTGGGTATGTCATATTAATTGGCATTACTCTTCTTGTTCTTGTACACCATTTACATGTCTAAAAATTATTACATTTTTTTAAACATCTCATTAAACATGTTAGAATCTGTTCTAACATTGACTAAAGAACAAGAAGATTGTCTGCTCAAATGGGTCCTGTGAAGCTGGTTCTCCATTCAGTAAAATTAGATCATGTTCGGTTTTCACAGGTAGCGCTAGAGGTCTCCCTCCCTCTGTCTTCAGCACACACTGAAGTAACTAATAGCTGAGCTAATACTACACCAAACAGTTGCCAAAATGCTTATTTGAAATCAATCATTGTTAAGTAGCAGTATGGGCGTGTGTCTACAGCGAATGCATTACCTCGGATAGTTTCTTTCTACAGTTATTGTTAAGTAGCAGTATGGGCGTGTGTCTACAGCGAATGCATTACCTCGGATAGTTTCTTTCTACAGTTATTGTTAAGTAGCAGTATGGGCGTGTGTCTACAGCGAATGCATTACCTCGGATAGTTTCTTTCTACAGTTATTGTTAAGTAGCAGTATGGGCGTGTGTCTACAGCGAATGCATTACCTCGGATAGTTTCTTTCTACAGTTATTGTTAAGTAGCAGTATGGGCGTGTGTCTACAGCGAATGCATTACCTCGGATAGTTTCTTTCTACAGTTATTGTTAAGTAGCAGTATGGGCGTGTGTCTACAGCGAATGCATTACCTCGGATAGTTTCTTTCTACAGTTATTGTTAAGTAGCAGTATGGGCGTGTGTCTACAGCGAATGCATTACCTCGGATAGTTTCTTTCTACAGTTATTGTTAAGTAGCAGTATGGGCGTGTGTCTACAGCGAATGCATTACCTCGGATAGTTTCTTTCTACAGTTATTGTTAAGTAGCAGTATGGGCGTGTGTCTACAGCGAATGCATTACCTCGGATAGTTTCTTTCTACAGTTATTGTTAAGTAGCAGTATGGGCGTGTGTCTACAGCGAATGCATTACCTCGGATAGTTTCTTTCTACAGTTATTGTTAAGTAGCAGTATGGGCGTGTGTCTACAGCGAATGCATTACCTCGGATAGTTTCTTTCTACAGTTATTGTTAAGTAGCAGTATGGGCGTGTGTCTACAGCGAATGCATTACCTCGGATAGTTTCTTTCTACAGTTATTGTTAAGTAGCAGTATGGGCGTGTGTCTACAGCGAATGCATTACCTCGGATAGTTTCTTTCTACAGTTATTGTTAAGTAGCAGTATGGGCGTGTGTCTACAGCGAATGCATTACCTCGGATAGTTTCTTTCTACAGTTATTGTTAAGTAGCAGTATGGGCGTGTGTCTACAGCGAATGCATTACCTCGGATAGTTTGTTTCTACAGTTATTGTTAGGTAGCAGTATGGGCGTGTGTCTACAGCGAATGTATTACCTCGGACAGTTTGTTTCTACAGTCATTGTTAAGTAGCAGTATGGGCGTGTGTCTACAGCGAATGCATTACCTCGGATAGTTTCTTTCTACAGTTATTGTTAAGTAGCAGTATGGGCGTGTATCTACAGCGAATGCATTAAGTAATATCACTAGAATAATAGAGGTTATATGTAGCTGTTATCATGCTATTTGGTTTGTTTGGATTTTTTTTTCATGCTGTTTGGCTTGAAAAATGTGGGGCGATCTTTTCAACATTGCATTCACCAAGTATTACGACAGCTTCCATTTGCCTACATCCTTGTTGCTTCTCAATTTGAAAAGGAACATGAGCAACATATTTGTCTACTTTTTCATGTTCTCTACAAACATGGTCTCTGCATTGATTTATCCAAATATTAATTTGCTTTTTCTGAACTTTCTCGATTACTGCATCAATAGTTAAGGTATATTACCACTATCTGAACGAATACAAACTGTTCTTGACTACCCACTTCCAGAATCAATGGATAAGCTCAGACGTTTCTTAGTCATTATCAATTTTTACAAAAAATCCCTATCAATCTGTCCTAAAGCGAGATGGAAGGACAATCCCATTTATATTTTACGATGCACGCATTCAATAGTCTCAGGCAAGAACTTGCTAAGCGAAACTACTTCCTCATCCCTCAACTGATATCCCTTTTATTCTGACTGTCAATGTATCAGAACCTATTGGTTTTTTCCTCTAAAACCCTCACAAAGCTTAACAGAACTACAATACATATGACCGAGAACATTCCTATGCATATGAAGCAGTAAAACATTTCACACATTACTTAAAGGTCGTCGTTTATAATATTTTTATAACCATATTTTAAAACAAGGGAGGTATGCATTTGAGCATTGTTCTGAATAAGCAACACCTGTGCAACTAAGATATCAGGCTAATTTACTATAGACATCCTATACATTCCTGGAAAAATTAACAAATTTTAAGATGCTTATTCTAGGATTTCATAAATCTCAATCCCATCAACAATATCTCTCAGGACATTGCTTTTGCACAAAACCAATATGATGAACTTAAAGACGACCAAGTTTCTAGTAAAACCAATTATACATTTCAAACTTTGTTCTTTTGTCCATCCTTAGACCTCTTTGATTCACTCCATAATTAATCTCATCCTGGTATATTTAGTTTGGTGAAATTACTCCAAGAAAGATTCTGTAGACATAAACATGTTACTTTATGGGCCAAGATTTGTATTCCTTACCAATGCTGCAAAACATGACATTATAATAATACTCCTGTTGGCTGTTACTCATACGCCCAGAAGAGATTTACTCATATCAACATGGATATCTTTGGACCTTTACCACGTCACAAGGTTATTGATCTTGTTAAAGATTATAGACTGGTTTTCCAGATGGACTGAAGCTATCCCTATCTTCAGCATTACTACTGAAGAAGAAGCTTCTATCATCCTACAGTATCTTACTTCGTATATCTTGATTCATGAAAGCTGACTGAGGAAGGCAAATCGATTGCGATCTGTTCTCTATTTTGACATCAATGCTTGGCATTAATAGCACAAATTCATGCCTCAGAACACTGTTGTCAGAAAACTGGGTTTCGAAACTTCCAACAGCACTGTTCAGACTCAAACATACCTCCTAAAATTGGAATGTCCCCTTCATACTGCATAGTTAGTCTTTGGAGAACCAATCAATTTTACCTCTTGCATATTTTAAAGATTCTACTTTTTCTAAAGATATTCCAGCCTTTTTGGTTACAGAACTACGTGAACTTGTTAGATTAAATTCATCTTATACCCTTTCGTCATCATCACAGGAAGTCCATAGCTCATCAAAACCTCTTATATATGCATCCGACAGGATGCTTTGTGGGATCCACTTCAGCCGTCTTAAACCTGCATTCTTATTGCAGTGACAAATCGTACATAATGAGGTCACTCCTAAATCAGAGTCTGATTTAGGAGTGACCTCCCTGTTTGTTGAGGCCTCAAATAAAAAGACTCGTTTCGGACATACAGTGAAGTTACCTACTAAGTACACAGCTTGATCCATCTCATGTTCACTGGGAGGGGAGTATGTGGCTACGACTGAGCACAAATAATTAGATTTATTATTTCCATATGTTTTAATTTTTCTCCTCAATTTTTACTGTCAACTAAAATACACTTTCTTTATTTTTTTAAGTAAATATAATACAATCAATTTCAAGTTCAGTTATTTACATAATTATATTTGTCTGAAATACATGTAGTTGTTGCTAGTGTGTAAATATTGTTATAACTGGAACTGTTTCGTTTCAGTTTGTGTTCAACTCCCGTGATCCTATTGTGATGGGAGTGATGGTTGAAGCAGGAATTGTCAAAGAAGGAACTCCAATATGTGTTCCAAGCAAAGAAGTGAGTTTAACTTTATTTTAATTCTAACATTAATGTATAGATCTCTTTTAAACTATTTAATTTTATCATTTTATTGAGTTTTTAACTAAACTGCAGGAAATGTAACCAAGCGTTATTTATATACATTTTGGGTGAAGCTAATACTATCCAATATTTAGTAGCACATTCATCCTATCAGCAGATATTATACGAATTGTATAACTCACACTCTCAACTTTAATATTGCTGGTATTTGAGACAATCCTGTTAAGTCTTGTCTAAGTGTATGTTGAGGAGGTCTGTCTGAGTAAATAATAGTATGACTTCATTCAAGATGATATACAACCAGCAAACTGTACATCTTTTGCTATGGAATTTGTCTTATATTAGTCTTTAAGAAATAATCTTTCCATTAACTAAACATTAACCATGCTGTATAATGTTTAATGTAAGGATATTTGCAACTGTACAGATAAAAGCTGGTGAAGGCTTGACCAAAATTCATTACTTTTTTATTTGCTTAATGCAAAAACCTGTAAGATATACAAAAAGATGAAGTCGAGGTTGTTGAAAATTAAATTTTGTAATATGGATTTTTAAATGGAATCGAAATATAATGTTCAACTGCAAAAAAAGAACCAGCAATTCACTAATAATGTGGAAATTTAACCCTCATTTCTCTCCCTCTTTAAGAAGTTTATCAAACCAAATTCTTTTTTTCAATTTCCTACCCAGACTATGAGGAAGGCAGATCTCACATGCCGTCTGAGGATTGTTAACATGTGGCGAAGTGTTTCCCAAAATGCATTACTTTTATATTCGTTTTATGGTAAACCAGTTAGGTATAAAAAATCTTTTTATGCAAAACCCATAAGGTATACAAAAATATGAAAGAAATCGATGTTGTTGAAATTTAAAATTAAATTTTGTATTATGAATTTTTTATTGGAATTGAAATGTTATGTTTAACTGCAAAATAACTAAATAAGGAGCCTGAAATTGACAAATTATGAGAAAATGTAACCCCTATTTCTCTCCCTCTTTAAGAAATTTATCAAAATCAATTTTTCTTGTAAGTTTCTTACCTAGAAAATGACGAAAGCAGATGATCTCATATGCCTTCTGAGGCTTGTTCTAAACATGTGGAGAAGTGACTTGGGGATTATCCACTCCTTGCTGCCTGAGTGGGTAAACCATTTTGGATGGTAGTCAAGGTTCAGATGTTGTGTAGGAAAGAGAAATGAGTGTCAGACTTGTCAGTTAGCTGCAAATCAGAACAACACTATATGGTTCGAATTCCACATACAGCTGTTGGTCCCTTAGTTTCCCTAGCTATTAATATATAAATAGCTCTTTCTGAGGAACAGTGGTCCTTAGTTAGTAAGAATGACTACACTCATTCTTCTACACTTATCAAACTCATTCAACCCTCATATTCGTCCATATCTTGACAATCATCATCTTAATAATGAATAATGACGGTCTTTGCAAAAAGAAGTGCTTACATAACACTCAGAGTCGCCTAAATACCTGCGATGCCACTAACCTTCATTGTTGCAGTGGACCCATCAATGTGGTAGTGCTTTGAGTTTTTACAGTCACACCACTGTCGGTTCAAGATTCATGGGCCATCAAGCAGTAGGTACACAACCGTAAAGTGGCGTTTAACTGAGCTTGATTGGATCACGACCATAAGAAATCCGGCTTGGATTAGCACTTGGTACAAAGTAATTTCGGTCCCCTAATTACTATTTTACCCTTTAGGAATTAGCTATTTTACTCTTTAGTCTTATATATGAGTCTGGCTCTAGTAGTTGAGCTGATAACACGCTCCGGTCTGTCTCTCGCTACTGATAAGCGTTTCTAGTCGTTGCGTGCCTGTGTCGTTTGGCTCTGACTTGTGTCGTATTTTTTTTAATTATAAATATTCATGTTAGTTATCCTCCATAATTAAATAAATATGACGTCGATCTGTGGTGTCTGCAGTCAAGCCTGTGCATCCGAGGCTTCTGAGTCGGTAGTGAAGTGCGTTGGCTCTTGTGATACGTTCTTTCACTATCGATGCATTAAGGATGATGTAGACGGGAAGAAAAAACGAGGAAGTCGCAAGTGGTGGTGCAAGGACTACCGTAATGTTCCATCCACTAACAGCAGTACCAAATCAACATCGTCTGAACTGACTAAAGACTTCCTAATCAGAGTCCTGGACCAGTTTAAGGAGCAAGTGTTTGGGGAGTTGAAGGTATTTGGAGGTGAAATGGCTGGCCTTTCCACCTCTGTACAGTTCATCTCCGATAAGCTGGACACTGCCAACACACTTATGGCAGAAATAAAATCTGAGTTGGCGGCAGTTAAACAAGAAAATGTGAACCTTCGAGATAAGAATGCAGCACTATCCGTCGAAGTAGCTGATCTTAGAGATAGAGTGCGGTCACTGGAACAATATACAAGAAAGAACAATATTGAAATAAGTGGAGTTCCTGTGACACCGAAGGAGGACATCATCACTCTAGTGAGGGATGTGGGTGCTGCCATCGGGGTGGAGGTGCAGGACAGTCACATCTCAGCAGTACACAGAATACCCTCCTTCAAGAAGGATTGGACTCCGTCGATTGTGGTCCAGTTTACCAGCCGTGTCACAAAGGACTCTTGGCTCACCAAGTATAAGGAGGTAAAAACTGTCACTGCCAACCAGGTAAATTCCTCATTTCCTCAGCATCGAGTGTATATAAATGAACACTTGTCACCCGAAAACAAATTGTTTCTGGCCAAACTGAAACAAAAGGGCAGGGAGGTAGGCTATACCTACGTGTGGAGCCGCGAAGGTAAATTCTTCGTCAGGAGAGCAGCAGGAGAAAAGTGTAGAAGAATTAACACTTATGATGAGCTTAACAGCCTCAAGTAAATTTACTGGTGATTGTCTAAAGATTATCTACGAAGATTTTGGTTCTGTTTTCCACCAAACCCCTCCACTCTATCGGATGTTTTGTTACTTATCTCTGGTTGTTTTGCTTACATCTGCTACACCTCTTAATTTTATTATTTATGTTTTTTATGTACTAATTTATAGTTAAAAATAAGAAAATGTAAATATGTAATTTCATACAGATACTGAAAGTGAATCCTGTTACAACTTAAGTTTAAGTAATTTTTTTTATAACAATACAGATAATTTTAATGGTAAATTAATTTACAGTAATATATGGAGCATGAGAAGAAATTTCAATAGCTTTTTAATAGATTTCAATAAAATTAGTTGTAAACCTCAGTTTATTATTTTTAGTGAGATATGGATAGGTTTTTTTTATTTTTTATTTGCAATATTTTTTTTCAGACGCCACAGGAGTGTTTTTTTATGTGGAGCTAGACTGCATGTATTCATATATGCATTTTTAATGGATTATTTTATTTTACCTTGCCACACAACTAGATTAAGTGGCCAGTATATTTCCAAACAATTTATTTGTTATATTGTTGTAACTTAATTGTGGAAATAAATTCATTTATATCATTTATTTCATATTGGGGGGGGGATAAGGAATGATACTCTGAAAGCCACGTTGGACTGGGTGGTGTGAGGTGCCCCTCTGAAGGTCTTCGATGCTATGAGCTAGACCGTGCCCTCTAATTAAACCTGATGCCAGTCGAAAAAGTGTTATATTGCCCTAAACAACATTAGTTTTGTATTTGAAAAATGGGCTGAATGTATGAAATAGTTTACAATAATTTACACTGAAATAAGTTATACACAATTTTAACCTTATACCTCTTGGTTCTGGTGTATAGTGAAAAGGTAAAAAAAGTATACTCACGGACAGACATCGATTGGAAAATATATAATTATGTTAAATATCAAATATTACTTATCAATAACTGGGAATTTCAGGCACTTAATGTTACAGTAATGAATATGCAGCTCTATTTCAAATGTAAAATAATATATTAATACCAGGGGACACCCTTGCACGCTGCACGTGCAAACCCTGTCTCTCACTGCACTTATGACTTCTCAGTCTGTGACTTTCAACTACAAATATTAGTAGGTAAAATGTATTAAGTAAAGTCATAAAATTACATTTATTTACAATATCTCACTCGGACATTACTTGGTTGATACCTATTAGTATAAGCACCCAATGAGCATATTTCAAACGTTTTCAATTCATTTATTTTTGTTTATCAGCTGAAATTAATTAAATAAAAAAAATAACTGCACTCGATTACCATTGAAACCTTAACCCTCGCCAGCAGTTATTTTTTTCCTAACCGGCAGGCAATTTTCAGTCGATTTACAGACTATTTTCTTAAATACAAAAAAATAATTACATAGTGTAAGCCTACTAATGTTTGGTATCATTATGAAAAGAATAGGCTATTATATTATATAGTATACATAAAATGTATCAAAACAATTTATATTTTTTTCCCCGGTAACTTGAATAAAAATATTTCTTCAAACAAATTAAATTGGGTGGGGGTAAACTCTACAAACAATGATGTAATAATAAAATTTAAAAATGGAAGATAGTCAAGACATTCTAAATTTTATGTAGTTTTAGGAAATATATACATGTATTTATAATGAATGATACATATATAAATAAAAATACTGCACTCCAAAAACTGTATACACTACACAGCAATAAAAATTGGTTACTATAGTAATAAAAAATTACAGAAATTTTGTATAAATACTACAGAGTGTTAACATACACTATTATTTATATAAAAACATGCTCTACAAAGTAAATAACTTTTTTGTATGTTTATCGTGGTGTTCATAGGTGTGCGCTTTTAATTAATAATTATAAATAAAAAAGAACCCAGTATAACCTTTTTGCATTGAATTTGCATTGAATTAGTTTAATTTGCATTGAACTATTTTGCTAGCCTACACTTATGTTTCATTATAAATAACTCATCACTATGTAGTAATCACTAACTATGATACTTATTACAACATATAAACACTATATAACACTTATTTTGATAATACACACAATTATTATACCGCAGAAAAACGCTACATCTCTGTTTATAAACAGCAAATATGAGTCGTAACTTTACATCTTCTTATTCGATCATATGTTACTCCTACAACAGTGTGTCGTATACCACTGCAATCTGCAACTCATGTAGCGTCTAGTGGCATTGGCATTATTTGTGTAGCGTAAAAACTCGTACTGTAATAAGTGATTAACGGCACTGCTGCATTTAAAGGCGGTGAACCGCACTAAATTTGGATATGAATAAAACCATCCTTACAACCTTCCCTGGTTTAACATTATTAATATCTGTCCTTCTCAATATTACAGACACCTTTATTTACGTTCCAACAGCTGTTAAAATTGTATGGATATAATTATTTACATTTGGATAATTGTTACTTTTCAATTAATTTAAATCCTCTCGATGTTATTCTTATGTGCGATAAAAGTACATTGAGGGCTTCCTGTGCTCCTCAGGGTGAAAATATTAAAAAATGAAGACCTTATTGCTCAACTACGAACAGAAGCAAGTTATTTGAGACCTCATCCGTTTTAAGTTGGTCAAGAAATAAGGGAAGAATTGCGTTGACAAAAAAATGGCTTCATGTATTATGTATTAGGATATATCAGATATATGTATCTTTGATTCTACGCTATAAAAGTTTTATCCAACCTGCCGCTAAAGCAGCATACTGAGACTGCATAACTCTGGTCTTGTCTGAAAATAAAACCTTTTTCCAGTCGTCCACATTCCAGTGTACATGATCACGAGCAAATCTTAGTCTTGCCACTGTGTGACATGTGGTGAGAAGAATTGTTTTTATATTTTATACAAATGCAGACCTTCTGCTGTTCAAATCAGCTTCTCTGAGTTGCCTACTGTACTGCACTTTAAGGGTGGTCATTCTTTGTAAAGTGCTAACAGTAAGGAATCAATCATCTACTCTGGTTATTGTTCATAGTCTTCTAGAGTCATGTCCAGTTTCCAGAAATTGTCTTGCGTCTCTTCCAGTACCTAGTTGTATTAGGGAAGTGTACACCAAAACGTCTAGCCACTTCTCATTGTGAATGCCCCTATTGTAATAAAAGTATGGCTACACATGGCTCAGCTGTAGTTATAGTCTTGAATACACAAAATACTACAATATTCAACTTGTTCAAACAAAAGCTAAGAGGAGAATGTAATGAAGACTACAAACGACTTGATTTAATCTTTGAGCTTTAGCTAAAGTAATAATATAAAATTATGAACAGGTTGTGATATGTTTTTGCTTCAAGTGAAATGAATGGACTTTGGTCGGCCTATGATCAAAATAAGATAAATTGTATTTGTATTATCCAAGATAGCAATAAACAAATAAGGTGGTGTAAAACTTTATCTTCGATAAAACTACTGATTTACTAATAAAACTACAAAATAATTACTATATAAATAGAAAAAATGCAGCAATTTTTTATTTCATATTGATGAAAATAACAGTAAATGAGGAATTCGGATATGTAACAATAATTTTTGTATATTAAGGGGTTTTGATCTGTGATTTTTCAAAATATAGTCAGTATTCTTCAAATAGGACCGGTTTTAGGGCCAGCAGTCAAAGTGTGGAGATGTTTGATGGCTTGTCTTTCAGTTGGCTGAGCTTTGTTGCCAGTTCAGGAGCACTACAAAGCTTCATTTGTCACCTTTGTTATAACGATATACCATCTGTCCTGAACTTTAAAGTTGAGCACTATACCTACGATAATAAAATATCTCTCCTGATCACCGATGCATGAGACCATTTGACTTTTCAATAATAATGTAATCTGGTTGTTTGGTGGACTAAAAACAAATCCGTGGCAGTTTATTTTTCAAAGAACTAACTAACTAATTTGTCATTCTTATTTTATGGAATTAGTGATTATATAAAATTTAAAAAACACATATTGTTAGGGATATTGGCAACACATAAACTCCAAGTTTATGTGTTGATCTTCTCTGAACACATAAACTTTTATTTCACTATATGCACGTACTTTAAGTTTTTTCTTGTGAACTTGAAAATAAATTTTCTGCTTATAAATATTGTGAGTTTCAGTATATATGTCTGTTTCATTTTTAATAACTGGACAAGTTTCACTTTGATTTTAATTTTTTTCACCTTCCTGAGACATTTTGGTTTACATACGTTAATATCACTGAAGAGTTTTCACCAATTTTATTATATCTACTTTGTCGGCACTGGTAGCGCAGTGCTGTAACCCAGCTACATGGGGACAAAGTGTTTAGGAGATTGAAGGCGATAGGTTGGATGCTCGGTCCTCTTAATACCGACATAGCGTCCGCTTGATGGTTGCTATCGGCGTGGACACTACTAGAGAAGTCTGGGGTATCCAAGTTGGGTGGTAATCATTGTGCGGATGTTGTGTGGGGGAGATAACTGAATATCAGGCTTGTCAATTAGCTGAAAATCAGACCAGCACTACGTGGTTCGGATTCCACATAAAACTGTAGGTCCCTTAGTTGCCCTGGCTGTTGGGCTATTAATAAATTGCCCTTTCTGAGGAACAGTTGAACTCAGTTAGTAACCAGACTACACTCATCCACACTCATCCTACACTCATATAACCATTCATATTCGCCTTAAAATACGCACAACATTGTGTCGGCGTCTCATATGTAAGAATGTAAGAACTATGTGGATTGTCAAATATTTTTAATGGCAATTGGGTTTGTTTTTAATGGCAAGTAGGTTTGTTTTTAATGGCAAGTAGGTTTGTTTTATGCTTGACAGGTCATTGGATTACGTCAATATTATTTGGAATATAGACTTTTGGTTTACATAGAAGCAGTTGGTAAGGTCGTCTAGAATAAATTCCTCTCCTGGTTCGTTCAGTGTGGAAGTTTCTAGAGTGAAGTAGAGTGGAAGTGCATTTAGAATGAACTTACTGTTTGGTAGTCCTTACACTCTGACAGATTAGTTATTTCTCTATATAGTGCTTCATGACCACTGTGATTAGTTGGAGACCATTTGTTTAAGAGTTTTAAAACTTTTTGCTCAAAAGATCCATTGGTTTGTCCATACTTTTGGATAGTCCGTATATATAATGACAATTGTAGGTGTTTTAAGATGCTTAACACAGCATTTAATTGTTGACTATGTCACCAGACTCACACTCCGCTAGTTAAGGCCTTTTCTCAAGAGGTGCTTGTTTAGACCACTAAAAAAATGAA
The DNA here is from genome assembly GCA_035578905.1 of Stictocephala bisonia. NCBI lineage: Eukaryota > Metazoa > Arthropoda > Insecta > Hemiptera > Membracidae > Stictocephala > Stictocephala bisonia. The sequence goes on from JAQJVL010000228.1 coordinate 422,912, forward strand.
AAAGCATGATTAAACCAAAATTTAGGCATAGTAAAATTTAACTACAGCAAATTAAAATCTAAAATACATAACACTCCCCTCCTCCTTTTTAAGCTTCTTCATCTGTTTTCTTTGTTAATACTTTGTTCACTTTATGATGAATTCAGAAAGTGGATCACTGGCTGTTCACTTTATGCAAGATGAATTCAGAACGTGGCATTACTGGCCCGGGCCTAAAACCAGAAAGTTCTGATGTGGGATACTGAAGAGCAGAAGTACAGCTGGACAAGGTCAAAGTCCTTTGCGCATAGTCACCTGGACCGTCCTTATCCCACCAGAGGTAGCAAATTGTTAGGCCTAAGCTCAGGTCAACTGGCACCCTCTTTCATACAGCTGCCATCCCTGGGATATCTGAAGTAGCTATCAGCAACTTTGGTGATCAAGATACATGTTCGTTGAGAGACTGACTGGGTTTTTAACAAATATGTTTGCTGCAAGAGTGATTGGGTCTTCAAGATACTGTATGATAGGAGAGTAACTCAGTCTTCAAGACACATACTCGTTGGGAGAATGACCGGATCTACAAGATAGGTATACTTTGGAAGAGTTACTGGGTCTTTAAAACACATTTACGAGTGAAGAGTAACTGGGGCTTCAAGACACATGTACGTCAGGACTGGTTTTTCAAGACACACGTTTGCAGCGAGAGTGGCTGGGTACTTTTAGGGAATGACTGTGGGAGCGGTTTGTCAAGACTATCTTAAAGTGTGGATTGTAAAAGCGTTTTTTTTGAGTGGTTGGTTTTGTATGTCGAAAAAAAGGTGAATTTTCAAGACTTGTACTCTTGTTTTAATTATGTTTCAATACAGATACTTTATGACCTCTTTTGATGAAAATATGCTCATTATGAAAATGAAAATGCTCACGATGAAAATATGCTGTGTTGGAAGTGGTGAAACACATTATGTATAATTTTACATCATGAATTATACCTTGAAAAATTAAGTTTCTTTGAAATTCAGCCTTATAGAACAGAGATAACATTAATAATACGTTCTTTTTCTCCTTTTCATTAATGATCTTCCCAAAGGAGTTAATGGGGCAACAACATGCCTATTTGCAGATGATACTACCCTTGCTCTGAAAGCTTGTAATAGCTTGGAGTTAGAAGTCAAAGCATTTACAGGATCTAGTTCTGTTCTACAGTGGGCTAATCAAAACAAATTGGAAATCAATAGTTCTAAGACAACAGTTGTAGAATTCAAAATTAACCATAGTAAAAGATCAGATATGATTTCTTATTATATTGCAGACGAAGCTGTAATACCCAGCACAGTGGTAAAGTTCTTGGGTGTCCTAATTGATAGTAACTTAAAATTCAATCTCATATTGATTCAGTCTGCAAAAAGCTTTCAACTGGTATTTTTCTTTTAAAAACTCTTTCTAAATTTTCTGAGAGTGACGTCTTACTTTCAGCTTATTATGGTATTAATCATCCTTTTCTGACATATGCTGTTACAATCTGGGGTCACGAGTCGGTCAGAACTAATTTTGTTTTTAAATTACAAAAGCGAGCATTAAGAACTGTTTTCAAAAAACACCATTTTTCTTGTAATTTCTTTGTAGATTTTCTTGTAGGACACTTTTCTTCGATAACAAGGTTTTAACATTTCCCTCAATATACATCCTTAATACCCTGAACTTTTACTGTATTAAACTTCATCCACAACGTTCACAAAACAATGCTCGTTACAATTTTAGAAATCATTCTATTGACATTCCATGGCATAGAACTTCTTTTTTTTAAGAGACATACTAATTACAATGCTGTAAAGATGTTTAATGCTCTACCTGCCTCTGTTAAGGAGAATGTTGATGATGTTGTTGGCTTTGGGAAGGCGCTGAAAGGTCTTCTGTTAAGCAAATGTTATTATAGGGTCAAGGACTTCTTAACAGATCAAATAGATACTATTTAGTTGTATTTTGTAAGAATGTTCTGTTTAGATTAATGACCCTATTATACAGTGGTTGTACTGTCAAAATAAAGTGATTTGATTCTGATTCCGATTCTTTGAAAAACTTGAAAGATAAGTAAAAGCAAATTGAAATTAGTGAAGAACAGCTGAGAGTTCCAAAGCCTGTCCATATGACTAGAGTGATTTGTACAATTTCTCGGGTAAGATCATAGAACAACGTTTACCTCCCGTTGAAATCAAACTATCATAACTTCTCTAAGTAGATGGCTATTAGATCAGTCTTGAATAACACAGCTCTACACAAATATGTGGCAATTTAACATAATTTAGTTGGAAATATATTAATAATATATTTTAGATGCATCTATCAACCACCGCTTTTCAATTGAAAGAAAATTTGGGTTTTCCTTTTTTCTATCGAAAAAATGTTTGCTTTTTTCTATAGCAAATAAAGTGTCTGCATGTTAGTAAAATCCCTTTTTTTTAACTTCTATACTGTGTAACTATTATATTGTGGTTGTCTAGAAAATTACTAATTACAGTATTATAATGTAAACCCTCTTTTGGTTGGATATAATTATCGCTCCTAATAATTTCTGTATCGTACAAAAGTTTATTTCATAGATATTTGCACCCTGTTAACTCAAATTAATCAAATTTTTTATCCTTTAGTCCCAACAAAGCTACGACTTTAAATTGAATCAAATAGCTAATGTTATATGATTAATTATTATATTTTTTCAATATTTTAACAGAAAAATTACAAAATATCCCAAGATTTCAACAACTAAATGGTTTGATTTCATTTTATTTTGATTTAGCTATTTAAAAACCTCACAATGATCTACTACAAGTTTCTTCATACTTAATGCGTTCTTTGTTCATGTCATTTTTAACCACGTCAATAAATAACAAAAGCGAGGTTGCAACAAGTGTTATAGATCATGTGGTGACAGGACAGCTGCTTGCAAGTTGATAGATGCACCATGAGCTGACCTCAAGTAAATTATGTCAAAGTCCTATTGTGCACTGTATTCAGTATCACAATGCTTTCCAAGTTTCTCTGCGAGTTCATTCAAATAATAATGATTCTTTTTGCTGTTGATTTGTTGCAACCAAATATCAAGGTTCCTATACAAGAGGTTGCCTCATACAAGTATGCATCTGTATCGCGCAGGTAGCATTTACATCATAGGGAGGCTTCAGCTCTATTTTTTCTATCTTCACTGCTGTAAACAAAGCAAACCGCAACAATTTAAAACATCTGGTAGTTGTACTCTTGGAGACACTTTAGTCAGCGTTGTTTAATTTTGAATACGGTTTTGTTTTGAATTGTGAATTCATATGACTATAACTGATTTTAATATTGATATTATTTAGTAGTTACTAATTAATTATAACTCAGCTACACATGAAGAAAGATAATTTGCTGCTTTAAATTAATATTAAAATACCAGAAATTTAAATAATTCTAAAATAATCTTGAAAACAATGGATTAATGAGTTTTAATATGTAGTTTTAATTGTTCAGCACACTGTGGAGTCTCCCTCTAACGTCACAACTCAGCTTATATAGACCGTATGAGAATGAGGCAACCTGTTTTATTAGAACCTTGACCAAATATCATAGAAAGATCTTAGTTATTTTGTCAATGAAGGAAATTCATGACATAAAATAGCCCTGGTTAGTTACTTTGTTTTATTTGTTTTAAATAGATGTGAAAGTGAGTGAGCAATATTTCTTGTTTTTGAAGTCTATATAATGTACTTCTAAATTGTTTAATAGACATGCATATTACTTTAGGTGGATCAAATGTTTATGTCATGACAGTGATCCTATTAAAACATAATATTATTCTTCTAACCTAGTAAAAAACTGTATTGTGTTTCTCAGTTTTTTTACTTTCCTCGCACAAACACCAGGCGGTTGGTTTTTTGAAACGGTTACAAAAAACATGAGAAGCTCATTCTCTAAAAATTAAAAGAGGTAAGCTGAGTGAGGAAAGGAGAAAAATAAAAAAAGAAAAGAAAATTAAGAACCTAAGTTAACACAACCCTTCCCTACTAAACCATTGTTCTAGTCCGTGAAGTCTTTCAGACCACCAAGAATTAACATCCAAAATATGTTACAAAAATGTCTTCTCTGATAGGAAGTATTAGTAGGAAAGGGCTGGGAGACGGCCAAAAACCAGGAATGAAGTCACCTGATAAGATGCAATAGACACAGCGAAGATCCAAAGCTGCACATTAATCAATACCAATTTAATTTTATATGAAAACGAACAGCTAATTTGATGTATAGCTTGGTATTTTTTTCCATTTTAATTTCTGTAAACATTATTACAAATTTCTCTCCAGGCAAAACAAATATATGATTCAGATAAGGGTTATAAGATAGGGTTAAGGGCTATATACGAGTACTACAATACTACGTTAGAATGTCATCTTTAAACATTGTTTTATTCCATATCGATATTCTGTTTTGAGAGGTATATTGCATTCATTTACTGATAACAGTGTGTTTTACAATACCTTTAACATGTGACTTCAACCCTGCCACAACATGGCCAGATATTATTTTTTTCTACAATTTTAAAGTTAGGTTAATAAAGAAACATACAGAAGATGTTGGTAAATATTCCAATCAGATAACAATATCAGAATGGAGAAATAACATTTTAAGGTCATGGGTGAAAATGTTCAGATGCTTATAGACGACAATGTTTGTTGTAGACAGTGTTTGTTGTAGTTCGTAAAGCTAGGATTCACGTCCATCATAAATAACAATTACTGTGAAAACAACCCAGTTATCAGATCCTATGACAATTTTGTAGAGATAAGAATGTTTGTTGTTGATAGTAAAGCTTTGGGGTGGCATCCTGTATAGATAACAATCACAAACCTGTGAAAACAACCACTGGGACACATGCAACAAACACTGCAATAGGATCTGATAACTGTATCAGATCCTATTGCAGTGTTGTAGAGATAAGAATGTTTGTTGCAGTTCGTGGACCTAGGAGTGGTTACCAGTATTGAGAACAATCACAAGCCTGTAGAAACAGCTCGCAAAGGCCAGGAAGTGTGTATCAAGATCGAGCCCATCCCTGGAGAGGCTCCTAAAATGTTTGGCAGACATTTTGACGAAAAGGACTTCCTTATCAGCAAGGTAAGTTCCAATATTCCAATTATTTAATTTACTCAATTCACTTCAGAATCGTAAAACATTTATAAATAAATATTTATAATTATTTTGCGCGTGATAGTATCGATATCGTTAGCCATAAATGTTACATTTTGTAGGAAAATCTTTTCTGCAAAAATTATTCAGATTGTAGTAATATTAATAATGAGACGAATAATTTACATTTTATAAACAAGTAATTTAACTCATAAGCGCTGTCTCCGATTTTCACTTTCAGTCCTGTTAAATTTATTTTTACTTCCATGAGGACACCACTCATTCATTCGACCCCTGTGGCTCTGACGTCATCGGCATGCCGATATCCACGTGCCTGGCCCAGTTTCCCCTGTCTTAGGTCGTTTCCCTCCCATTCAATCCAGAGCTCACCCTCTATGACGTCACGGTTTGCCACGTGCTTGACCCACTTACCACGACCTTATTTTATTTTCGTGTTTGCCAACTTCGGATGTGCTATTTATAGTTGATTCAGCAAACCTTTGTCTGTGATCTCTCCAATAGTCCTTGACATCATCGCTGTTATTGTAATTTAGTTGCAAACAAAACAAGTTACTGCTAATTGTGGGTGTTTATATACATCCACCGTGATAGCTTACTTGGAGTGTGGCGTGTAGAACGACCCGTGATCAGATATCAACGTTTGAATATGAAGACTCGCCAGGAATACATCTACCTCGATACAGTTTTGTGCTAACTCGTCCAGGTGCGATCTCGTCCAGGACCCAAATTCCTTGAAAAAATGTAAACACATCCAGGCTGGTTTCACGCATCAGTTAACAGTCTAATTGAGTCCACCCCTACGGGTTCACTACCTGCCAAGGATTTGAGCATGGTTCATTCATTTGACATACCTATGGGACATATTGGTCATCTGGTTTTTGTGCCTCCTCTCTGAGTAAGGGTGTAATACTTGTCTGGTATTATTGCATACCTAACATGTCTGGTATCACAGAGCGACTTGCAGTTCATAATTTCGTCGTTATCGAGGTAGTTTCTCTACGCCGAGACTGGACGTTTTGAAGGGAGGAAAAGAAACTGCTCCTGGAATATAATATATCTGCTGCGATATAAATAATAGTCAAAATAAGATAAATCTGCTTTTATCTTTGGTAGGTGAATAAATTGGTTGGTATTTGGTAATTGGTTGAGTCACAGTCAAAGTTCCATAGCAAACAGAAATTTTTGAAAGGGATTAGCTGATAACTACTGTTTGTCACAAGGGACTTATATTTATTAGAATTTCAAGTAGAATTTAATGAAATTGTTAAATTTATTATTGACTTTAAATTTAAAAAATTGATGTGCAAAACAGTAGCTAGTACGCAAGACAGGCATTAGTTGTATCCGTCCAGCTCAGCGAGAGGGTCTGGAGGGTTAATTCCGGCCTTGGGTTAGTTCAGTTCCGAGATGCCTCCTTATCCACTGGCCACCTCCCGATAGCGGATCACTCAGGTTTAAGGACCGAATCATAAACGCAATTTCCCGGAACCGTTGGAAGAGATAGCTCTTGGACGAGTATGCACGACATACATCCCTCGGTACGGTTACCGCACGTCCGGGATTAACAAATACGTTAGTTTCGAGTTATACTAAATCACTAATTATGCCTAACAATTGAATTTCTTAAAATATGTCTAGGTGAAACTGTAAAATACTTCCATCATAAAGTCACTGGTTGTTGTAATGTAATAAATAATACTGACTGTAAATAAGTGTATTAGTTTTATTTTATTCTACCGAAGAAGTGTGCATTTTTTAGTTTTTTTGTGTTGTAAACACAATCTACCGAGTTAGTCCAAAACCTGGATACACCTGTTAGTGTGTTGGTGTAGAACAACCGAACTCAAGTAAAAAGTGTATTGGTCTTATGTGTTTGATGTGGCAAACTGATCCCCCTCAACTTGCCCCGGACGTGACGTCGGGAGCTAACATTTCCCCGTCAGTCCACGGCACGAGAGTACTTCAGCATGTCGCTGCCACTACACCTATCCCTAGCCTTCAACGAGGGTCTCACCCCAATATCTTCGGGGAGCTCTTGTACAGTGACTGACTATGATGACTCAGACAGCTGCGGCAATAATTTCGTCTTATTCGTCCGACATCCTTGACACTACTGCTTAAACTTAAAACTTTCGCGCGCCAATTCTTTGGAAACATGTTTTACACTTGTTTCTCTAATTTTGAGAAGTGAAACTTTTAGTTTTCTACATAAAATATTTTGTCAACTTTTAGTATACAACTTTGTTGTAAACGCGGATTAAGTGGGCCTTTTTTTTTAGTGTAAGCTTTAAAATTGCTATATTTGTAAATATTTGTTTAGCCCTAATAGTGGCAACTGACCAATTATTGGTCGATAAAATGTGTTCTCAAATTGGCAACCAACCAATTATTGGGATATAAAATGTGTTCTCACATTAACAACCGACCAATTATTCGTCGATAAAATGTCTTCTCAAATTGGCAACCGACCAATTATTGGTCGGTCGTGCATTGATGAGTTCAAGTTAATCTGGCGGCGTAATAAATTATTTAAATCGCAAAGGTACGTACACCATTCGAAAGGACAGATTCCTTAGTTGTTATTTCATGTACAAAACATCTACTAGTGATTAGTATTTACGATATAAGAAATAAAACAAAACTGTTACTTTTGATTGTTCAGTTTGCATCGCTCACAAAGCTAATCAGATGACGGAATTTGGTCATCTTCAAAAATTCACCGGTAACTTATTATTGCTGCTATGGTAATTCCAATTCCATCTATGGAATGGTAAGAAAAACATCTACAACTTGGATGTTGTAAGTTTTTCGCTATCACGTATGGTTTAGTCGCAGTACATTTTTCTGTAAATGTTTTTTTCTGACCTAATGTCTTATTGAATTGTTCTATAGAATCAATGTAATCTATTTTTCAAAACAAATAACTAGTTTGTATTTACATATGAGTTGCTGAACAATCATCATGTTGCTTGGGCAACCATTATTACATCATTGTCTATCGCCATACGAAACAAAAAGTACAACTTCCCTCCTGCGACTGACAACCTTCGTCTGCTTTCGATGCTATTACTTGTTGATGTGGTGTTTGTGTTTATAAACAGTTAGTTTACATCCAAAGTGAACATTTAATTTATTGTATTTAGTTTTATTTTGTGTTTTTATTTATTATTTGAGTGTTTGTGAAAGTGTTTATATAATCGAACGGTTTTTTAAGTGTTATTACAAAATGTTGTACGAATATAATTGATGATCGGAAATTGGTACTAATTTAGAAATTCCAAGACCCTGTTCACAATTAGTACTAATATTTACCAAAATATTTATATATTCTAAATCTACAATAAATTTGGAGCAGTTTGTATATCTTAAATTTTTAATAGTAAATACTTTAAATTTTTATATTGGTTTGAAAATGGTAATATGTTTGTAAATATTTATCGCACAAAACATACCATCCACTTCAAACATTTATAAAAATCAAATATATAACTTTTACAGTAAACCTTGCATATTTTCTTTTTACTCAAATCATTTTCTATAAATCTAAGTGTTACAAATTGGAATTTTATTATACTTTCAATTTTTTTAATGAACTTTTAAATGGTACTAATTTAGGAATTCCAAGACCTTGTTCACAATTAGTACTAATATTTACCAAAATAGTTATATATTCTAAATGTCAATAAATTTGGAGCAGTTTATCTTAAATTTTTTATAGTAAATACTTTAAATTTTTATATTGGTTTGAAAATGGTAATTTGTTTGTAAACTTGTATCGCACAAAACATACCATCCACTTCAAACATTTATAAAAATCAGATATATAACTTTCACAGTAAAACTTGCATATTTTCTTTTTACTCAAATCATTTTCTAGAAAAAACTAAGTGTTACAAATTGAAATTTTATTATACTTTCAATTTTTTTTTTTTTATGAACTTTTAAATACATATGTACATTTTTTAACATTTGACATAAGCCGACTATTTCACCTATAACTCAGAAACGCTTATGAGAGTTCCAAAATATTTCACTTTTTTACGTAAAAAAATAATTTTTCAGTTCATTTTTATATTTGATGTTTGGGGGGGGGGGATTATTTATATTTTTCAAGAAATGGCCTTTTGCAATTTACATTTTCAGAAACGTAAATTTTACGATTGTATAACCTGTAAAGTTGTTATAAAATAATATTATTTTATAGGTTTAGTATCAAAATAATGGCCATTTAGTTCTTATTAAAATGATATATAACATGATATGGTATTGATAATATTACTGTGTGTATGAACGTTTTTGTTTGGTGCCTGCAAATCAGTCAAAAAGACCTTGCCGCTGTTTTAATAACTGTTAAAACTATTAAAAATTCGTAATAAAGTTTAATTAGCATTATACAATTATCTGTCGTCATGTTTGGACTGCCCAGTATTTCACATTCACAGTGTACAGCTAACTTATTAGTTTGTTATTTAATTATCTGTCGTCATGTTTGGACTGCCCAGTATTTCACATTCACAGTGTACAGCTAACTTATTAGTTTGTTATTTAATTATCTGTCTTCATGTTTGGGCTGCCCAGTATTTCACATTCACAGTGTACAGCTAACTTATTAGTTTGTTATTTAATTATCTGTCGTCATGTTTGGGCTGCCCAGTATTTCACATTCACAGTGCATAGCTAACTTATTAGTTTGTTATTTCATTATCTGTCGTCATGTTTGGGCTGCCCAGTATTTCACATTCACAGTGTACAGCTAACTTATTAGTTTGTTATTTAATTATCTGTCGTCATGTTTGGGCTGCCCAGTATTTCACATTCACAGTGTATAGCTAACTTATTAGTTTGTTATTTAATTATCTGTCTTCATGTTTGGGCTGCCCAGTATTTCACATTCACAGTGTATAGCTAACTTATTAGTTTGTTATTTAATTATCTGTCGTCATGTTTGGGCTGCCCAGTATTTCACATTCACAGTGTATAGCTAACTTATTAGTTTGTTATTTAATTATCTGTCGTCATGTTTGGGCTGCCCAGTATTTCACATTCACAGTGTACAGCTAACTTATTAGTTTGTTATTTAATTATCTGTCGTCATGTTTGGGCTGCCCAGTATTTCACATTCACAGTGCATAGCTAACTTATTAGTTTGTTATTTCATTATCTGTCGTCATGTTTGGGCTGCCCAGTATTTCACATTCACAGTGTATAGCTAACTTATTAGTTTGTTATTTAATTATCTGTCGTCATGTTTGGGCTGCCCAGTATTTCACATTCACAGTGCATAGCTAACTTATTAGTTTGTTATTTCATTATCTGTCGTCATGTTTGGGCTGCCCAGTATTTCACATTCACAGTGTACAGCTAACTTATTAGTTTGTTATTTAATTATCTGTCGTCATGTTTGGGCTGCCCAGTATTTCACATTCACAGTGTATAGCTAACTTATTAGTTTGTTATTTAATTATCTGTCTTCATGTTTGGGCTGCCCAGTATTTCACATTCACAGTGTATAGCTAACTTATTAGTTTGTTATTTAATTATCTGTCGTCATGTTTGGGCTGCCCAGTATTTCACATTCACAGAGTATAGCTAACTTATTAGTTTGTTATTTAATTATCTGTCATCATGTTGGGCTGCCCAGTATTTCACATTCACAGTGTACAGCTAAATTATTAGTTTGTTATTTAATTATCCGTCGTCATGTTTGGGCTGCCCAGTATTTCACATTCACAGAGTATAGCTAACTTATTAGTTTGTTATTTAATTATCTGTCGTCATGTTTGGGCTGCCCAGTATTTCACATTCACAGTGTATAGCTAACTTATTAGTTTGTTATTTAATTATCTGTCGTCATGTTTGGGCTGCCCAGTATTTCACATTCACAGTGTATAGCTAACTTATTAGTTTGTTATTTAATTATCTGTCGTCATGTTTGGGCTGCCCAGTATTTCACATTCACAGTGTATAGCTAACTTATTAGTTTGTTATTTAATTATCTGTCGTCATGTTTGGGCTGCCCAGTATTTCACATTCACAGTGTATAGCTAACTTATTAGTTTGTTATTTAATTATCTGTCGTCATGTTTGGGCTGCCCAGTATTTCACATTCACAGTGTACAGCTATCTTATTAGTTTGTTATTTAATTATCTGTCTTCATGTTTGGGCTGCCCAGTATTTCACATTCACAGTGTATAGCTAACTTATTAGTTTGTTATTTAATTATCTGTCGTCATGTTTGGGCTGCCCAGTATTTCACATTCACAGAGTATAGCTAACTTATTAGTTTGTTATTTAATTATCTGTCGTCATGTTTGGGCTGCCCAGTATTTCACATTCACAGTGTACAGCTAACTTATTAGTTTGTTATTTAATTATCTGTCGTCATGTTTGGGCTGCCCAGTATTTCACATTCACAGTGTACAGCTAACTTATTAGTTTGTTATTTAATTATCTGTCGTCATGTTTGGGCTGCCCAGTATTTCACATTCACAGTGTACAGCTAACTTATTAGTTTGTTATTTAATTATCTGTCGTCATGTTTGGGCTGCCCAGTATTTCACATTCACAGTGCACAGCTAACTTATTAGTTTGTTATTTAATTATCTGTCGTCATGTTTGGGCTGCCCAGTATTTCACATTCACAGTGTACAGCTAACTTATTAGTTTGTTATTTAATTATCTGTCGTCATGTTTGGGCTGCCCAGTATTTCACATTCACAGTGTACAGCTAACTTATTAGTTTGTTATTTAATTATCTGTCGTCATGTTTGGGCTGCCCAGTATTTCACATTCACAGTGTACAGCTAACTTATTAGTTTGTTATTTAATTATCTGTCGTCATGTTTGGGCTGCCCAGTATTTCACATTCACAGTGTACAGCTAACTTATTAGTTTGTTATTTAATTATCCGTCGTCATGTTTGGGCTGCCCAGTATTTCACATTCACAGTGTACAGCTAACTTATTAGTTTGTTATTTAATTATCTGTCGTCATGTTTGGACTGCCCAGTATTTCACATTCACAGTGTATAGCTAACTTATTAGTTTGTTATTTAATTATCTGTCGTCATGTTTGGGCTGCCCAGTATTTCACATTCACAGTGTACAGCTAACTTATTAGTTTGTTATTTAATTATCTGTCGTCATGTTTGGGCTGCCCAGTATTTCACATTCACAGAGTATAGCTAACTTATTAGTTTGTTATTTAATTATCTGTCGTCATGTTTGGGCTGCCCAATATTTCACATTCACTGTGTACAGCTAACTTATTAGTTTGTTATTTAATTATCTGTCGTCATGTTTGGGCTGCCCAGTATTTCACATTGACAGTGTACAGCTAACTTATTAGTTTGTTATTTAATTATCCGTCGTCATGTTTGGGCTGCTCAGTATTTCACATTGACAGTGTATAGCTAACTTATTAGTTTGTTATTTAATTATCGGTCGTCATGTTTGGGCTGCCCAGTATTTCACATTCACAGTGTATAGCTAACTTATTAGTTTGTTATTTAATTATCTGTCGTCATGTTTGGGCTGCCCAGTATTTCACATTCACTGTGTATAGCTAATTTATTAGTTTGTTATTTAATTATCCGTCGTCATGTTTGGGCTGCTCAGTATTTCACATTCACAGTGTACAGCTAATGTATTAGTTTGTAATTTAATTATCTGTCGTCATGTTTGGGCTGCCCAGTATTTCACATTCACAGTGTATAGCTAACTTATTAGTTTGTTATTTAATTATCCGTCGTCATGTTTGGGCTGCCCAGTATTTCACATTCACAGAGTATAGCTAACTTATTAGTTTGTTATTTAATTATCCGTCGTCATGTTTGGGCTGCCCAGTATTTCACATTCACAGTGTATAGCTAACTTATTAGTTTGTTATTTAATTATCTGTCGTCATGTTTGGGCTGCCCAGTATTTCACATTCACTGTGTATAGCTAATTTATTAGTTTGTTATTTAATTATCCGTCGTCATGTTTGGGCTGCCCAGTATTTCACATTCACAGTGTATAGCTAACTTATTAGTTTGTTATTTAATTATCTGTCGTCATGTTTGGGCTGCCCAGTATTTCTCATTCACTGTGTATAGCTAACTTATTAGTTTGTTATTTAATTATCCGTCGTCATGTTTGGGCTGCCCAGTATTTCACATTCACTGTGTATAGCTAATTTATTAGTTTGTTATTTAATTATCCGTCGTCATGTTTGGGCTGCCCAGTATTTCACATTCACAGTGTATAGCTAACTTATTAGTTTGTTATTTAATTATCTGTCGTCATGTTTGGGCTGCCCAGTATTTCACATTCACTGTGTATAGCTAATTTATTAGTTTGTTATTTAATTATCCGTCGTCATGTTTGGGCTGCCCAGTATTTCACATTCACAGTGTATAGCTAACTTATTAGTTTGTTATTTAATTATCTGTCGTCATGTTTGGGCTGCCCAGTATTTCACATTCACTGTGTATAGCTAATTTATTAGTTTGTTATATAATTATCCGTCGTCATGTTTGGGCTGCCCAGTATTTCACATTCACAGTGTACAGCTAACTTATTACTTTGTTATTTAATTATCTGTCGTCATGTTTGGGCTGCCCAGTATTTCTCATTCACTGTGTATAGCTAACTTATTAGTTTGTTATTTAATTATCCGTCGTCATGTTTGGGCTGCCCAGTATTTCACATTCACTGTGTATAGCTAATTTATTAGTTTGTTATTTAATTATCCGTCGTCATGTTTGGGCTGCCCAGTATTTCACATTCACAGTGTACAGCTAACTTATTAGTTTGTTATTTAATAATCTGTCGTCATGTTTGGGCTGCTCAGTATTTCACATTGACAGTGTATAGCTAACTTATTAGTTTGTTATTTAATTATCTGTCGTCATGTTTGGGCTGCCCAGTATTTCACATTCACTGTGTATAGCTAATTTATTAGTTTGTTATTTAATTATCCGTCGTCATGTTTGGGCTGCCCAGTATTTCACATTCACAGTGTATAGCTAACTTATTAGTTTGTTATTTAATTATCTGTCGTCATGTTTGGGCTGCCCAGTATTTCACATTCACTGTGTATAGCTAAATTATTAGTTTGTTATTTAATTATCCGTCGTCATGTTTGGGCTGCTCAGTATTTCACATTGACAGTGTATAGCTAACTTATTAGTTTGTTATTTAATTATCTGTCGTCATGTTTGGACTGCCCAGTATTTCACATTCACAGAGGTATAGCTAACTTATTAGTTTGTTATTTAATTATCTGTCGTCATGTTTGGACTGCCCAGTATTTCACATTCACAGAGGTATAGCTAACTTATTAGTTTGTTATTTAATTATCTGTCGTCATGTTTGGGCTGCCCAGTATTTCACATTCACAGTGTACAGCTAACTTATTAGTTTGTTATTTAATTATCTGTCTTCATGTTTGGACTGCCCAGTATTTCACATTCACTGTGTATAGCTAATTTATTAGTTTGTTATTTAATTATCCGTCGTCATGTTTGGGCTGCTCAGTATTTCACATTCACAGTGTACAGCTAATGTATTAGTTTGTAATTTAAGTATCCGTCGTCATGTTTGGGCTGCTCAGTATTTTACATTCACAGTGTACAGCTAATTTGTTAGTTTGTTATTTAATTATCGGTCGTCATGTTTGGGCTGCCCAGTATTTCACATTCACAGTGTACAGCTATCTTATTAGTTTGTTATTTAATTATCTGTCGTCATGTTTGGGCTGCCCAGTATTTCACATTCACAGTGTATAGCTAACTTATTAGTTTGTTATTTAATTATCTGTCGTCATGTTTGGGCTGCCCAGTATTTCACATTCACAGTGTACAGCTAACTTATTACTTTGTTATTTAATTATCTGTCGTCATGTTTGGGCTGCCCAGTATTTCTCATTCACTGTGTATAGCTAACCTATTAGTTTGTTATTTAATTATCCGTCGTCATGTTTGGGCTGCCCAGTATTTCACATTCACAGTGTATAGCTAACTTATTAGTTTGTTATTTAATTATCCGTCGTCATGTTTGGGCTGCCCAGTATTTCACATTCACAGTGTATAGCTAACTTATTAGTTTGTCATTTAATTATCTGTCGTCATGTTTGGGCTGCCCAGTATTTCACATTCACAGTGTATAGCTAACTTATTAGTTTGTTATTTAATTATCTGTCGTCATGTTTGGGCTGCCCAGTATTTCACATTCACAGTGTATAGCTAACTTATTAGTTTGTTATTTAATTATCCGTCGTCATGTTTGAGCTGCTCAGTATTTCACATTCACTGTGTATAGCTAACTTATTAGTTTGTTATTTAATTATCCGTCGTCATGTTTGGGCTGCCCAGTATTTCACATTCACAGTGTACAGCTAACTTATTAGTTTGTTATTTAATTATCTGTCTTCATGTTTGGGCTGCCCAGTATTTGACATTCACAGTGTATAGCTAACTTATTAGTTTGTTATTTAATTATCCGTCCTCATGTTTGGGCTGCACAGTATTTCACATTCACAGTGTACAGCTAACTTATTAGTTTGTTATTTAATTATCCGTCCTCATGTTTGGGCTGCCCAGTATTTCACATTCACTGTGTATAGCTAACTTATTAGTTTGTTATTTGATTATCTGTCTTCATGTTTGGGCTGCCCAGTATTTCACATTCACAGTGCATAGCTAACTTATTAGTTTGTTATTTAATTATCCGTCGTCATGTTTGGGCTGCCCAGTATTTCACATTCACAGTGCATAGCTAACTTATTAGTTTGTTATTTAATTATCTGTCGTCATGTTTGGGCTGCCCAGTATTTCACATTCACAGTGTATAGCTAACTTATTAGTTTGTTATTTAATTATCTGTCGTCATGTTTGGGCTGCCCAGTATTTCACATTCACAGAGTATAGCTAACTTATTAGTTTGTTATTTAATTATCTGTCCTCATGTTTGGGCTGCCCAGTATTTCACATTCACAGTGTACAGCTATCTTATTAGTTTGTTATTTACTTATCTGTCGTCATGTTTGGGCTGCCCAGTATTTCACATTAGCAGTGTACAGCTAACTTATTAGTTTGTTATTTAATTATCTGTCGTCATGTTTGGGCTGCCCAGTATTTCACATTCACAGAGTATAGCTAACTTATTAGTTTGTTATTTAATTATCTGTCTTCATGTTTGGGCTGCCCAGTATTTCACATTCACAGTGTACAGCTATCTTATTAGTTTGTTATTTACTTATCTGTCGTCATGTTTGGGCTGCCCAGTATTTCACATTAGCAGTGTACAGCTAACTTATTAGTTTGTTATTTAATTATCTGTCGTCATGTTTGGGCTGCCCAGTATTTCACATTCACAGTGTACAGCTATCTTATTAGTTTGTTATTTACTTATCTGTCGTCATGTTTGGGCTGCCCAGTATTTCACATTAGCAGTGTACAGCTAACTTATTAGTTTGTTATTTAATTATCCGTCCTCATGTTTGGGCTGCCCAGTATTTCACATTCACTGTGTATAGCTAACTTATTAGTTTGTTATTTGATTATCTGTCTTCATGTTTGGGCTGCCCAGTATTTCACATTCACAGTGTATAGCTAACTTATTAGTTTGTTATTTAATTATCCGTCGTCATGTTTGGGCTGCCCAGTATTTCACATTCACTGTGTATAGCTAACTTATTAGTTTGTTATTTGATTATCTGTCTTCATGATTGGGCTGCCCAGTATTTCACATTCACAGTGTATAGCTAACTTATTAGTTTGTTATTTAATTATCTGTCGTCATGTTTGGGCTGCCCAGTATATCACATTCACAGTGTACAGCTATCTTATTAGTTTGTTATTTACTTATCTGTCGTCATGTTTGGGCTGCCCAGTATTTCACATTAGCAGTGTACAGCTAACTTATTAGTTTGTTATTTAATTATCTGTCTTCATGTTTGGGCTGCCCAGTATTTCACATTCACTGTGTAAAGCTAACTTATTAGTTTGTTATTTAATTATCTGTCATCATGTTTGGGCTGCCCAGTATTTCACATTCACAGTGCACAGCTAACTTATTAGTTTGTTATTTAATTATCTGTCGTAATGTTTGGGCTGCCCAGTATTTCACATTCACTGTGTAGAGCTAACTTATTAGTTTGTTATTTAATTATCTGTCTTCATGTTTGGGCTGCCCAGTATTTCACATTCACAGTGTACAGCTAACTTATTAGTTTGTTATTTAATTATCTGTCGTCATGTTTGGGCTGCCCAGTATTTCACATTCACAGTGTACAGCTAACTTATTAGTTTGTTATTTAATTATCTGTCTTCATGTTTGGGCTGCCCAGTATTTCACATTCACAGAGTATAGCTAACTTATTAGTTTGTTATTTAATTATCTGTCTTCATGTTTGGGCTGCCCAGTATTTCACATTCACAGTGTACAGCTAACTTATTAGTTTGTTACTTAATTATCTGTCTTCATGTTTGGGCTGCCTAGTATTTCACATTCACAGTGTATAGCTAACTTATTAGTTTGTTATTTAATTATCCGTCGTCATGTTTGGGCTGCCCAGTATTTCACATTCACAGTGTACAGCTAACTTATTAGTTTGTTATTTAATTATCTGTCGTCATGTTTGGACTGCCCAGTATTTCACATTCACAGTGTATAGCTAACTTATTAGTTTGTTATTTAATTATCTGTCGTCATGTTTGGGCTGCCCAGTATTTCACATTCACAGTGTACAGCTAACTTATTAGTTTGTTATTTAATTATCTGTCGTTATGTTTGGGCTGCCCAGTATTTCACATTCACAGTGCATAGCTAACTTATTAGTTTGTTATTTCATTATCTGTCGTCATGTTTGGGCTGCCCAGTATTTCACATTCACAGAGTATAGCTAACTTATTAGTTTGTTATTTAATTATCTGTCCTCATGTTTGGGCTGCCCAGTATTTCACATTCACAGTGTACAGCTAACTTATTAGTTTGTTATTTAATTATCTGTCGTCATGTTTGGGCTGCCCAGTATTTCACATTCACAGTGTACAGCTAACTTATTAGTTTGTGATTTAATTATCTGTCGTCATGTTTGGGCTGCCCAGTATTTCACATTCACAGTGTATAGCTAACTTATTAGTTTGTTATTTAATTATCTGTCTTCATGTTTGGGCTGCCCAGTATTTCACATTCACCGTGTACAGCTAACTTATTAGTTTGTTATTTAATTATCTGTCGTCATGTTTGGGCTGCCCAGTATTTCACATTCACAGTGTCTAGCTAACTTATTAGTTTGTTACTTAATTATCTGTCGTCATGTTTGGGCTGCCCACTATTTCACATTCACTGTGTACAGCTAACTTATTAGTTTGTTATTTAATTATCTGTCGTCATGTTTGGGCTGCCCAGTATTTCACATTCACAGTGTATAGCTAACTTATTAGTTTGTTATTTAATTATCTGTCTTCATGTTTGGGCTGCCCAGTATTTCACATTCACAGTGTATAGCTAACTTATTAGTTTGTTATTTAATTATATGTCGTCATGTTTGGGCTGCCCAGTATTTCACATTCACAGTGTATAGCTAACTTATTAGTTTGTTATTTAATTATCTGTCGTCATGTTTGGGCTGCCCAGTATTTCACATTCAAAGTGTATAGCTAACTTATTAGTTTGTTATTTAATTATCTGTCTTCATGTTTGGACTGCCCAGTATTTCACATTCACAGTGTATAGCTAACTTATTAGTTTGTTATTTAATTATCTGTCTTCATGTTTGGGCTGCCCAGTATTTCACATTCACAGTGTACAGCTAACTTATTAGTTTGTTATTTAATTATCCGTCGTCATGTTTGGGCTGCCCAGTATTTCACATTCACAGTGTACAGCTAACTTATTAGTTTGTTATTTAATTATCCGTCGTCATGTTTGGGCTGCCCAGTATTTTACATTCACAGTGTATAGCTAACTTATTAGTTTGTTATTTAATTATCTGTCGTCATTTTTGGGCTGCCCAGTATTTCACATTCACAGTGTACAGCTAACTTATTAGTTTGTTATTTAATTATCTGTCGTCATGTTTGGGCTGCCTAGTATTTCACATTCACAGTGTACAGCTAACTTATTAGTTTGTTATTTAATTATATGTCGTCATGTTTGGGCTGCCCAGTATTTCACATTCACAGTGTATAGCTAACTTATTAGATTGTTATTTAATTATCTGTCGTCATTTTTGGGCTGCCCAGTATTTCACATTCACAGTGTATAGCTAACTTATTAGTTTGTTATTTAATTATCTGTCGTCATGTTTGGGCTGCCCAGTATTTCACATTCACAGTGTACAGCTAACTTATTAGTTTGTTATTTAATTATCTGTCGTCATGTTTGGGCTGCCCAGTATTTCACATTCACAGTGTACAGCTAACTTATTAGTTTGTTATTTAATTATCTGTCGTCATGTTTGGGCTGCCCAGTATTTCACATTCACAGAGTATAGCTAACTTATTAGTTTTTTATTTAATTATCTGTCTTCATGTTTGGGCTGCCCAGTATTTCACATTCACAGTGTACAGCTAACTTATTAGTTTGTTATTTAATTATCTGTCTTCATGTTTGGGCTGCCCAGTATTTCACATTCACAGTGTACAGCTAACTTATTAGTTTGTTATTTAATTATCTGTCGTCATGTTTGGGCTGCCCAGTATTTCACATTCACAGTGTACAGCTAACTTATTAGTTTGTTATTTAATTATCTGTCTTCATGTTTGGGCTGCCCAGTATTTCACATTCACAGTGTATAGCTAACTTATTAGTTTGTTATTTAATTATCTGTCGTCATGTTTGGGCTGCTTAGTATTTCACATTCACAGTGTATAGCTAACTTATTAGTTTGTTATTTAATTATCCGTCGTCATGTTTGGGCTGCCCAGTATTTCACATTCACAGTGTATAGCTAACTTATTAGTTTGTTATTTAATTATCCGTCGTCATGTTTGGGCTACCCAGTATTTCACATTCACAGTGTATAGCTAACTTATTAGTTTGTTATTTAATTATCCGTCGTCATGTTTGGGCTGCCCAGTATTTCACATTCACAGTGTATAGCTAACTTATTAGTTTGTTATTTAATTATCCGTCGTCATGTTTGGGCTGCCCAGTATTTCACATTCACAGTGTATAGCTAACTTATTAGTTTGTTATTTAATTATCTGTCGTCATGTTTGGGCTGCCCAGTATTTCACATTCACAGTGTACAGCTAACTTATTAGTTTGTTATTTAATTATCTGTCTTCATGTTTGGGCTGCCCAGTATTTCACATTCACAGTGTATAGCTAACTTATTAGTTTGTTATTTAATTATCTGTCGTCATGTTTGGGCTGCCCAGTATTTCACATTCACAGTGTATAGGTAACTTATTTAGTTTGTTATTTAGAGAAACTAGTGATTTTCAAATCAAGTTTAAACTGAATGAGTAGTTACAACTTACATAACAAATTCGTCTGAGTCAATTCTTCAACCAATAAAATCACAATAAACATTTTTGAAAGAGCTGTACAATTTATTTTGTGTTCAACCAAAAGTAAGGCTCTCTAGATATTTCTAACATGTTGAGGAGTGCCCACTCACTGCAAGAACAAGAGTCCCATTGTTCGGCTCTGTAGACGGTTTGCTCCCTTCCGCATACTCTAATGTTGATATGGCTGATATTCGCGCTAAGCACAATTTATATTATCTTAAAAGAAAACAATTCTGATTATTCCCTTAGTTACATTCACCCCCTTCCCCCTCTGATGTCAGAAACCGCTCAAGTAAAATGATCTGTCTAACATTTGATGTTCCTGATATTAAATACATACCCTATTAATAATCTAAATGTTCTCAAACAACAACATATTTTGAGTGAATTGCTTAGTCTTGAACACTCCCTAAGAACGTGTTTGGAAGTGATTTACTTGGTGGTGAACACCTCTAAACACTAAGAACGTATATAGAGTGATTTCATAAGTGAGGAAATCCTCCTAAGAACGTGTTTGGAAGTGATTTACTTGGTGGTGAACACCTCTAAACACTAAGAACGTATATAGAGTGATTTCCTAAGTGATGAACTCCTAAGAACGTGGTTGGAAGTGATTTACGTAGTGATGAATAACTCTAAACACTAAGAACGTTTTTAGAGTGATTTTCAAAGTGATGAACTCCTCCTAAGAACGTGGTTGGAAGTGATTTACGTAGTGATGAATAACTCTAAACACTAAGAACGTTTTTAGAGTGATTTTCAAATTGATGAACTCCTCCTAAGAACGTGGTTGGAAGTGATTTACGTAGTGATGAATAACTCTTAAACACTAAGAACGTTTTTAGAGTGATTTTCAAAGTGATGAACTCCTCCTAAGAACGTGGTTGGAAGTGATTTACGTAGTGATGAATAACTCTAAACACTAAGAACGTTTTTAGAGTGATTTTCAAAGTGATGAACTCCTCCTAAGAACGTGGTTGGAAGTGATTTACGTAGTGATGAATAACTCTAAACACTAAGAACGTTTTTAGAGTGATTTTCAAAGTTATGAACTCCTCCTAAGAACGTGGTTGGAAGTGATTTACGTAGTGATGAATAACTCTAAACACTAAGAACGTTTTTAGAGTGATTTTCAAAGTGATGAACTCCTCCTAAGAACGTGGTTGGAAGTGATTTACGTAGTGATGAATAACTCTAAACACTAAGAACGTTTTTAGAGTGATTTTCAAAGTTATGAACTCCTCCGAAGAACGTGGTTGGAAGTGATTTACGTAGTGATGAATAACTCTAAACACTAAGAACGTTTTTAGAGTGATTTTCAAAGTGATGAACTCCTCCTAAGAACGTGGTTGGAAGTGATTTACGTAGTGATGAATAACTCTAAACACTAAGAACGTTTTTAGAGTGATTTTCAAAGTGATGAACTCCTCCTAAGAACGTGGTTGGAAGTGATTTACGTAGTGATGAATAACTCTAAACACTAAGAACGTTTTTAGAGTGATTTTCAAAGTGATGAACTCCTCCTAAGAACGTGGTTGGAAGTGATTTACGTAGTGATGAATAACTCTAAACACTAAGAACGTTTTTAGAGTGATTTTCAAAGTGATGAACTCCTCCTAAGAACGTGGTTGGAAGTGATTTACGTAGTGATGAATAACTCTAAACACTAAGAACGTTTTTAGAGTGATTTTCAAAGTTATGAACTCCTCCTAAGAACGTGGTTGGAAGTGATTTACGTAGTGATGAATAACTCTAAACACTAATAACGTTTTTAGAGTGATTTTCAAAGTGATGAACTCCTCCTAAGAACGTGGTTGGAAGTGATTTACGTAGTGATGAATAACTCTAAACACTAAGAACGTTTTTAGAGTGATTTTCAAAGTGATGAACTCCTCCTAAGAACGTGGTTGGAAGTGATTTACGTAGTGATGATTAACTCTAAACACTAAGAACGTTTTTAGAATGATTTTCAAAGTGATGAACTCCTCCTAAGAACGTGGTTGGAAGTGATTTACGTAGTGATGAATAACTCTAAACACTATGAACGTATTTGGAGGGATTTATAGTGATGGACACCTCCTAAGAACATTTTTGGATTCATTCATATTACAGTATTTACATTATCAATATTACACTAAGAACACAAGTATGTTTTTTGTGTCTTCCCACACAAACTATAAATACATGTTTAACAATTGCCTAACATTTTAACATAAATAAGTTAAGATAGTACAAGAATGAGTGTGGAATGTTGAATGTACGTATTTTTAAACCTAATAATTTATGAAAGTATTGGATATACTGTATTTGCAGTTTTCTCAAACAATGAATCAACT
The DNA here is from genome assembly GCA_035578905.1 of Stictocephala bisonia. NCBI lineage: Eukaryota > Metazoa > Arthropoda > Insecta > Hemiptera > Membracidae > Stictocephala > Stictocephala bisonia. The sequence continues at coordinate 445,908 of JAQJVL010000228.1, forward strand.
CGTACTTACATTCAAGGGAGGGACAGGTCGACCACGTGGCTCCTCCACCCCCACACTGACGTCAGCTCGGGCACCCGCCTACCGCCCCACTCTACATTTTATATGAAGGAAAAAAGCAAATAATTTATTGGCAATGCTGATATTCTTTCAAAATATTATATACATATTAAAAACATTTATTGATAAAAACCTTTACTTCTAATATTTATAAAATTAAACTTTTTTCAATATGCTTGTTCAATGATGAATTCTTTAACAAGCAACTTGATTAATTGTCTAACACATTTTCACATTAGTACTTTCAAAATGTAATGCAAGCTATTTAAATTAATTGCCGATATTAGAGTGTTTAATTGAAATAAGTTATCTAAAGTCAGAATTAGAAACTAAAACTTCAAAGTATTGAAGTTTTAGTAAAGTATTAGGCAACCACTATTGAAGTTGAGCCTAAATAGACATTGATAAAGTTGACTTTAATAGACATTAAATCGTTAATTTATAAAACAATTTAAATAGCGATTATTATGTTTTACCACCTAGTTACAATACATTCGGCCAACCAACTCAGATTACTCGGGCTATCTAGTCACCACTTGCCCTCACATATGACTCATGGTATTATAAAAACTATAAAGATATATTACTAATGTCTGAATTATAAAAGAGTTGAATAATTTTATGAGTATATAAAAATTCATTTTAACTTTATTAAACATAATAAATTAACATTTGGTGGGCCTGTTGAATGTATGAATATTCAGGAGGTGTTGGAATGTTCCATATCCAGTATGTAGAGTGTGAAAGTGTTGAATGGTTCTTGGTGAATGGCGGCCCCTACGTGCTGTGGGCGGCGACGAACACTGTCCTCGTCTGCACTCAAGTCGAACCTATTTTTTTGACACTGTTCACAATGTATCCGTGACTGCACTCAAGTCGAGCCACTTGAAGAGGAACACTGTCCTCGTTGTAGCCATGTCTGCACTCAAGTCGAGCCACTCTTATAGGAACACTTTCCTCGTTGTAGCCGTGTCTGCATTCAAGTCGAGCCACTCTGCAAGTTAACGGATGCTTGGTCTCGATTAAGTGAGAAGCTTCATCGACCAGTTCCTGAGCTGAAGAAAAAGAAAGACTCCTTAATGGCGACATTTCGAGGCCACCTTCGGAAGAAGAAAGCCTCGATAAGGTCTGGAGCTGGTGTTGAAGACATGTACCAGCCGGTGTGGTTCGCGGACAGGTACATGGAAGACTTCTTGGCGCCAGCTTTTGATGTAGTCGGGAACGTCAATACAGAAACTGTGGTAAGAAAGACCACAAATTAAAGAAATAGCTGCAACTTCAATATCACAGTTCACCTCCATCTTGTTTGTTGTGGAAAATACAAGGCACGAGTGAGGCCGAGGCCGAGACAAGGCGAGGGAATGCGAGAGTGAACTTGGTTAACTCGCAGTGCGCGATCGGGACGAGAGCCTCGCACGAATGTCTCAGCGAGACCCCTCGGCGAGAGTGTACTGCTAGCTATAGGAACACTGTCCTCGTTGTAGCCGTGTCTGCACTCAAGTCGAGCCACTCTTATAGGAACACTGTCCTCGTTGTAGCCGTGTCTGCACTCAAGTCGAGCCACTCTTATAGGAACACTGTCCTCGTTGTAGCCGTGTCTGCACTCAAGTCGAGCCACTCTTATAGGAACACTGTCCTCGTTGTAGCCGTGTCTGCACTCAAGTCGAGCCACTCTTATAGGAACACTGTCCTCGTTGTAGCCGTGTCTGCACTCAAGTCGAACCACTCTTATAGGAACACTGTCCTCGTTGTAGCCGTGTCTGCACTCAAGTCGAGCCACTCTTATAGGAGCACTATCCTCGTTGTAGCCGTGTCTGCACTCAAGTCGAGCCACTTAAAGAGGAACGTTGTCCTCGTTGTAGCCATGTGTCTGCACTCGAATCGAACCACTCTTATAGGAACACTGTCGTCATAGCTATGTCTGCACTCAAGTCGAACTAATCTTATATGAACATTGTCTTCGTTGTTGCCATGTCTTCACTCAAGTCGAGCCACTCTATTTTTAACACTGTCCTCGTTGTAGCCGTGTCTGCACTCAAGTCGAGCCACTTAAAGAGGAACGCTGTCCTCGTTGTAGCCATGTGTTTGCACTCGAATCGAACCACTCTTATAGGAACACTGTCGTCGTAGCTATGTCTGCACTCAAGGCGAACTAATCTTATATGAACATTGTCCTCGTTGTTGCCATGTCTGCACTCAAGTCGAGCCACTCTATTTTTAACACTGTCCTCGTTGTTGCCATGTCTGCACTCGAGTCGAACCACTCTTATTTTGGTATAATTGTTGCGTCAAAATGTTTGAATAACGTCGTTAATCTAGTTTTATCAATGGATGTGCAAGTCAGGAATGGAACTGATTCTTATGTTGGTGAACGAACAAGTTGTGGACATAGAAAGTTAAACAGTTGTCGGAAAAGTACGATTTAATCCCAAAAGCAGCTCAACCTCTTGGTAGAAGTAAGGTGTAAGAATAAGAATATGGAAATAGTGCATACTATAGATAGCAAGCCTTTAGGCTTTAGAAGACATAAAAACATAGAAGACATAATAGTCTTGCAATAGGAGGTTGTATTGAGATCAGTGGTGAAATAGTTTAGAGTGCTTCTTGGTTCAGAAAAAGAGAATTATCATGCTCTCATTAACTTGGCTTAATCGGAGACACTGTTAAGAGGAGTGAATATGGTTTTGAAGTGGGGATTAAAAATCTGCTTGTAATCACAGACTCAGCATTGGGTGTCAGAGAAACTCACTTAAGACACATGGGTTAAGTGAAGCTTGGACTTGATCAAAGATCTAGTTTCCAAATATAACTTGAATATTAAAATAGAACTTGTGAAATCAAAGCAATAGAAAATACAACAAAGTAGATTAAGGAACCACAATTCCAAAACTTTGGCTTGTCCGAAAAATAATATTGGCGTAGCTGTGCTAATGTGTTAATGGAAGCATAACAAACTGATAAGCTAGTTCAAAGTATACATCAGTTTGGGGTTGATCGAACCCTCAAGTGTTACTATCCAGATATTAGTTTTTGTATAAATGATGTAGAGGAAGTGGTAAAGTCATGTAAAGAGTGTCTGTCCATAGATTCTTCACTGATCAAGTGGGAACCTGGCCACTACTAGAATGCAAAGAGACTTGGCGTAGACTTGCGATTGAAGTAACTCATCATGGATTGTTGAATACGTGACCATCATATACTGTGGTCCCAGTAGGTTTTGCATTTGGCGTAGGATTTTTAAAGAAACTGGAGATCTCTAAAGTTTTGCTGGAAGTTTTTTTTTTTCACAACAAGAAGTACTACTAGATATCTAGCAGTAAAACATTTAGAGGCAAACGAATTCAGCAATTTTGTGAAGAGTGGAGTGTTAAATGTTTGTTTCGATGTGTAAACAGACCTAATGGGAATGGAAGCTAGAACGATAGGAGTATACAAGACATGTTTTCTTGGTATACATTTTTTTTAATGACTTGCCATTATTTGAACGAGCTCTCAAATTTTTAGTTACAGCTGGGGGTAAATAAATAATGTCTTTTATTGTGAGCGAATATCAGTACATTTGAACTGTTTTTCATATTGACTCGAGTCAGAACTAAAAGTAATCAAATATATTCAAAACATAAAATACAATAATTAAAATAATTCTACTTGGAATAATAACTAACATGATACAACTCCTTTACTTTCTTCTTGAACGTATCAAATGAATAGTTTTTTACATCGGGGGAAGGGAGTTATAGCTCTGAGGGCCAAAGTAAAAAAAAACCCTCGCTTGCTAATTTCATGTTTAACGCGCGGCAGTTGCAGCATGAGATCCTGACGAGTGTGACGCGTCCTGGCCTGTGCACAGGTTAGCAGCTTATCTTTCAGGTAACCGGGCCTACCTGTTTGCAGTGTTTTATGGACTATCGCTACTGTCCGCACTTTACAAATGTCCTTGACAGGAAGCAGATCGGCTTCCTTGTGGTATTGTGGTATATGGTCGTATTTCTTTAGGTTGTAAACAAATCTTAAGGTGTAAAGGTGAACCTATTAATGAATGTGAGAACCGAAGGGAAGAATGTTTTAGTCGTTGAACTGACGTGTGTCAAACCTACAAATCCACGGTGTACTTCTCGATGGCAGCAAGGAGACGGCTGTCACGAACCCGTGTTGAGGCTAATGGGAGACCACACCATGTATCAGATATTCCCAAGATACGTAATTTGATGTAAACACAATGGGGACGTGTAGTTGGAATTTAATTAATCAGCTGTTGTTTATTTTATTTTAGTATTATTTTTTATAGATGAGTAGATTCATTATTGAGTGTGAGGCAACTGTGTGTGTTCTTTTTTGCAGAGTTTATAATTGGGGTTTTTACTGTCAATTTAGTGAATTATGAATAAATAGATGTTTAATAACGATATTTTGTAACTGCTATTTGATCGTAGTTTTAAATGTAAGATGTTTATTTTTGTTATTATTATTATTGACAATCCACTTGAGATTTTTATATGATATAATTTGTATAGTTGTTTTTCCGTGAATAATATTTTACAAAGGTATTTATTTATTCGTGTAGAAAATTTTTACCATTACAATTGTAATTCTGGTCCTTTATACGCTGACGTCACGGGTAGATGTAGGCAGTTTATCACATGAGCTTTCCCGGGCTTGAATGGCCCAGTTACGTCATGGGGTCAGCCACGTGCCAGTTTTGACGTCATTTACACGTGGGGATCCCCATTCACCCCAACCCTCGAGGTCAGACCCATTCAATATTTTTGCTTCAACGGCAACTCCTGTTCATTCTTAGTTCTTCATGAATCACCACTTAATTGATTTCTCTTTGTTATTTATATTAAAAATTTGAATATGTAAGATGGAATAAATTTCGTTTACTGTAGATTTTGATTGTTGTCGGCTACATTTTCCCATTTTTTGTAAATCTCGCCTTATACAATAAAATACGCATTGTATTTTATTTATGGCGTATCAGTTGCTCTGTATTTTCTTAATTATAAACTTTAGCACAAATATAATTTTAAATTTTCTATTTACCTGTTTTCGAAAAGAGTTGGTGTGTGTGACCTCAGCCCGCCCATTCTGGGCTGTGTGGGCAACCCGGTCCTCTCACTGCCTACTTCTTTACTTTCATTCCAATAATAACACTTTGTCCTACGATCTTTTCCTTGAAGTTTATTCGCTTATCTGCGCTGCACCTGCTGTGTTTTTATTTAATTGTGCTCTTTAGCAATGGTAATACCTTGCGAAACAATTGTTACCTGTTAATTTGTTTCGAACCAGCCTTATAACTTAAGTTTGTATGGATAAAAGTAATGCTGTTTAAAATTTCGAGTTCCGTTAAAAAATGTTTGATTCTTACGTTTGACATGGTCAAACTTTTTTCTTCAGTAATTCATTATTAGTATTACCATTGATTTTATACACAAATAGATTTCCCATCCAATGTTAAATTTTGAGTCTCAAAATATCAGCTGTTTTTGTGGTCCATTGTGGAGCGCTAGTGTAGCTCCATGTAAATGTAATGCAGTTAAAAACAGCTGTGGTTGCGGGCCACACTAACTAACAAAATTACTGCCACAAATATTCCTATTAGATGGTTTATCTATTGTATGTGTATATAATCAAGGGTATTACTTACTGAAATAAATACATTAATTGAATTAACTCGTTTAAAAACAAATATTAAAATGCATATGATGATATCCCTATATCAATAATAAAATCGGCTAAAAATCACCTTTAGTAAAATACTTATAAATCTGGTAAATAATTTCTTGATATCTAGATACGTTCCTAACGAAATATACATTTATAGTATAAAATAATTACTAAACACAAGAAAAGTTAAAAAAAGACTTCTCAAATTATAGACCTATCTATTTACTACCAATATTCTTTAAAATGTATGGAAAAGTTTCCCATTACCAATTAATGACTTATTTAGTAAAAAATAATTAAATAGATTCCATTCAACATGAATTTTGCTATATTAATTCAGTAACAGCAGCAGTCTCATTTATTTGCTCATTAAGTAACTTCACTTTAAATATTGAACAAATTAGTTGATTTATCTTAAAGCTATTCAAAACAATAATATAGGTATTAATATTTAATAATATAAACATAGAAAAACAAAGCAGCACAAATTTTCTTGCTTTAAAACGGACCAAACATTTCTAACGAATTCGAACGAACACGTAAACTTAATAATATCCAGGGACGTAACTAGGCATTAGCGGCAGAGGCCCCCGCCAAGGGCGCAGGAAGTATAGGGGCGTGAAATTGGCTTTTGTACTATAGTAAAAATTAAATATTACATTTTTTATTCATATTTTTGTATGGGATCGTTAGAAAAGTGTTGAAAATTTATAGTAATACAGTAGTATTTTAAAAATTACAACATGCTTTGTGCTTTCAACATGATGAAGTAAATGGGAAGATGGGATATGAATGAGGAAATTTCGATTGTCCTTGATCCAGACAGTTGGCAGTGTTTTTGCCTGTTATGCGCCGGATGCCCAGATAGCTACTGTCGGTGCAGAAATTATGTTTGAACCTGAGTTGGAAGGTTGAATACTAAGAAACTAACAGGCCTATGAAAAATCTTACTCATCATTGTTATGCTCGTATAATTTTACGTTATGGCATATGCATTATTACATTTCATCACGATGGTTAATAATTTTTATCCTAGTAGGAACAAAAAAACACCGAAATGTTAACTAGTTTTCACTGTGCATGAACTTTACACTTTTTAACTAAAAAAAAGTTAAATTATTGCATTTGTATTTTATTACGTGGTTGAAAATACAGTTTTCTTTGAGTTTTATAAATTAGAAATTTTAACTTTTAATGTGAAAAATGTCATCAATTTTCTGAAACAACGTTTTCTTAGCTTCTATAAGTTATAAAATTCATTACTTGTTCAAGTTGTAATCCTTATGAAATGTGTAGTTACGATAAATTACTTTTATATGCGTAAGTAATTTTAAATTGATATTAATCATATTAAAATAACTTTAAATTTACCAATTTAAAATCACAGCATTTTCTTAATAATATAAAAGTAATGTATCTTAACTATACATTTCATGAGGATTACAAGGTTACCAAGTAATTAATTTTACGACCTTTAAACACGAAGAAAACATTGTTTTAGAAAATGAAAAGAACGTTTTTTCTTGAAAAGTTCTAATTCTGACATTTATAAAGTTATGGAAAACAGTCCCGTCAACCGCTTATCTTATTATTATCTAAAACAAGCCACATCCGGATGAATGTTTTTGCTTCAACGATTTTTAATATTTTTAGGGGTTTCCGACCACGAGAAATCGATTGGCGCCGGTCTCCATATATCGATTTACTTACTTGTCCATATATGGTGGAATTATATATATTGAACACGTGTTTGTGTATAGTTACCAACTTATATTCTTTGTCAGATTGTTTTTCCACTATCACTGTTTTTCTTTTTACTCCTTATTAATTAATGTGTTTGTATTTTTTTAATGTTCATAATTAATCAATAAATTCTTTTTTTATTATCTAAAACAAGCAGCGTCTGGAAGAAATATTTTTGGCTCCAAGGATTTTTAATATTGTGGGGGGGGGGGGTTTCGACCACGAGAAATCGATTGGCACCGGTGTCAGCCCTGGGAAAATTCTAATAGCAGCCCGAGAGGCTCCTAGACGTCCAGTGTTATCAACTTCTAGCCAAAAAAAACAATATGGAACCATTTCGACTTATAGCAGAAAGTGTGATATCAAACTCTAGGTACAGTATTTTTCTTCTAAATTACATTATACCATTACATTTCGGAAGAGACAACATGGCTCTGTCCCACTACCAAATAAAAAATATACACAAAAACCCAATATTGGGTAATGTAAACTAATACACCCAAGTGAGGTATCAAATTAAAGGTATTCTTCTCTTAATTTTTAATATGGCATCAGATTTTAGAAAAGACTATATTTATGGGCTCCACTGCCCCAAAAACCCCAATTCATAGTCATACTGCTTAAGAATCCTGGCGAGGCCATAGGCCGATCTTCCTCACGAGGCGACATGCCGAGATCCACAAATGGGACTGTAGCAGAGTGACACTTTGTGAGGCCGCAGGCCGTACTTACCCCACGAGGCCGTAGGCTGAGTTCCATAAAGAGGCCTGTTGTAGAGCGTCTTGGCGAAGCCGTAGGCCGAGCTACCTCACGAGGCCGTAGGCTGAATTCCACAAAGAGGCCTGTTGTAGAGTGTCTTAGCCAAGCCGTAGGCCGAGTTACCCCACGAGGCCGTTGGCTGACTTCCACAAAGAGGCTTGTTGTAGAGTAACTTAGTGAAGCTGTAGGCCGAGCTACCCGACGAGGTCGTAGGCTGATTTCCACAAAGAGGCCTGTTGTAGAGTAACTTAGTGAAGCTGTAGGCCGAGCTACCCGACGAGGTCGTAGGCTGATTTCCACAAAGAGGCCTGTTGTAGAGTGTCTTAGCGAAGCCTTAGGCCGAGCTACCTTACGAGGCCGTAGGCCGAGCTACCTCACGAGGCCGTAGGCTGAGTTCCTCAAAGAGGCCGTAGGCCGAGCTACCTCATGAGGCCGTAGGCCGAGCTACCTCACGAGGCCGTAGGCCAAGCTACCTCACGAGGCCGTAGGCCGAGCTACCTCACGAGGCCGTAAGCCGAGTTACCCCACGAGGCCGTAGGCTGACTTCCACAAAGAGGCTTGTTGTAGAGTAACTTAGTGAAGCTGTAGGCCGAGCTACCCCCGAGCTACCTCATGAGGCCGTAGGCCGAGCTACCTCACGAGGCCGTAGGCCGAGTTACCCCACGAGGCCGTAGGCTGACTTCCACAAAGAGGCTTGTTGTAGAGTAACTTAGTGAAGCTGTAGGCCGAGCTACCCGACGAGGTCGTAGGCTGATTTCCACAAAGAGGCCTGTTGTAGAGTGTCTTAGCGAAGCCGTAGGCCGAGCTACCTCACGAGGCCGTAGGCTGAGTTCCTCAAAGAGGCCTGTTGTAGAGTGTCTTGGCGAAGCCGTAGGCCGAGTTACCCCACCAGGCCATAGGCTGAGTTCCACAAAGAGGCCTGTTGTAGAGTGTCTTGGCGACGCCTTAGGCAGAGCTACCCCAATGAATGATCCAAGACCCTTCCTAGAAAAAAGTGGCTTTTTGAAGCCTCAAAACGTGAATTAAGCCTTATTTGGTATTATTTAGAATGTGATTTCTTAAGTAACATATTTGTAAGAATATTTTGTTGAGAAACCAAGTTTTTTTTTTATTTTATCTTTATTAAAAACTAAGATAAGATAGTTTGAATTGTATGTTTACTATGGTTGAATAAAATATGTATAGTAAACAATAGATTGTAGAACGATTTTATTGTAGAACATTTTGTTTGCCACCCTCCCGCATGTTACACACTACTGCATTGACTGTATAGTGCATATACATGTACCTGACCTTGACTTATAAATTCTATCTTTAACGAATCCTTTGTTTGTACTTTTTACAAAGCTTAAAAAGCATAATAATCTGTATGAGGCCTAGTTTTTAATGTTTGAAGAATACAATATCATCAAATTGATGATTTTTGTCCCTAAAAATTTGCTGGCACCATCTACCTCAACTGGGCGACAAAATCTTGGAACTAGGCGACACTTGTGTTGCCCAGTTAACATGTTATTTTATGCACTGCTACACATATGGATAAAGATAAAAAATACTGTTTTCTATATTTAATTACTGGTTTAGTTAACAAAAACTTGTTTTTTAACAGATAAGCAGACAATCAATAGATGCGTGCAAAGACTACTTCAGGGACGACCTGCTCAAGACTGACTGGCAGCTCATGGTTGAACTGAAGAAGCTCTTTCAGATTCTGTAGCTGGTAATTACATTTCTCACAGATTATTAACGTGTATCAGACATTTCCAAAGGAAAAGAATGTACTCAACAATAGAAAAGATACCTTCAGTGAAGTCTTGGAGATATACCTAAGGAATACTGCATAATCTTACTTGCTGAACCGACAATTTAAATAAAACATTAATCGATTTTATGAATCCAAATTGTGACAGTAGTATTTATTCTAATTGGAACTGGAATTATTCGTAAAGTTCTATACTGGAATATTAATGTCTCAAGATCCAGCCAAAATTACTACTTGTAGTGTTTCAGTCTTCCTCATTATCCAGCCACAAAACAGTAACAAATAAATCTAGTGGATTTCTTTATTTTCTGTTTTAATTATAAGTTCAATTTGTTGTAAGGAACTTCGAAAATAGGTGTAGAAACTTAAAATTAATAGCAGGCGTAAACAGTAACAGCTTTTCATTGTCAACTGCAGGTAAATTCTAGTTCCTATTCAAAGAAATTTATTTCAGATGAAACAAATTTGCTATAATTTTAGAGTAATATGTAACATTTTTTTAGGCACCTTAGCATATTCTGCAATGTGACAATTTCATACTGAAATTCAGTACTCTGAAGTAGCCTCTTCCCTTTGCTTTGTAGTGGTGTTGTTTCCATTCCGAATTAAAACAATTTGATCAGGAAAGGACTCGCTGGAAATTCATATGCAAGCTAACTTTAACAACTCAAGCTCTTTAAAAGAAAACAACCTAATCTCTTTAAACTCAACAACCTAGCTACTTATAAGTCAGCGCACAGGCTCCACAAAAGTCATCATCATCACTAAGTCCTGTAAAAAAATTATACTTGTTACTATCCCAGAAAAGCTTTTTTCAAATTATTGTTAGTTAAAATTGTTAAGGTTATGAAGGAGATAAATTTCAGATTATAATATTTTTGTGAATTTAAACAAAATTAGTAAACTATTCAACTTAAGCAACTGACGTTCGTAGTGAGTGAGTTCTGACTGTGAGTATAGTGGTTCGTAGTGAGTGAGTTTTGACTGTGAGTATAGTGGTTGGTAGTGAGTGAGTTCTGACTGTGAGTATAGTGGTTTGTAGTGAGTGAGTTCTGACTGTGAATATAGTGGTTCTAGTGAGTGAGTTCTGACTGTGAGTATAGTGGTTCTAGTGAGTGAGTTCTGACTGTGAGTATAGTGGTTCGTAGTGAGTTCTGACTGTGAGTATAGTGGTTCGTAGTGAGGGAGTTCTGACTGTGAGTTTAGTGGTTCATAGTGAGTGAGTTCTGACTGTGAGTATAGTGGTTCGTAGTGAGTGAGTTCTGACTGTGAGTATAGTGGTTCTAGTGAGTGAGTTCTGACTGTGAGTATAGTGGTTCGTAGTGAGTTCTGACTGTGAGTATAGTGGTTCGTAGTGAGGGAGTTCTGACTGTGAGTATAGTGGTTCGTAGTGAGTGAGTTCTGACTGTGAGAATAGTGGTTCGTAGTGAGTGAGTTCTGACTGTGAGTATAGTGGTTCGTAGTGAGTGAGTTCTGACTGTGAGAATAGTGGTTCGTAGTGAGTGAGTTCTGACTGTGAGTATAGTGGTTCGTAGTGAGTGAGTTCTGACTGTGAGTATAGTGGTTCTAGTGAGTGAGTTCTGACTGTGAGTATAGTGGTTCGTAGTGAGTGAGTTCTGACTGTCAGTATAGTGGTTCGTAGTGAGTGAGTTCTGACTGTGAGTATAGTGGTTCTAGTGAGTGAGTTCTGACTGTGAGTATAGTGGTTCGTAGTGAGTTCTGACTGTGAGTATAGTGATTCGTAGTGAGGGAGTTCTGACTGTGAGTATAGTGGTTCATAGTGAGTGAGTTCTGACTGTGAGTATAGTGGTTCGTAGTGAGGGAGTTCTGACTGTGAGTAAGTGGTTCTAGTGAGTGAGTTCTGACTGTGAGTATAGTGGTTCTAGTGAGTGAGTTCTGACTGTGAGTATAGTGGTTCGTAGTGAGTTCTGACTGTGAGTATAGTGGTTCATAGTGAGTGAGTTCTGACTGTGAGTATAGTGGTTCGTAGTGAGGGAGTTCTGACTGTGAGTATAGTGGTTCGTAGTGAGTTCTGACTGTGAGTATAGTGGTTCGTAGTGAGGGAGTTCTGACTGTGAGTATAGTGGTTCATAGTGAGTGAGTTCTGACTGTGAGTATAGTGGTTCGTAGTGAGTGAGTTCTGACTGTGAGTATAGTGGTTCGTAGTGAGTGAGTTCTGACTGTCAGTATAGTGGTTCGTAGTGAGTGAGTTCTGACTGTGAGTATAGTGGTTCTAGTGAGTGAGTTCTGACTGTGAGTATAGTGGTTCGTAGTGAGTTCTGACTGTGAGTATAGTGGTTCGTAGTGAGGGAGTTCTGACTGTGAGTATAGTGGTTCATAGTGAGTGAGTTCTGACTGTGAGTATAGTGGTTCGTAGTGAGTGAGTTCTGACTGTGAGTATAGTGGTTCTAGTGAGTGAGTTCTGACTGTGAGTATAGTGGTTCGTAGTGAGTTCTGACTGTGAGTATAGTGGTTCGTAGTGAGGGAGTTCTGACTGTGAGTATAGTGGTTCGTAGTGAGTGAGTTCTGACTGTGAGAATAGTGGTTCGTAGTGAGTGAGTTCTGACTGTGAGAATAGTGGTTCGTAGTGAGTGAGTTCTGACTGTGAGTATAGTGGTTCGTAGTGAGTGAGTTCTGACTGTGAGTATAGTGGTTCGTAGTGAGTGAGTTCTGACTGTGAGTAAGTGGTTCATAGTGAGTGAGTTCTGACTGTGAGTAAGTGGTTCATAGTGAGTGAGTTCTGACTGTGAGTAAGTGGTTCATAGTGAGTGAGTTCTGACTGTGAGTATAGTGGTTCGTAGTGAGTGAGTTCTGACTGTGAGTAAGTGGTTCGTAGTGAGTGAGTTCTGACTGTGAGTAAGTGGTTCATAGTGAGTGAGTTCTGACTGTGAGTATAGTGGTTCATGGTACCTTATCTCCTGTACCCTGTAAAGTTATTGGATATTGGATAAGTTGAATTTTTTACTATATTCAAATTGTCTGTATATTGTTAATTGATGAAGTGGTATTTTTTTGTATTGTACATTATTTCATAATTGTCTGTGCATGTAATAGTTTGTATGAAGACTTGATTTTCTGAGAAGTCTATCGTAATCTATCATTTTTTAATGGTTATGGTTTTTTTACATTAATATACATTAGTTAAGTAGTATTAAAAATATGTATTTTTACATGTTGGATAAGGTAGTTAGTAGCAGCTGAAGACAACGGGAGTTTTATACCTGTCGAAATGTTGTGTTAGTTTAAAACCAGTGTAGGAAATGTCTAACAAATTTACCATTATCAAAAATCCAACATCAACAAATAATTTTCGAACAACAGTTAATGTAAACTGACAATTCTCCATGAATTTGGAACAGATTGCATTTTGCCTCTACGAGAGTTGGCCCACAATCAGTTAAAATTAAATTAAATTGTTTGCCGTATTTTAAAGGTATTTACTAAAAGAAGTAACTCCTGCAAACTGCAGCTCAAAAGATTGATTTTAAAAAATACTACTATTTAACTTAATCTCTTCTTCTTTGAAATTCTTAGTAAAAGATTAAAGTGTGTTATTTAATGAATTGTACAGAAGAAGTACATTAAATTTATTTTCTTTTATTAACTCCAGATCTGCAAATTAAAGTAAGGTATTTTCTGTATCTCAATTTCATGTTTTAAGGTAGCTGTTTCCAAACCGCCAATCCACCGATGGGAAGTCGTCAGCCCTAGTAGCAATGCAATTGTACCGTCAGCAGGCCAAAACATGCTTTACTATTTCAAATTTACAGTTCGTGTTTATAATTTTAATGAGTTATAGTGAACACTGTATGAATGTTAAAGGTCCATTTTAGTGGATCATATGTTGATATTACGAGTTTTTTAATGTAAAATCATCTAGAATGACATATTAAATAAATAAAACGATAAATAAATGTATTATTATTATTAAATTTCACATTTTTAACTGTGAAACAATATAAAAATACTTAATTTTTTACAAAAACCAACTTATGGTCCACTAGATTAGATCTTGACTTTTCAAATGACAAAGTGTTACGATAAAATTATTATTATTACGAGCGAAATTGTTGAAATAGAAAGCCATGTTTTTGGTGGCCACCTTAAAAATAATGTAATGTACAAGTACATGTACAAATATTTTCTTGGTCTAAAGAAGTGAGCATGTCAAGTAATTACTTAGACTTAAAGATTTAAAGTAAGAGACAACAATAATATTTATTTATCTACAGAATTCTGTTCAACTGTCTAGTTATCTAAGCAAAACATCAAATCCACTTGATATGCATGTTAATGTACCGTGTGTTAATGAAGTGTAGTTTGTTTCAGAGCCGGCAGACCTCTACTCCATTGTGCAATGTATGTAGTGCCAGAGATTCACTGAAAATGTTCTCTAATTTTTTATATATTCGTCCCATATTTTTGTGACTATTGTATTCAAGAGTCACTCAATATCACTTTTATATATTGTATTTATTTTTGTTACATGTATATTTCTCAAGTTATATATGCATTGATGTTACACTATATTTCCAATTCATGTGTGATTTGAGGTTATAAATTAACTTATTGGTTTAAAAAGAATTATTAACTTTATTTAAAAATTAACTTTATTCATTTCTTAAAGAAACATTATTTTGAAACTCCTTCAAAGTAAGATTACGGTAAAAATCTATTTTTACCTGATCACCTCATATTTATATACCAACAAAAATGTCTAATAAATTTACTGATTGGCTGTTTACTTACACGAGGATTACTGTTTGTTGGAGTTTTGATGCTGAAATAAAATTATACTGAATTCATGTGTTTCTTTGTGTATTTTTACCTACTTTTCCTTCTGTAAGCAGTCATATTGTCGTCAATATTTATTTCAATATGACTGCTTACATATTAAGTTCCTCTTATTATAATACACTCATGTAATAATTCACACTCTAATCTTACAAATTTATTTATTTTTGAAACTGTGTTATCAAGTTTTCTAAAATATATAACACCCCCAACCCAAACACCCACCCACCCACCCATACACATACAGTAGTATTGACCCATCCGCCCACCCATACACGTACAGTGGTATTGTACTTGTATTCCCACACACATACAAGTACAATGATATAATCTTACAGAAATCCATTTACTTGTTTTCTTGCATTACAAAAAATAGAAACATGATTAATTGAATCTTTACAGAAAGGAAAGTAAAACAGTTTGCATGATGTCCCAAAACTATTTTACTGCTTATAAGTTATTTTTATTTCGTAATGAAAATTTCCAGAGTTATGTTTTGATAGAATGAAAGCCTATAATAGGACTGGCAGGATGTGCTGGAATTCACTGGAATTATCTACCATTTTTATCCTCTTTGCCCTTCAATTTGTATATTTCAGAAATAATGTTCCATATATAAGAAATGTACAAGGTCATATTATTTGAAAATTTGTAGATGTACATAAAGCATAAGCAACCAAGCTTTAAACTGAATCATTAGTTAGCTCACCGACTGAAAACAACAGGTAGTAATTGACCATCAGCATTCAAACTTTGAAATTAAAACCACATCTTCTCTAAAAATCTACATTCAGTGGCATTCTTAAAGGATCCATACTTGGACCACTCTTTTTCATAATATATATAAACTCTTTTCCTGACTTTTTACTCAAGACAGAATATGTATCATATATGCTGACGACTACAATTTTATCTCCAATAATACCAGCAAACAAGAACTCTATTATAGAAGAAACCATAAACCTAGCAACAATCATATACAGTGCTCTAAATTTCAAGATCAATAAATCTAAAACCATAAATTTAAATTTCTCAACAACAAACAGAAATACTGATCCACCAATAGAAAGCAGCTCAATTCCAATCCATAGCCACAGCTACAATATCATAACTTCTGGGCATCACCATAGACCTCAACTTAACATGGATGGCATGACCACACTGCAAATCTAGAAAAAAATATCAGCATCCCTATATATGCAATCAGAAGAATAAGAAAAATTACAAATTAAAAAACTGCTAGAATAGCCATCAGCGGAGTGTCAGATCAGATTCGGCATCATTGTATGGGGATCTGCCTCAGAGCGCCAGATCAAGAAAATTGGAAACCTACAGAAAAAAAGCAATGAGCAATGATCATTAAAAATCTTCAACCACAAGACCACTGCAAACCTTTCTTCACTACCAACAAAATTTTAACTGTTCAATCAATCTAAATCTTTTTGAAATCATTAAACTCCTCAACAAAATTAGAAAAGAATGCAAAAAATATAAATTAAGAAAAATAGACACAAGCATGAACAATACCATGGTATTGCAGAAAGCAGAAAAACTCCACAGGTTATTGAGTCAAATTTTTCAATTCCCTCCCTGATTATTTAAAACAAATAAACAACACATTTTTTTAAATTAACTTAAAGAGTACCTGATAAATAAATCCTATTATACCCTGAACGAGTTCTGTGAGAATCATAACTTTTTTTGTATCTAGGCTAATTTACAACTAACACAACATAACACACACACTCTCACCTTCAAGAAATGTTGACGATTTCCCTCCTCGTCTTCAGGAGTATGGAGAAGCGGACCAAGGTGAAAGGACCAGTTTCATAGGCTGTCCAAAACCCCAAAATTCTATAGTAAAAGAAATTACAAATAATTATCCGTCAACAGAATAAAACACTACTTTAAACATATTCAAGGTTAAACTTTTTTTATTTAATAGATCATTATATAACACATATTAGAAAGGCAACATTTACAAAATATTACAATTTAAAATTATTTTTATTTATAATTAGGTAAAACTATTTATTTATACTGTAATAGTTAATTGACTTTATTTTTAAAGATTTTATTAATGTTTGGTGGAAATCCTTTTGGATCTTCTTCAAAATATTGTCTCTTTTTAAAATTATTTTAAAGTAGCTGACAGAAACCGTACGCTAAACGTACTTTCACCCAAGTGGTATTGGGACATTAAATTAAAGGTACTTTTCTCTTGAATCTAAATCAGGTTAGGAAAAGCCAAAAACGTTATAGGGTTCCACCTAAAAACTAAAAATATGTATGGATTATAAAAAAGTTATTACTAAAATAAAATGCCCAAGTTAGGTATCAAACTACAGGTACAGTATTTATATCCTAAATTGTAATATACCATTATATTTGGAATAGATGTTTTTGGGCTCAGCTCCCAAAAAATCAAAAACGCCCCAAAACCAAAAAAAGAGATATGTATAGTAATACAACCCAAGTGGGGTATCAAATTAAAGGTAATCTTCTCTTGATTCCTAATGCACCACTAGACTTGGGAAAATACTATTTGTATGGGCTCCACCGCTTCAAAAACAAAAATGACAGTAATTATGGAATACTATTATCTGTTTTTTTGCTTTTTAGAGTATTGAGCAAGCAGTGGCCAGTTTCTAAATTTGAAGTAAATAATTTTAAATAATTTTTTTTAATGGCACTTCCCTTTTGATGTGTCATATAATAGATATATAATTCACACAATTTGACAGAAGAAGCAAACAACAACAGTCATAAACGTGACAATCACATTTCAATATTTTATGTCATTCTGCGTTTTTGTCATCTTCTTCATTAGATTTTCGCAAAACAATGGAAACAATATGAAAACTCGTGATCATAAATATTGTTAATATATTCAAGTCATTAATAAGAATAAAAATGAATATAAAACATTCCTGTCAACTGTAAAATATAAATGTGATACAATAATGGGTTTTTATAACGTCAGCTACCATTTATTAATTTAAAAATATATAACAGCTATGTTCTATACCTGGAAAAATGTCCACAAGTCATTAGATATTAATAAAAATATTCTGTTTATGCTGGCTAATCCCTCAGTAAAAGAGCACAGGGGTACTATGTGATCCATTCTTTGGATAGACTCCCCACAATCATATGACTGATCTAGTGACATGCCCCATAAGTGTCTGCCCACGCCAGTTAGAAACCGATTCAACTGTGTTCACGCCATACGAGAGGAGTTCATCCCACCTACAGGTATTGACGGATCGTTAAGAGGGCTCTAAAGGGAAAGAAAATATAGAAGTCATGCGACACTGGTGATAGAAGTTGGAACTACGTCCAGTTTAATCCGCCGGACGAAGTGCAATATAGTCCCAAGAATCATTTCCTGTATAGTAGGTTTTCGTAGTATTTTCAACCGGAAACCCCTTCCTCCCGTCTGCCGTCTCCTCAGGTGGCTACACCCGACCTTCTCTGTCTGAATGTATGTTTAGCCGAAAGGCCAATTCTTTTCAACAATTGTCAATTTTCCAGTCAGTACCGGTTTTGCTGCTGTATTTTATTTCTTAACATTTTTTTATGTCATTTTGTTTTTATAAAAAATAGTAATATTTGTTTAGAAAAGTAGACTTTTTACAGCGAAATCAATTTATTCACTGATCAAATAGGGGCTCTACTAAAATATTGAATTTCTACTTGAAACGTTTTCCAAAATCATAATTCTTGTTCAAATCTTGTTATTCTCAAAACGGTTAAAATTTAACATAGTTAGGCATAGGCTTGCCATACTTATATTCTACAATTGAAGAGTTTGATTTATAAACATAAAGATACGCTTTACTAAAAACTAAGTAAATTACGTTACAAAGAATGGTTTTTGTAAATATTTCTTAAAGCTCTTGGATTGTGATCTAAATATTGGTTTTTATGTGGTTAAATATTTAATAAAAGGCATTAATTTGCAAATAAATTTCTATTTCGTATCTTTTTATGTTCAGTTGAAGATTAAAACAAAATAATATTAAATGAACGCCACAACAATTCTCAACATACGCTTAAAGCATTAAAGGATACGCTTTACTGAAAATTAATAAATCACGTTAAAAAGTAATGGTAAAAAATACCAACTGTCTATTTATTTTACGCTTTATAGTTTTGTATGGTTTATTAATTATTTTTAATAAAATAAAAAATGATTTCACATAAACTATCATAGTTTTATGGCTGTTACAACATAACACACTAATTTCCAAACATTAAAAAATAATTGAAATGTGGCCACTTTTTTTATTTGCTTCTGAAGTACGCTGAATGAATTACTACAATACGGAAAATGACACTACGGGGACAATTTGGTTTCAAAAAGCGAACATTTTGTTACAACAAAGATTTTTGCGGACAGAGACGAAAACCGAAGCGAACCGTATGAATGATATCAATTATAATTAAAATAATATATTATAATCTTAATCAATTTTCCCATTGCCATGAGAAAAGCAATTATTTTATTTCGACAACAGTTCTTACACAATTACTTTTAAAAAATTGTAGTTTTACTGATAAATATTTCACAGTATTTTTAGGAGTGATTAATTTAATATGATTCGATTAGGCCTATATAAATTACTAAATATAACCTTTTTTTTAAACACGACTGTTAAAAATAACCAACAATTAAAACAGAGAAACCAACAGAGAAACTGCTGCGAGCATATATCAATTTCCAACATATAATTTTAGACGTTCAAAGCAGATTGGGCTCACCTACCTGACAGTAGTTTGGCCTCATAAACATGTATGTCAGGGGTAGTTTAGGCTCACGTAGTCTACGAGTTTGACCTCAGCAATTCACACAATACTTTGGTCTCAGTTTTTTATATGAGTACAGTAGTTTGTCCTTACCTGTCTGAGCAGTTTGGACTCATCCATTGTGGCACCACAGTACATAAGCGCTAAACACTTCGTTACCTATGAATGTATTTGTCGTTTATAAGAAATGATTATATTGCATGGATTAAAGCTGATGTTAAAACATATTTAGAAATAGATTAATGTTATTTCTAGTAAATATAAAAAATGCTTAAACAATTTATTGATACGAGTAATAAATAATTACACTTGCCAGAGTATTATAATATACAGATACATGAGTTAGCTGAGTATGTCGCAATTTTATTAAGTCACTATTACATTTAAGTAATAGATCTTTTAAGAACACTTACATACATTCAAAACGTGACCAACATGGGTTGTATCAGTTATTACCTTGGGTACCACCCGTGATTAACTTGGGTAGTATCTGTGATTATTTTGCGTAGAACCCATGTCAACTTGGGTAGTACCTGTGATCCTTGGGTAGCATCCATGGTCAACTTGAGTAGCCACCCGTAATTACCTCGATTATAAAACGTTGTTAACATGGCTAGCCCACTCGTTACTACCTTGAGTTGGACGCGTGGTCAATGTGTGGGATTGTCTTTGGTGGCAGCCATGGTCAACTTAGATAGTAATTGTGATTTTTTTGGGTAGGATGGGATCTGTGGTGGACAGGACTTGGGAAGTCACCTGTGATTACCTTGAGTAGACCCTGTGGTCAACTTAGGACCTTTAATGATCTTAACAGTGGTTAATATGGGTAGTACCTGTGATTACTTTAGGTACGCCCGGTGGTGAACTTGGTAGTGCCTGTGATTACCTTGGTTAAACCCTGTGATCAACGTGAGTAGCCTTACCTGATTGCCTTGGGTAGCTCCGGTGGTCAACGTGAGTACTACCTGTGATTATCTATGGTAGGACCCGTGGCCAGCTTGAGTAGCCACCCATGAGATTACCTTGGGTAACACCCGTGGTCAACTTAGATAGTACATGTGATTAGTTTGGGTAGCACTCGTGGTCAATTTAGGTAGCCACCCGTAATACCAGTAATCATTTTGAGTAGTACCTGTGATTGACTTGGGTAGCTCCCATGATCAACATGGGTAGTACCTGTGATTACCTTGGTTAAACCCTGTGATCAACGTGAGTAGCCTTACCTGATTGCCTTGGGTAGCTCCGGTGGTCAACGTGAGTACTACCTGTGATTATCTATGGTAGGACCCGTGGCCAGCTTGAGTAGCCACCCATGAGATTACCTTGGGTAACACCCGTGGCCAACTTAGATAGTACCTGTGATTATTTTGGGTAGCACTCGTGGTCAATTTAGGTAGCCACCCGTAATACCAGTAATCATTTTTAGTAGTACCTGTGATTGACTTGGGTAGCTCCCATGATCAACATGGGTAGTACCTGTGATTACCTTGGGTAGTACTCTTGGTCCTCTATGGTAATATCTCTGATTACCTTGGGTAGCACCACCATTGATCATTTTGCTTATTATATGTGATTTGGGTAGCTCCCATTGTCAACTTGGATAGAATCTGTGATTACCTTCAGTATAACCCGTCGTCAACTTGGTTACTATCTGTGATTAACCTTGGGCAGCACCCTTGGTTAACTTAGGTAATAACTGTAATTACCTTGTGTATCACCAGTGATCATTTTGGATAATATCTGTCATTACCTTGGGTAGCTTCCATGGTCAACTTCGATAGCATCTGTGATTTCCTTTGGTAACACCCATGATCAACTTGGGTAGTCACACCTCATTACCTTGGGTGTACTCGTGGTCAACTTAGATAGTGCCTGTGATTACTTTGGGTAGGATCCTTTGTGACTTGGGAAGCCACTCATGATTACCTTGAGTAGAGCCTGTGGTCAACTTAGGTAGGACCTATAATTATTTTAGGTAAAACATGCGGTCAATTTGGGTAGCCACCCATAATTACGATGGTGAACTTGGTTAGTGCCTGTGATTACCTTGGGTAGGACCCATGGTCAACTTGAGTAGCCACCCCTTATTAGATATCTGTAGTCAACTTGGGTATTATCAGCCATTACTTTGAGTAGCACCAGTGCTACAAGATAACAAGTGTGATTATTTTGGATAGCACCCATGGTCAACTCGGATAGTACCTGTGATTACTTTGCGTAGGACCCATGGTCAACTTGAGAAGACACCCGTGATTACCTTAAGTAGAGTCTGTGGTCAACTTAGTAGGTAGGACCTCTAATAATCTAAGATATAACACGGTCAATTTAGGTATCCACCCATGATTACTTTGAGTAGCACCATTGGTGAACTGAACTTGTGTGATCGCCAGTGATTACGTTGGTTAGCACCTGTGGTCTACTTTACTAGCCACTCATTATTGACTAGCCACGAGTGCTAGCCAAGTCTATGACGGTGGATGGCCAAGTTTATTACGGGTACTATACGAGTTGATCATTAGTGTTAGCCATGTTGATCACGAGTGCTAGCCAAGCCCATTACGGAGGCTGCCCAAGTTGATCCCGGGTACTACTCTAGCTGACCATGAGTTTTAGCCATGTTGATCACGAGTGCTAGCCAAGTCCATTACGATGACTATACCCAAGTTGATCAGTGTGGCTGCCACAAGTTGATCACGAGCTCCCAAATTAGGTCAGTGGAGACTCAAGTAATTGAACATGCATTAAATTAATACAAAACCAAACCGATCAGAACATCTTATTCCAGCAATATAATAATAGTTGAACAATTTTACTTCAATACACAAGTAACATAAAAAAATGCAAATTTCATACAGTATAATACTTATACTGTATTGATAAAAAATAAGTGCAATATGTAGGCTACGAATGTTATGGTGATCGATTTCGGTAAACTTAAGCTTACCTAATCGATCACCGTTATATTTGTTAAGTTTATATTAATATTGTATTAAATTCATCTACCAACACATACTATGCTAATTAAGAAAACTTTTTTAAATTAGTATTTTATTAATTCTCTTCGCATTGCACAATGTTTAAATATCACTTATGTCAAGTTTTACCGTCCTAAGTCTTCTCATTGGCTGTTCAACGGAATACATCGGGAGTGGTACGAGGTTCCCAAACACTACCTCGCCCCATGACTTCAAGTTCACAAAAGGATTGCCGCTCCGCCCCGCCCCGTCCCCCGGCTGTCATATTTTTCTGTCCTTGTTACCGTTTAGGTAAAATATTTGCTTCAAAGTTACCTTCTTATAAAATTACAAATAAATGACTTAGCATTTTTTCTACCTCAACATTAATGAACTAATAGTTACAACTTAACATTACTGTATTTATATGTTTAAAATAAAACAAAGGCCAATAGTGACAGTGACTTATTATAGAATTACTTATTGCTTTGGTCAAGCCGGAATTATTGAATTAATATTTTAACTGTACGCATACGTTAATGTAGTTTAAATGATTTATTTCATAAAAATGTTGTATATAGATGATTATTACAGTATTTTTCATGACATGATAAATATTGTGCACTGTCAATACGAATAAAAATGTTATACTTTACTTTGTAGTTAGATTATATCAGGAACCACATGGGAACGCACATTTTAATTTAAACGAAATAAGCCATTCAAAAGTAATTAGACTAACTCTAAGTAATCAGTCTGTAAAATAATACTGATATCAGTCGTCGTAGGCCTACATTGCATCCATCGATGTTAAATTAAATGAAGGAAGGGTTTTATGAATGAAGTAGTAAAATCCATCCGCGACTAAGAAGTTCGAGGTTTCGCCACTTGGATCTCACGAATCACCGCATATCTTGGCAATAAATTACCATGCAGGCATTTGCGCGGTCCAACATTGCGGCTACAGATTTAAAGATATCGATCTGAAACCAAAACTAAATTGAAACCAGATACATTTCTGACTAAAATCGCTTTTTAAAATTTCGATAACAGCTCTAGTTTTATTTTGGCACTGGTTTGAATATTGGGTAACTTCAATAACCTATAAAATCGAAATGAAGGAGAATTCGAAAATTCTAAAAAGCGATTTGAGTCAAAAATGTCTTTATCTTTAAATAGATGTTTCATTTATAATTTTACGACAGTAAATAAGGGCAGTATCTTGGACCGCGCAAAGCAGTTTTTACGCTTCCCAGAGCGGGGGTTTAGAGCCCTCTTAATAAGGAACTTATTTCGTCAATCAAAACTGTTCCACGCTACGGCTCAGCTAGCATTGGGAAGAAATTTGATCTGCTCAACTGGAAAGCCTCCTGACGTCTTATCTCTGGTCAGAGCACCGGAAGCCAAGGAAGTGGAGTTGCAATGAGAGTGCCACTAATAGCTCTCATTATCCTATTAAGTTGGACATCAAATGCTTTAGTGTTTACGCTACTTAGCCATACGGGAGCACTGTATTCAGCAGTTGTACGCAGGGCGTGTGCGATGGCTCCCCAGGTTGTTCTGGCCATACGATGTAGTACATTTGCCCTGTTTTTGATTTTAGTTAATATTTTTTAAGGTGTCTTAAACGCCAGCGATTGATCTAACGTTACTCCCAGGTACTGTGGATGCTCATTTTGATGGAGTTTTAAAATATTAAGAACAATGTTCAATTTTCGATTAGCCAGTATGTTAGGGCCTACTTAGGTGGAAGGTTACTTCAGTTTTTGATGGGTTAGGATTTAGCTTCCAGGTTCTAGAATATTCTTCAAGGGCTGCAAGGTTACTTGTGAGTGTTTCTTCAGTAGCTGTGAAGTCCTTGTGTATGTGTATTACTTAGGCCTATTTATTAAAGCAAAATCATCTGCATAAATAAATTTTCTAGACTTTGGTATTGGGATGTCAGCGGTGTACACTTTAAACAAAATTGGAGCAAATACAAACCCAACAGGCATCCTTGGCAGGTTATCCTTCAACTGTATATATATTGAAACAAGTATACTACCAGAGAGGTGCAGGATAAAGAACTGAAATTCGACAGCTATACGGTATTGCTATGGTTACATCTGAATAATATCTTCACGTCATTGGTCATAGCATTTTGAACCTCCTCGTAGTCCAGCACTTGCTGTGGGAATACTCTTAAGTCAAGTTGAGAGATTCAGTACATGGACTATAACACCATCGAGATTTGTCAACTGAAAACACTTAACTTCAAAATGGTTTCATTAACCACAGTTATTCTCCTGATCCTTACTATACCGTAGTTGGTTGTGGCATTTTAACTTCTTTGCTGGCCCAAAAAAACTGTCTTTCATCTTTCACTGATTTTGTTTTAATAATTAAACTGAAACAGCCTTCTCCTTTCTTATTTGAGTACATCGTGTGTTGTTCTCTCCTTCAACCAGCTTGTAATTGTCCATCCATTTCCTCTTCTTCTAGCAACAAAACAACAGTTACCACGTCCAGCCCTTTCACGCTCCAGGAGTTCAGGCTTTCTTGGAAACCACCCTCACGCTGAGCTCGAACGTTTGTCAAATCCAACTTGATGACATCATCACGCTTTCCTGATCCGTCTGTCACGTCATCAGTTTCTTAAGTCCGGCTTGGTTTTGACAACCGTAGCTTGGCTGAAACAACTGTTAGCAAGGACTACATCAAAATTACAGAATACAAATTATGGATGGATCGAAATAGAAGGAGGGGCTGTCACTGAAATCAAATGAAATTAAATGAAAGTATATTTATTCCCCAAACATTCAAATGTATACATCAGTAAGTTAAATGATAGTGTTCAACATAGTAATACAAAATAATACAAAAATACATTGAAAATAATATAAAGTAATCGTTAAACAAACTGTCTAAAATAAAAACAAAAATAATAGAAAACCGTACAGTAATTCCTTTTCATGGGAAAAGCCTACTGTTCACGACCACTCGTTCTTCCACGTACAGTACTGAGCTAAATCGTTTATTTTAAATAATTTTAGAGTAAGCGCTGAAAACAGATTGAAATACGTTTAACTTGAATTGCAAATGTTCTCCAAAAGTTAAATTCTATTAGAAAGTGATGAAGAAAGACTAAGTGAGTTCTTTCAAAGAACATCTATTTGTATGTATATTTCATGAAACTGCTCTCGTAAAAGTTTTATTTTACAAAGATTATATTATGATAATACTATAGTCTAGAAAATTAATTCTATTCTGGGGTGAATAGAAAAAATGAAGTAAAAGAACGTTGATTATGTTGAATTTGTAGCATTGAATTCTTTGTTCTTCAGTTGCACCATTAGAATTGGTTGTAAGAGGAAGTGGTGGGTGGTGGGGGACATGAATGTGTAGTATTGATCCGGCCAGCCCATTCAAGGGGTTGGGCGCCTCAATGGAGACCTTGGATGTCTGTATTCCACTCAATATGAACATAACGTTTTTCATGACAGGAACTTTCGTTCCACTTTGTTTATGAACCTACATATATGCATGAAAATATATACAGGGTGTTGAAAAAGTATGTAACCACCCTGAGATCTTTTGAATGGGAATGGGTCCATTTAAAAAATTGTGATTTTAGTTAGAGAGCTAGATGTTCTTCATGGCCGTAGAATGTTTTCTTCAATCTTTGGATTGAAGGAGGTAGGCAATAGACCTCTGTTACCAACGACGGTAGCCGACATTTGTCGGCAACAACTGTCTCCAACAGAACGGACTGCAAACGTGGTTTGTAAACCCGCCTTTAGGAGATTCTCGTCGATGTAGAAACAGTATACGACTGTGTGCAGAATAAGA
The DNA here is from genome assembly GCA_035578905.1 of Stictocephala bisonia. Taxonomy (NCBI): domain Eukaryota; kingdom Metazoa; phylum Arthropoda; class Insecta; order Hemiptera; family Membracidae; genus Stictocephala; species Stictocephala bisonia. The sequence goes on from JAQJVL010000228.1 coordinate 472,281, forward strand.
TTAGTGAAAGTTTCGATGTTATTATTACCATATTAATCTTTTCACCAAAAAATTACATTTCTAATTGTTTCCCCCCCCAATTTGTTTTTTGGGGTAGTTGAGGCCCCCAACACCAGCCCAGATACCTTAGTGAGCGGCGTCCTCTAACAGTCACATTGCAGTCATACAGATGATGTAGTTTAAGTTGGGACCTCCACCACTAGCCCAGATACCGTATTGAGAGGTGCCCACTGACAGTCACATTGCAGTCATACAGATGGTGTAGTTTAAGTTGGGACCTCCACCACTAGCCCAGATACCGTATTGAGAGGTGCCCACTGACAGTCATATTGCAGTCATACAAATGATGTAGTTTAAGTTGGGACCTCCACCACTAGCCCAGATACCGTATTGAGCGATGCCCACTGACAGTCATATTGCAGTCATACAAATGATGTAGTTTAAGTTGGGACCTCCACCACTAGCCCAGATACCGTATTGAGCGATGCCCACTGACAGTCATATTGCAGTCATACAAATGATGTAGTTTAAGTTGGGACCTCCACCACTAGCCCAGATACCGTATTGAGCGATGCCCACTGACAGTCATATTGCAGTCATACAGATGATGTAGTTTAAGTTGGGACCTCCACCACTAGCCCAGATACCGTATTGAGCGATGCCCACTGACAGTCATATTGCAGTCATACAGATGATTTAGTTTAAGTTGGGACCTCCACCATTAGCCCAGATACCGTATTGAGCGGTGCCCACTGACAGTCATATTGCAGTCATACAGATGATGTAGTTTAAGTTGGGACCTCCACCACTAGCCCAGATACCGTATTGAGCGATGCCCACTGACAGTCATATTGCAGTCATACAGATGATGTAGTTTAAGTTGGGACCTCCACCACTAGCCCAGATACCGTATTGAGCGATGCCCACTGACAGTCACATTGCAGTGATACAAATGATGTAGTTTAAGTTGGGACCTCCACCACTAGCCCAGATACCTTAGTGAGAGGCGCCCACTGCCAGTCACATTGCAGTCATACAAATTATGTAGTTTAAGTTGGGACCTCCACCACTAGCCCAGATACCGTATTGAGCGATGCCCACTGACAGTCATATTGCAGTCATACAAATGATGTAGTTTAAGTTGGGACCTCCACCACTAGCCCAGATACCGTATTGAGCGATGCCCACTGACAGTCATATTGCAGTCATACAGATGATTTAGTTTAAGTTGGGACCTCCACCATTAGCCCAGATACCGTAGTGAGAGGCGCCCACTGCCAGTCACATTGCAGTCATACAGATGATGTAGTTTAAGTTGGGACCTCCACCATTAGCCCAGATACCGTATTGAGCGGTGCCCACTGACAGTCACATTGCAGTGATACAGATGATGTAGTAGTAGTTGAGGCCCCCACCTAGTGGCTAGTGCCCAGATACCGTATTGAGCACTGCCCACTGATAGTCACATTGCAGTCATACAGATGATGATGTAGTTGTAGTTGAGGCTCCCACCACTAGCATAGATACCTTATTGAGCGGTGGCCACTGACAGTCACATTGCAGTAATACTGATGGTGATGTAGTTGTAGTTGAGGCCCTCACCACTATACCAGATACCGTATTGAGTGGCGCCCTCTGACAATCACATTGCAGTCATACAAATGATATAGTTGTAGTTGATGACTCCACCATTAACCCAGATATTGTATTGAGCGGTGCTCATTGCCAGTCACATAAGGGAGCAACCGAAACAGTAATAGCAAAAGTGTAATAAACAAAAAAGATGCATAATAATAAAAAATAGTATCAATATTTTTCAATGATAGTAACAATCGTTTATTATATTAAAATATTTTTATTTTTATGGGTGAGGGTGGTGGAGCTGTTTCCAGTTTTATTATATGGTGTAGCCTGTTCATTTAACAATGGAAAATTGTGTGGTTTTGCTGCAGCCTGCAAGGACTGTACAGTATACAAGCCTGATCTGTGTCTTTGCTTTATTTAGGACCAGCCGTTGTTGTCAAACCATTGCAAAAGTGCTCTTGATTCTTTGGACCTTTTTTACCTGAAGCTATACACGACTGCGAGCAGACACGGTGGAATTAAATCATCTGTACATAAACAGATGTTTGGCTTTTAAAAACCTTTGGAGAGGCCATTAAAAAAGAGTAGGAAGAGATGAGCCCAAGCACTGAACCCTGTGGGACGCCAGTGAAAGTCGTGCTGGTGATTATGTAGCCCGTTTCTTTCAGCCGTAAAAAATTAAATTGGCCAAATTATCCAACCGATTTAAATTGAAAATGCTAAATTGTTTGCTAATTAATTTTTCTTAAATTATCTATGACAGCCGTACTTGTTTTAAATTATCTATACCAACTAACATATAAGACCAATATGTCTCTTTCCTGAAATATGTGTCACTTTCCTGGCTTGTAAATGTCGAGATATGACAAGACCTGGCTTGGTATTATGTCTGCATTCGTCAGCACTTCCATCACTAGAATATGAAAAGGGGTGACCGCTGATACTTTGATTGTCTACCTGTAATAGTCATGGTGCAACAGGGACATTTGGTTGTAAAAACATAGGGTAAAAACGCCCCTCCCTTACCCACAACAGTAGGTTATGATGTGAGGCGCATGTAGGACCAGCCTCCGCGAAGTGGGTCGATTCCTATCAGTGGAACAAAAGGTCTGTTTCCACCGGAAGGAATTGTTTCCTATTGGCCATATGTTTCCGGGTGGCAACAATGGCATGGTTTCCGGTGTTGATGACATTTGGCGGCACAGCAGTTTCCTCTGGAGGAGATTTCATTCATCACATGTCACGCGGGGTGAAGGCGGAGGAAGCGTTTCAGAACTTCCTCCAATAGGTACATACAGCCTTCAGCAAGCTGGTAATAAAGCTTCCAATGACTGAACGACCTTTTATACAATTCTGAGGATTGCATTTAAAAAAATAGTCCTTTACATTTTATAATTCGACAATTTTGTCAAAATAAGCTGTAGCATGTTTTCATATTGATATCTATTTAAAAAAATAATATTTGACTGTTGCACGTATAAACTAACTCAATTAAAAATTAATTTTTTTAAATTTCATTCTGTAAGCAAATTGTCTGTTTGCATCATATACAAATAAATAGTCTTAGTTTTGGATTAAATAAAATTTATACTTAACATAAAACATGTTATTTCTCTTTTATGTTTTATCTTAAAATTCCGTAGATACTGTATGGTATGGACAGACCAACGGACACCTTAGACAGTAAAAAGGGCATGTGCACTACGGAGAAGAAAGGAACAGAGGTCGTATCCAATAGTGCGCTAAATCTGTGTCGAGTAGTTAGTTCCCCAGGTTGCAGTGCGATGGCAGGGCTTGCAATTTGGCAGTCCCTCCCTTAATCCGCTTAGATCCTCAAGTATAAACGAAGTAATTTTTTCTACAAAATTATTTTTAATCTGTCTGTAACCATTACTATAACTGCCACTTAGGCGTTCGCTGCGGCCACAAGAAAGCCCTTTTTTTCTGTGGTGAAGGAGAGGATAGAAAGACCGAATGGTGCTTTTCACAGTTGATAGTCTTAGTGTCCGCTCTTGGATTAAACTGCTTTTTACCTTTCTTCGGATTGAGATATCGTTTTCAAACTTTATATAAGTATAGAACATTAGTTATTGAAGGCAATAAATAGTAGCTATGTAAGTAATAAGTAGTTTTTTACTATCATAATTAGCATAATACAGTACAAGTAAACGCCACACAACACAAATATATTACATTTTAAGCACAAAATACACAAATATACTACAATACAATTACAAAATACACAAATATGGCACAATACAAGCACAAAATGCATAAATATTTACTATATAAGTTCAAAATGCACAAATATTATGGTGATCGAGTTCGCTGAAATCAATCACCATAATACTTGTGCATTTTGTACTAGTATATGTGCATTTTGTGCTTGTATTTGGATATATTTCTGCATTTTGTGATTTAATTGTGGTATATTTTTGCATTTTGTGCTTATATTGTGATATATTTGTGTTGTGTGACGTTCGTACAGTATAAGCAATAATTGTGATTCGCCTAAATTTCGAACATTCATTAACATTTTTAAAATTCATCTGAGTTTTAAAATGTGACATAAAAGTCGGTTACAAACATTTTTATTTTCGCCCTCTCTGTCAGTCTCTGTATCACTCTGGTGTCGCGCAACAAGCTTGACCTAGAAGCGGCGGCCGCACCAAAACGACAAAATTATAAAAAAAGTAGTCTGGCTTTTTAACATTGACTTTTCGCTTCTTTTTTTTTGTGTATTCATTTATAAAGTCTGACAAAGCAGTTCTGGTCTGAACGGACCTTCCGACAGTGTATAGGGGCCTTTAAGATGACCGGACTTTCACGCCTAGCTCCTCATATCTCGACAAATACAAGACAGGAAACGGAATTGGCTGTACGGATTTCCGGAAATAAGAATTGATAGTTCCGGAAGTGGGCTGACGCGAGGCGTATCCGGTGGCGGTCGGCATCCTGCCTTCTAGGAGCCCCATCCTGTCTAAATAAAGTAAACGTCCTTCTGAGCGGCGATCACCCTTCCTCCGACCAACACATCCTTGGCTACCACGCCTACTGGAAAAATATATGATTAGAAATCCAAAGTGTACAATACAAATTTAATGGACACTTTTACTGTTCCTTTTCAGTACAATTAATATCTACAGTACTACATTTTTAGTATGTACGTACTCTTAATTTAAAAGTATTGGACGATTATGATAGTTCCACGAATTACGAAAGAAAATGTTTAGATAAAGATTCCGTGTTTATGATTCACACTGTGCGTAGTTATTTTCCATCTACTTTTACGTTATAATTTTAATTTCTATCACACATCAATTTCTTAAGTAACTAATACACGTCCCAAAAGTTTGTTTACAGGTGTTATGAATAAAGCACTTGGAATTAATACACAACTTGTTTTTTTTTTTTTTTCTTGAAAACATATTGTAAATTATCAAGATTGAATAGGACAAGTTTCAAAATAAGCCTATTACAGAAGCGAGGGAAAGTGGGAACTAAATAATATACAATAAAAATGACCTCTTACAAAATTGGATAAATTAACAACCGATAAAATAAACATCACATTATGCTAAATCAAAATACCCTTTCCAGGAAAACAATGAGATAAATTAAACATTACTTAAAAATCAGAAATAAAAACATCAAATAGCCCAGAGGCATACCCAGGAGGGCCTAGGGGGTTCGGACTTCCCAACCTAATTTCTTTGTAAAAAAACAAAGGGGAGCAACACTCAACAATAACTATAATGGGCAATAGCTGAAAATAGTTACTTCATCATTATAGAGGGTATACCTTTCTTCATAACTTGAATCATTTGTAAGCTTAACTACTTATATGTACATAATGTAACAACATACATAATGTGCAAATAAAGATAATTTAGTTTGTTTTTTAGTTTGAATGATGTTTTTTACATATGTCAGTCGGCACCCTCCAAACACTAACCCAGGGTACGCCCATGAAATAGCCTATTCAAGTTCACGTTTTGTTACACAACTTATGTTAAGCTACGTTTGCACTATGTCAGAAAACGTGTTACATAGCGAAAGTTACATAGCAAATTGTTAGGAGTTCAACAAATGCTTTCCCTATAAACAGCACATGTCGAGTACATTAAAAATATTTTCATAAAAATCTATGTACCTTACAGTGTTTTCCAAAACTAGGCTTCGTGGTTTCGATTCTCGAACTTTTTAAATACAAGCATAGGACCAGTAATACACCATTTTAAAGGCACATTTGAAAGAAATACATTGGTGCAAACAAAACTCACTTATCATAATGCGTTTCAAAATGACGGCTGTTTTTCTGGAAAATATTGATATTTACTGAATACCCTATAATAATCTTACCATTTGAGTTATTTTTATCACAATTTCAATTTCTTACTTAAGTGGCTTAACTACATGGGCCGACACGACTGCCCAACCCGACAAGTCGGCCCTAGCTGTCGTGTCGGGGCTTCCCCTAAACACGCTCCGACTACAAGGGCCGACCAAACCATCAGACTAGTCTAGAACACTACTATAGTTAAAAAGGAACCGGTTTTCCATAATGTCCAGTTTCTTTTTAACTATACACAGTATAGGCTCATGAATATATTTTTAATAAATATCTTAAAATGCCTTATAGCACTAATTTCTTCGGTCCCGGTTAGAGTAATTTTTATCTTCTAGATCCCACAAACACCGGAATTCCTTGCACAACTCAATTAAGTATTATCACAAATTTGTCTGTTTGGTTAGCACAAGACGTTGTAAGAGAGAGTAATAAATCAATCATTTATAAAGTCAAATGGTTTGGTCGGGGAAGTCGGTCTCGAGCCGACATCGCTACACACGTATTAACTTGTCGGAGTAGGAAGTGGGGCGGTCGGATGGTTCACCCGACCCGACCGCCCTTAGGTGGGTCCGACAGAAATCATGATCCAACCGCACTACATACGTCCGAACAGGTCGGACCTTACGGTTGGACTCTTTACAAAAATTAGTTTAAAATATTAGTATTATTATTTTTATATTTAGTATTCAATGTTAAGGGAACAATATGCGAGCTTAGAAATTTAATTTAATTCATTTTAAGGACAATTTATTTTTTCCCAATGTAATAAGAGTCGCTCTTGAACTCAAGTAATTTAAAATATAAATATTTGATGGAACCCCCAAACTGGCATATAGCCTTGGGGGCCCTATTTCTTTCTTCATTTTAATTATGTATTGTTTTTTTTTTTTTTTTGTCAGCCTTGTTTTATTATTAGCTAAAAAGAATAATTTGAAAGAATGGTGTTACATGTTGTAAATATTATTGTACATTTTGGTAAATTTTAATGCAATTAAATGAAGAAATAAACGATTTATTTATTAGCCAAGAACAACGATAAACTGACAATAGACAGTACGCACGGTGTGCAGAGTACTCAGCAGCTACTGTTTTTGTCAGTGCTCTGACTGTCTTTAATTTACAATGTAGTGTAACACCGAGATGCGGTAGAACTTTCCCGTAATCAACCTGCTTTGAAGAAACCCACAGGTTCTGATAGCAAAAGTCAAAACAAGAGACAAGATGTTTTGACCAGCATCTCGTTACAGATGAAGTTTGACAGATGGGAAGTGGAAAGAGATGCCTTCTTCGATCAGTCAAGTTCAAAGATGTTTTTTTTTTTTTTTTAAGAAAAGGGGTGGTTCACAGGAACTGAAGGACCAAGCCACGTGAAGTGGTTTGCTTTTAGTAGTCATTTGTTGAAATCTGTAATCTTGTAATTCGAGTTAGAAATATTTGAATTGAAATCAGGACATTTAGTCCAAATTAACATAAACACTTGTGAACTTTCGTTAAAAACGCCTTTCTACTTATTCCTCAAAAACCCTAGGAGGTACAGTACAAAAAATAAAAAAGGATTAATACAGACATTTTTGTCTTAACGAGACCTTTAAAATGACATATAATATGATGTATGTTGTTGTTTTAAACTGTTGACTTGTGGGAATATTTAATTTTTCAAACTTCGTGTTAGGTGATCAACATAAAAATACGCATAAATGTAGTCATGTGGCAAATGAGTGAAGCTGACTTTATTGTGAGTAAGAAATTTAAATTGTGATAAAAATAACTCAAAATTATGAAAATTAGAGGGTGTCCCGTAAATGTTAAATTTTCTGCTCTATTTGTCACCACTTACATTGATATCGGTGATCCATGTATGATACAATTACAATCCTGAGACGATATGCAATTTTTTAATTTTGAAATACACCTCCAAATGCTACAAGAGATGGCAAAAATTTAAACAAAACAGTTGTTATTTAAAATAAAAATAATTGTATGAATATGTTTATCATATTTATATTGTTGACCATGCCTATCAACAAATTAAATTCATAAAAAAGTGTAAATTTGAACTATGAACTGCAACAAATTAAAACTTATAGTTTTATTAAAATCTAAACTGTATAGACCTTTAAACCGCTTTATAATATAGGCTGAAACGTTAGAATTGAGTTTTTTACTCAAATTCGAATTGTCATAAAACATGCGTAAAGTAAAGAAGCCACTGTGAGACTTTTTAAAGAAAAAGACAAATTAAATATAACTCTATTTAATACTAAAATTACATTGGTACATGCAGCATACTTAATTTTAAGTTGTCTTTTCACTAAAATATTCATTAATGTCATAATACATTTTCTGCAATAAAAACGGTTTTATTTTTTATTTGTAGCCTACGTCTTTTTATGAACAATGGACAAATAATTAATTTTAAGCACGTGAAATGCAATGTTCATAAAGAGGCCTGTACGATTCTTTGTTTTTCAAAAATATATAATTCTCAACATTTTTATCTTATTGTAAGAAGCCCCCGAAATTTCAAACCTACTGTACAGTATATTGAAGAATGGAACTAAAATATTCATTTGTAGCGCTTTTTGTCATAGACTGAACAGTAAGAATTTTTTCCCCCTTGATCATAGACTTACATTCAATGACTGATTTGCACTTTTGATCAATAATGTTATTCATATCTATCTTCATATCATATCTTTTTGTCATAGACTGTACAGTAAGAATTTTTTCCCCCTTGATCATAGACTTACAATTCAATGACTGATTTGTACTTTTGATCAATAATGTTATTCATATCTATCTTCATATCATATCTTTTTGTCATAGACTGAACAGTAAGAATTTTTTCCCCCTTGATCATAGACTTACAATTCAATGACTGATTTGTACTCTTGATCAATAATGTTATTCATATCTATCTTCATATCATATCTTTTTGTCATAGACTGAACAGTAAGAATTTTTCCCCCCTTGATCATAGACTTACAATTCAATGACTGATTTGTACTTTTGATCAATAATGTTATTCATATCTACATTAAACTCTTGTCAAAACATACAAATCAGTATGTTTACATCAATTGTATATAGTTTGAAGCTGTAAATGTACTATTTCACTGAACACAAGTGGGCACTCCATTAGCTGGAGAAGTACTTGCGAAAGCACGTACGGTATCGACGTGCGTTTCCGGCCTACGTCACGTCCGGTCACTTGTAGGTTATCGGTGCCCTTGTACCGACCAAATTGAGATAAGACGCCCTCGCTTACACATTGCCCACGCTGTCAAAAGATTACAACTTGAACGCGTGCGACTAACTCGTAGGCGGAAACAGACTGCGAGGCCTGCAGAGCGAAAACTGTCTTCTACTCTAATTTACTACAATAAAAATCTTGCCATTTGACAATAATTTATAAAAATACTGTAAATATTTAGTTTCTTTATACATTTTTTATGCTCTCTTTGCACACTTATATTATAAGTATCGATACGGTTGTTACAATCTGACATGGAATGTATATGAGACATCGCTGCGACCAGATGTGGTTGGAATTGGAGTTAGTGGTTGAAGCCGATCGGCATCAACGATGTCGAACCATCGATTTGTCGAACGGATGTGCGTCAATAGAACAAACACAAGATTCCATTTTAATCAGAAGTTGGATCGAACAGGAAGTTGGGTCGCGATTGAGGAAAAATTAGAAATGTTTAAATGCTTGTGCAATTGCATCCAAATTGTAAGCAATGTCGTAACAATCATATCTTTGCAACTTGTACCGTGAAACTTATATCTGTCGTAGGCCTACATTGTATCCATTGATGGTAATGAATGAAGAAAGATTTTTATGAATGAAGTAGTAAAATCCATCAGCGACTAAGAAGTTAGGGTTTTCGCCACTTGGATCACATGAATCACCGCATTTTTTCGCAATAAATTACCATGCAGGCATTTGTGCGGTGTCATATTGCGGCAATACCTTTGAAGATATCGATCTAAAACCAAAACTAAATTGAAGCAAGGCACATTTCTGACTAGAATCGATTTTTAAATTTTCGATAACAGTTCTAGTTTTATTTTGGCACTCTTGAATATTGGGCAACTTCAGTAACCTATAAAATCAAAATAAAGAAGAGGTTAAAAATTTTAAAAAGCGATTCTAGTCAAAAAAGTCTTTATCTTTCAATAGATATTTTATTTATAATTTTACAACAGTAAATAAAGGCAGTATCTTGGACCGCGCAAAGAAATTTTTACGCTATTCAGCGCGGTGCAATTAGAGCCCTCAACAAACATCGATGAGTCGAACGGACGTGCGTCAATAGAACAAACACGATTCTATTTTAATCAGAAGTTTGATCGGACAGGAAGTCGGGTCGCAGTTGAGGAAAAAGTTGAAATGTTTAAATTCTTGTGCAATTTCAGCCAAATTGTCAATAATGTCGTAACAATCATATCTTTGCAACTTGTATTGTGTACAGGTGGCCTTCAAGATCGATATAAGCCCCGTCGGTCTTTTTCCTTTTCTAAGTGATGACTTGAATTCGTGCGTCCTAATACGTGAATTCTAATACGTGAAACATCTATATAGGCACTCTAAGTATGAGACATACACTAAACAGATACAAAACATCCTAGGTACCTATGTGATACACACAATATAGATACATCGTATAAATACATCGTAGGTATTTGACACACGCTATACAAACACAAAACATCCTGAGTAAGTGTCACACATTATATAAGTTTAAAACATCCTGAGTTTGTGACACGCATTATACAAATACAAAAGATCCTGAGTATGTGACACACATTAAACAAAAATACAAAACACCCTGAGGATGTGACATACACTAAACAGGTACAAAACATCCTAGGTGACAAACACAATACAGACACAAACCATCGTAGGTATTTGACACACACTACACAAACACAAAACATCCTGAGTAAGTGTCACACACTACAAGTACAAAACATCCTGAGTGTGTGACACGCATTATAAAAACATAAAACATCCTGAGTAAGTGACAGTCACTATACAGATACAAAGCATCAAGAGAAAGTGACAGCCTCCAAACAGTACAGGTACATCCAAAATATCATGAGTAGGCGTTCCATACGTCAAAATTTCCATACTGGCACAACAAATCTGGAGTATATCAAAACCCATAAGACTACAAAATATCCTTACAAGTAGACCCTAAGTATGTCAAACCTCTATACACAAACAGCACATCCTGGGTGTGTGATAACATCCTCTGTAGGTGTATGTTTGTAAGGGCGGGTCAATCTGCTGATGACAAGTCTTGATTAGGTCAAAACTCTAAATAACTACAAAACATACTGTGTGACTATATAGAAACTAATCATCTAAATATATCAAAAAATGCATGTGAGTACAAAACTGCCGAGTCGTGTCAAACCTCTATGCACATACAACACATCCTGGGCGTGTGACAACTAATGCACATATAGAACACATCTTGAGTACATCAAACTTCTACACAAGGACAAACTATAGGCCTATTGGTAAGGAGTACAACATGTACAACATGCTTAAAACACTCAAAATTGTCGTATTGAACTGAGACAAAAACTAAAATATAATTAATAAATAAAATTTAAAAAATTACACCCGTTGCGTTTATTTTTAAATAAATTTTCAATCCACAAATTTAAATTTGAGCTAGGATGTGTACTCAACCTTCTTTAATCCATTTATGGCCGGGGGATTATATCGAACCGCCGGCAGTTCAGAATGTACTCTCCGGGCCCTTATGATAATAACCCCTAGTTATCTAAATCCTCATAGAGTGGATTATAAGGAATCAGTGCCTTTAAGTCTTTCTTTTCAGCTTCAGAAAGACTATTCTTACTTTGATGTTGTATGTTGAAAGTTGGCTAAATCTTCCGGTTTCACCCCTTTTTTAAAAGGTTATGTTCACTCTTGTTTTACTTGTACAACGCCAGGGTTAGCACTACTCAAGCGAATCCACTAAGCTTTTGATATATGTGTTTGTTTTGTGTCAAATCAGCAGCATGTTTAAAATGAAAAAGTCTTCTCCGTTCATTAATATTACTAAAAATGGGTGTTTATTGTTTTGTTTTATAATCATACTGACCCGTCTATAGGAACTTCACGTTTTACAATTCTTTTCTTCTTCTCTATTAACGCCAAGTCCCTATCACATTTCATACTACGTATGGCCTTTAACCAAACATTTCTGATTTATTTCTTGAAAATACCCTTTAGAAATAAGATAAAGCCATAAGAAAATAAACATTTGGTTTTTATTTTGACCTGGTATTCCTGTCACGTAGCCCGTCTTTTAGCAAAATTGCACTTCTTGTCAGTTAGAACGCACCTTATCTTATTAGAAACTAAAATATAACTAAATAATGTTACTTTTACATCCATCTTGTTTATTTTTAAAGAAATTTTCAATCCACAAATATTTAAATTTGAGCTAGGATATGCACTCAACCTTGTTTAATCGATTAGTGGCCGGGTGATTATACCTGCCCGCCGGCAGAAGGGCTGTGCGCTCCTAACACGCTTTGACCTTGTGCGCTTCTAACACGTGCGCTAGTAACACTATTATACTTTCATACGCCTTCCTCCCCTTTAAAAATATGATATTTTAAAACTCTTGAACTTGACCGAAAATAAGTGTTAAATGTTTGAAAGAGTGTTTTTATTTGCTATTTTTCTACAACGTACTTTGGCACCAGTTGAACAAGTTTTTTTAGTAATGAAAAATATCTCAACACTCGATCGGAATAGGCCGTCAGTGGAGAAGCACGAAGCTATTCTGAGCATCAAAGTTTACAGTGACATGTCACGTACTGAATTTTTTGAAGTCATTAAAAACAATGATTCTATACTTTAAAAAAAGTAATCTTCTCAGAAAAATATGACTGGTTTCAGCCAGTAACAATACAACTAGTACAAGTGATGCCTAAACATTTTCAAGGAGATTTATGACAATTTATTGAGTTCGGTCAACTTAAATTAAACTTTATGAACTAATCTTTTTAAAGCATACAAAAAATGTTGTTAGTATTTTAGTAAATATAGCTGTTATAATAATATTAAATATTACAGTGTCGTTAATATAATTATCTCGGTTATGTTGCAATTATATAACCGGGATAATTATTCTAACAAATGTATAACCTCACATATAATTATGCGATTTGTGTTATCATAATTATAACCTCACAAATCGCATATCATAAGATTTATGAGAGACAGTTTACAAAATAACCCCCCCCCCCACCCAGATCCCTAAGTATATCTGCTTTCCTTATTTTAATATGACAATTTATGGCAACCCTACTTCTAAGTCATATAAGAGAAAATTATGTAAATAACAGGTTAAGTCCAGTGCCACTTGGCCCGTCATTTACATTAGTGTAACGTTACATAGAACGTTTATAATTATTCAATTTCAAACTTTTTCATCTTTTTTATTGTGTGAACCAGTTATACAAAAACTTGTGTATGAATAAAATTTAAACAGATATATATCGTCATAGATATTAAGTTTTTTCTTGTTAACTCAAAATAATGTTTTTTGCACTTGACCCATTATTTACAAAAGCCATTATTTATAACAGTCAAATGTTAAATGTGTGACAACCTTTTCACAAGTAGGCCTTCAAACATGTTCTTCCACAAAACATATTTAGTAGGCGTATCATCAAACTATCATGAGTAATTATAAACATGAGTATGCCAAAATTCTAAAGAAATACATAACATCGCAAATCTGTGGAAGCCTGTACACAATTAGAAAAACATAATGAAGTGAGCGAAAACCTCCATACAGGTCAATCGTTTATAGACGTAAAAATCATCTCTACAATGGAACTACTTGCTGATAACAAACATGGTGGCTGTGCGAAAAGTTTCATACACATACAAAGCATAATGATTCAAGAGAACTACTTGTGGGTCTCAGGTAGTGAGTAATTGTCGCAACTAGAGTATGCCCATTTGGAACTGTTACTCTCGTTGTCAATAATGCCTCGCCTTACATAGTGACAAAATGTTTTGTATCTGACTAAAACACTGTCAAAATAACCGATTGCTTAAGATATTGATAACAGTTGTTGACGCTTCATTAAACCGTTTTGGTATTTATGCAGTTTCTTGCCACCAAACAAATTTGGAACATTTTGCTTGAAATGGGTTTAGAATTGATTGTATTTTAACGAGATATGCTTTTTATTCCGCGGAAATAACGTATTTCACCGAAAAATTAGAAAGAACCAATGTCACAACTTTTAGTATTTTTGTCATATTTCCATTAATTTAAATGATATTTTAATCATCATTTTTATTTTGATTTGTTTTTTGCGCTGAATACAAATTTGAAAACTATTTTGGTCTATTACAAATATTTCTCGAGAAATAACGGAAAAACTACTATCGCGGCGGATCGCGATTAGCGGCCATTACGCGATCATTATATACAACAACAATTAATCACAAAAACCGAATTCACCTGTATTCCCGCCGGAGTGACGGCCAGCAGGCCGTCACGGAGGCCAAACGATCGAATTTAACGCAAATTACGAATTTTTGTTGAGAAAATAGACAATTAGGATAAGTTAGGTTATGTTGGTTATGTCAGTAAAAAAATGCATTTTTCGAGCTGAAAAAATAATTTAACTACAAAACCAGTTATATATTTGTGTTCAGCATAAAAAAAAACACGAGAAATGAAAAAAAACTGTAGAAAAATAACGATTTTTGAAAAAGTTGGTTTTTTCATTGTTAGATAAAAAACTAGTTTTTCGATTTGTCGGTAAAAAACGAGTTTTCCGCGGATGAAATCAAACTCCTCAAGAGATATAAACTCATCTTTCACCACTTTTTTAACATGAAATCGTATTTTCAGAAGTGGCAAGAAAGTGCATAATTACCAACAGTTTTAAATAGTAATTAAGTGGTTGTGGGTACTTCAAAGTAAAATCTATAATTTTTTAAAATCATTATTTAATTGTCATCGAATGGGATTAAATTTGTATTAGGTAAACATAACTTAATTAATATCGGTATAAGAAATAATATTAAACTAAACCCTATCCAAAGACTAGATTTATGATTCAATTCATGAAAGGTAATTTTGTTAAGAAAATTACATTCACAGAAGTCCTTGCTTGTATGAATGAATCGAAGTGTTCAGTTATGATCGGAGGAGGGGGAAGGTGCCAAGGCGCATGCGCGGAGCACTCCCAGCCAAACCTTGCAGCTAGCAACAGCGAGACGAGTATTTAGTGTTTATTATTCTGAGTTTTTAACAGTTACAGATGCAGTGTTAAGTTCTAAATAGTTTACATAATCTACTATTCTAATAAGTGTTAGTTTTGTGAAGTTTGTTGCGATTCTGTCTGCATTTTTTTGTGATGTGTTGTGTGTGTTGTGGCAGTCCTGTGGAGGCCATGCTTTTGAACTGAACTGTATGTTGAAAACGTTCTAGCCAACTCGGTCGTCCTTCTCAAAACTCATATACGATTTCATGGCTGCCCCAATGAAATGTGTTTTTATAGAGAGAGTAAAATAGCTTTTACTAACTCCGAAGTAAGTTTTAACATTTATAGGTTATGTCCTATTCATACTTGGTAACCTTGCGAACAGAACAGTGCAGTGGGGGTTCCGATGAATGAACTTATTGCAACAGCCCTACTTTCTTTCACTTAGTTCAGTGCTATTCACCTCCTGTCAAAGTTAACAGTAGGGTCTACATTATGTAAGTGCCATTAATAAAATCACAATTACGGAAAAATGTAACATTCAACGAAATAATGAAATTGAAATCTTGTTGATTCGGTAAGCTTGTCAGAAATATCTTGGTCTAGTGCCACGGTTTATTTTTGAATTGAGTGAGACGAAAACGCAAGTTGAAACTTCAGAAAACGCTGCTTAAATTTTCTCATATAAAACTTGAATATAGCACATTTGCCTCTATAATTAATTTTATAGCTCAAACAAATTAGGTGAAGTGCACTGTGTTTTGTGTGTGTGTCAAGAATATCTGAATTGGATTTTACTGACAACTAGTTTATTGCTGCTAATAATGAAGGTAAATTATTTTATTAATTATTTAATCGCTATAGTAAGCTAAGAATTATATTTTAATTTGCCTAATCATGATGCTATACCTCTAGACTATAAGTTCTGTGTTTTAGTTAAGAAGAATTTTAATATAAAACATTTTTGTAATGTATCTTGGGCCTAATTATTTAATTATTGTATATACAGTTTTTTAAAATAGCTTAATTTATAACGTTTCTTTCCTATAAAATATTATGTATTGATAGATGTTGGACTAAAATACTGAACTAGACCTGTTTAGGCAAAGGTTGGCCTACCTAAAGTTTATTATTTAAACATGCTCATAATGACTTGTCGCAGACAGAGAAATTTTATCACATACTGTCTGTAATGCTCTGTAAAATTTATCACATGTAATGCTTTAGACATTTGATCACATACTAGCACCAGTACCCGTCCTTCATACGTGGTTTACGGATTTATATCGTGCTTATTGCATTCAGCAATACAAAACATGTATAGGCATCTGTATAGTCTAGAATTGTAGTTAGGTTTGGTGTAGTATTTACTTCATAAATATGTAAGTTGTTTGTTTATTCCAACAGCTGATTAATGAAACTAATATAAACAGTTGTCAAATTGGTATTGCCATAGGGCTTCCATTGATATTTGTTAGAGCCCCTGGGGCAGCGCCCTTATGGAATTTTAAAATAAAGATAGGCATGAATTATAACGAGAGACCCTAAGAAAATCTATGCAAAATTTCAGCTGAATGGACCCAGTAGTTTTTGCTTGATTGAGTAACACATAGACAGACACCCTTAGATTTTTAATGCTCATAAAAACTAACAGCTGTAAATTGACATTAGGCCTTATCCCTAAAAAATTGTGTAATGCTTTAGAATTATTTTCAAGTATTATCTAAGTATAACTTTTTATTTAGGTATGTTTTATTACTTTTTGCACAATTTTATTCCTGATTCTTCATTTACTGGAAACTCCCTTTGATGTAAATAATAGCCTGAAATATAAACGTTTTGTGGAGAAACTTGCTATTAATACATTTTCTGTTTTGGTCAGGTTAATTACTTTAGTTTTTGGGTTTTGTTGGGCCTTACAACTTTTTGAAAATACCCTTAAGTAGTATGTTAATAGTGGCAAGAGCTAAGCGTAATTTATATAGCGAACAAATTAGGCCTATTTGCACCTCTAGCATGTCAGCAAGCAATACTATCAGCATTGAAAAATGATTTGATGACAGACTTCAAACTCTAAATAGGTCTATGTCTCTATCATCAATGAATTTATTTGTGTGTACACACATATTTTCAAAATTAAATTTTATGTTACAGTAAATCAGAAGGAACTGGTTAGCAGTAGTAGACCTAAGCTGTAACAGTTAAATTTAAATTATGTTAAGTTTAAAAGTTATTCTGACACATTAGCTAATGCTCCCTCCAGAAATCACTTTGTGTCCTTTGAATATTTATATGTATCATTATCATTATAATTGGACCATATCTATTTTCGACTCCTCTAGAGAAACTGTTTAAACCTGATAGCATTTAGAAGACAAGTCTAGCAGTGCTGCTAACTTCAGTTATTATGTATATTTGCATGTTAAAGCTTTCTTGATGCTTTACTAAATTTGGACAAATTTGCAGTATTAAAGCATTGTTGTTAACAATAAATAAATAAATTATGGGAATAAAATAGTGTGCAGTTCAGTATAATTAATATATAGGCCTAATATAATATGTGAAGCTGTTTTTAAAGCAACTCCTCCCTTATTTCATGGCCCTTATCAGCATGAACCTTTTTAGTAGCTAATATACTTTTTTCCAGGGAAGGTTAAAAAGTAAGCATGGTTTTATTCACATCCGACTAGGCTCTGCTTCACTGGCCTTTATAAAGTTTTAATGGTCTAAGAGAGTTGATCTATTTATCATCAGCTAACTGTTAAATAAAGCAAGTGTTAGTTTGTAGGTAGGAAAGCAAATGCAGTGAGTTAGTTACTGTAATAATTTTACATGATATGATTTTAGTTGATACAGTTTACCCTTAATATTGGTGTCTAAAGCCAACAAAATTACTGTCAGCCAGAACTAGTAAGGCCGAGGTTGCACGAGTAAAGGAAGTGATGGGGTTGCCAAGCAAAGCTTACAGGGGTGTCTCCTAGTTTAAATTAACTTGCGATTGTTTCAAGTATTGTTGGGTTATATGTAGTAAGTTGACTTGTTTGACATCGATAGGCCTGCCTTCGACCGATCCAAACACTGCTGTGGACAAGTAACAGTGCCTCAGCGTAGAGGTTATGATAATTTATTACGTCATGGCGGGGGGGGGGGGGGGGTAACACATTTTATTGCCCTACAAAAGACACATAAGTCAGGATAGGGATCCTGTTGGTTGGAATTTAGAAGTGACTCCCCCCCACCCCCATTGTCTAGGCCTACGACCGGTCAAGGTCGAATAGGGGTTCCAAGGACCCCCGTCGTGCGTGCTGCTGAATGACTTCGAATCCGTGATTTGTATCTTTTTCTGCTGATTTCGTAAAATTTTTAAATCGATTCGCCAGTTCTTTTAGATGCCTGATTACTGAGTTGCATGTTATTTTCTAGCCTATAATCGCACGTTATAACAATGATCTATGTTTAATTCGAAATATTTTCCCTTAATAGTAAATTTATTAGATAAGCTACAAAACTAATTTAAAAAAAAATCGCGATTTGATTTTAAAACTTTTTAATAATTGTCACTCTTCTTGTGGACGTTTCTTAAGTGACCATCTATCTATATGTACGATTCATTTTTAAGTAGGCCTACTGTATCTCCAAACGGATTGCTATCAAATAAATTGACATTATATTCTCTGTTGTGGTTATTATTGCTAATTGACTATATACTGGTAACACACAGGCTAACTCAAATACATTTACTGTATTGGAACTGCGTAATTACACAATAGCATCACTTTGTGACAATCCAAATTCAACAATTGTTTGACATCGTGACATCCAATTGTTTTTCATTGGCTAATTATAAATGTCTAATATTTTATGTAACTGGGATTTACGTTCCCATATGTGGATACACGTTTTTCCTTTGAAGAAAGATGCGCCAACAATGTTAGGCCTAATCTTGTAGAAAAATCAATCGTGCTTCACGATTAGTGTTACGCACTTTCAGTTTGTTGTACATTATAGACCACATTTTTGGTTTTTTATGACATCATATGAATGAGTTTAGAAAAAATTGGTTTGGTAATGGTCGAATCGTGCAATTTAAGTTCTATTGCAAATTTTGACGTATTATTAGTAGCCTCCTGTTGCGTTATCTAGCATAAGTGGCCCGTACAGTAAATTAATTTTTCATAACTGATAGTTTGTTACGTAAAGTTTTTTTATATCTCCAATGAAATATTAAACCTAAATGCTTAAACTCATATAAAGAACAAATTATTCTGTAATAAATAATTTCTTAAGAATTCAGAACCATATGATAAGTTTCTGTTACGTTTTTTTACAACGTAATCAAGAATCAAGAACTGTATTGCCATTGACTATATAAAATAGAATAGGCATTGTCAAACATTTAAAGTAATAAGTACTGTTTGGAAAGCTGCGAGCAAGTGAATAGTGTGGTTTTTTACGATCTGCGATAGGTTGAATGAATGACAAACGCATTGCGGAATTTACAATTGGGTCACTAACTTTCCAAATCATTCATGGTCTTCAGTTGTGGGCTAATATTTTCTCTTTCCTATCGCCTCCCCCCTACCAGCTGCAACTCTCCCTTCCTCCGTCCTCAAGGTCTTCGCCAAGACCAAGGAAGTCACTCGCTACATGATAGCCGGATACAGTAGGCTACTTTGATGGTTTTCACATCAGTTGAGGAGAGTTCGACATTGAGGTCTTTCGTGCCGTATTACAGAAGGAGCAATTGGGCTCTGTCCCCACAGTCTAAGCGCTGGAGCCTGTTTTACTGCCCTTTTTGTCAGATAAATGTATGAATATTGCCTGTTTTCGACCTTCTTCATGTTTCAATTGTGATTCAAATAAATCGTAAGTGTTAAATATTAAACATGTGGCTTTTTAATATACGCCATTTATAGAGTATCATAAAGTTTGCTAAAGGGCAAATATTACAATGGAAACTTTACCTGACAATAATGCTCAGTCTTTCTCTTCTGCAGTGATTGCCAATCTTAGACGAGTAATTTCCTTGGTAATACCATGTTTTAACAAGTTAAGCAGCTCATTGAATGGGCGTACTTACATGGAATAGTACTAAACAACTGTTCTGGGCCATCTTAGGTCAGAGTCTAACCGGTTAAACTACCCAATTAAAATCATACTACTATACAGTACTTAAAATGGGATATACACAAAACTATCTTCACCTAAGAACAATCCTTCTGTACAATATTCACTCTGCCCTGAAATGTTACTCGGGGTATATTTACTGAGCAACTGAACTGAGGGTAGTCAGGAAGTTGGTGGCAGACGTCTGAGTGTACCACAGACAACCAATGAGTGCGATTGTTGCATCAGGCCATACTCGGTAGGCACTATATACCACCTGTAGTCGATAATGTACCCGACCTTAGTATGTCGTATGTGGGCGAGAGCTAGTGACGTTAGTGGTGCCTTGAAGTATCGTGTAAAAAGAGCGTTGGTGGCGTCGTGAAGTGTGTCGTGTATGGGTGAGGGTTAGTGGCACCTTGAAGTGCGCACCAAGCGCTGTTTTACGGTGGGATTAGCTAGTAAATAATAAATAAATAGAATCAGTGAGGCAGGCCTTAAATGGCTTGATGGATTGGGTTTAGCTTTGTGACAGGAGATGATTTGATTTTTATTTATTTATTTTGAATTGTTATTATAATGACTTCCGAACTTTTTGTCCGAGTATATAACTCAGTTTTTACATAATTTAAATAAAAAAAAAAAAAAAAAATGGTAGCTGACAAAAACTATACGATATATATTGTCGTGTATGGACGGTGGTTATTGGTGCCTTGAAGTGTGTCATGTAAGGGTGAGGTTTTGTGGTGCCGTGTTTGGACGAGGGTCAGTGACAGCATGGAGTGTCGTAGTTGTAGAGCATTTCAACGGATAGTTAATAGTTACTACAAGAATAATAAAAGAAGCTTAGTTATACAGTTCACTCTAAAACAGTGGGTAATTCCCACTCCGCTTGAGCGTTACCTTGATTGGAACGTCATAACTATATGAATGGAAGTGGTATATCAGCTCTTAATAACTTTTTTTTACCTGCCGACTATTTTAAAGAAAACTTGAGTAAAAATAAGAATAGTAGTTGACTCAAACATTTATCAGTGTCAAACAAATACGTGCATGTCACACTTGCGGACGAAACAAAGTCGTGTTCTTTACGTTACAGTTTTAAATCCTTGTGTACAATCGATTCCTACCAAGTATCCTCTACCGGAACACCGTTAAATTAAATTATGAAATTGTACATTTTTTGACAGGACGCGGAGAATGTTTTCAGGTGGATGTTTTCGGGACGCGCAGTAGTGACAGGAAATGGGTGGGGGCACCATTGAACTGCGCGGCGGCCGAGCCCCTAGCCTGGACCATTCACTAGCACACGCGGCGCCCTGCTCCGCCGGCCTTGTCGCGCTCATACCTTCTTGTAATAGACAATCCTGCATTTGCTGAATCATATCGTTTAAACCCGTCTTTATTAAATTTATATGTACACCAAGGGTTGGTGTAATTATAACTATACAAATTGTTGACATTGGTTTTGGTTTAAAACTGTTAAAAATTTATATTTTAAAACTAATAGTGACTTTACGTACGTACAGACCATCAGGTTGGAATAGTTCAACTCCGATAAGCAATTATCCACACTTTTCATATTAATACCTAATAAATTATCCATCGAACACAATTTCACATGACAAAGTTCAAGAGAAGTTCCCCATCGTTATTTAAACTGAGGGTTTACATCGTTCCTTTAAGTATATACAGTTGGGGTTGCGAATCCCTAAAATTATTATCACGAATAATTCAACTCTAACAGATTGTCATTATTTAGTAACTGCTTCATTGAATTATTCATAAGCCGCTCATGATTTGGACGAATATGGATTTCGAATGAGTGTGTTTAGTGAAGATGAACGAGTGTAGTCATTATTACTCTCTGAGTTCGAGTTAGCTCAGAAAGGGATTAATAGTCCAATAGTCAGGGCAACCATGGGACCTAAAGCTTTACGTTGAATCCGAACCACGTAGTGTTGGTCTGATTTTCAGCTAACTGACAAGTCTTGACACTCAGTTCTCTTCACTACACAACATCTGAACCTTGACTACCATCCAACTTGGACACCCCAGGTTTCTATAGTAGTGTCCACGTAGATGGCAACCCATTGAGCGAATGCCGTGTGGGTATTAGAGGACTTAGGATGGAACTTATCGCCTACAATCTCCCAAACACTTTGTCCCCAAGTAGCTGGGTTACAGCACTGCGCCACCAGTGCCAATTTATTTACCTCATTACAGCCGTGCTACTGCTCTATATATAGTAAAACAATGCCATTAGCATGGCCACCGATACAGTAGTTTTTTTTTGAGTTATGTATTTGCTTCTATAATATGAGGATTACTTGTGTTGTGTAATAATTAACTTGTAGCTGAAGTTGATAACGACACCATTGCCGTAGACTGGACTCATATGAGAAAGTTAATAGCCTACGACGGACGCATTAAGGGCCATACTCCTGAAATTCAATGAAACGAAAACGGAATTCCTCTCTTCTGTTCGGGTCATCCTCAAGTATAATATTAACTTAGCTTTTGTAAGATTTAATTTTGTTTTTGTTGACATTTCAGGACTGAAGAATAAGTTGTTCCAATTTCCGGTTCTATCTCTTATTTATAGTGGTTCCGGTTTACTTGGTAATCGGAGTAATGAAGCGCGTACCAGTTTTTCTCTGGCCTATCTGCAGCTCGAGAGTACTTAGTGGTGCCAATTTACCCGGTGATCGGAGTAATGAAACGCGTACCAGTTCTTCTCTTATATCTGTAGCTCGAGAGTACTTAGTGGTGCCAATTTACCCGGTGATCGGAGTAATGAAACGCGTACCAGTTCTTCTCTTACCTATCTGTACCTCGAGAGTACTTAGTGGTGCCAATTTACCCGGTGATCGGAGTAATGAAACGCGTACCAGTTCTTCTCTTACCTATCTGTACCTCGAGAGTACTTAGTGGTGCCAATTTACCCGGTGATCGGAGTAATGAAGCGCGTACCAGTTCTTCTCTTACCTATCTGTACCTCGAGAGTATTTAGTGGTGCTGGTTTACCCGGTGATCGGAGTAATGAAGCGCGTACCAGTTCTTCTCTTGCCTATCTATAGCTCGAGAGTATTTAGTGGTGCTCGTTTACCGGTGATCGGAGTAATGAAGCGCCTACCAGTTCTTCTCTTGCCTATCTATAGCTCGAGAGTATTTAGTGGTACTCGTTTACCCGGTGATCGGAGTAATGAAGCGCGTACCAGTTCTTCTCTTGCCTATCTGTAGCTCGAGAGTATTTAGTGGTGCTGGTTTACCCGGTGATCGGAGTAATGAAGCGCGTACCAGTTCTTCTCTTGCCTATCTATAGCTCGAGAGTATTTAGTGGTACTCGTTTACCCGGTGATCGGAGTAATGAAGTGCGTACCAGTTCTTCTCTTGCCTATCTGTAGCTCGAGAGTATTTAGTGGTGCTCGTTTACCGGTGATCGGAGTAATGAAGCGCCTACCAGTTCTTCTCTTGCCTATCTATAGCTCGAGAGTATTTAGTGGTGCTCGTTTACCGGTGATCGGAGTAATGAAGCGCCTACTAGTTCTTCTCTTGCCTATCTATAGCTCAAGAGTATTTAGTGGTGCTCGTTTACCCGGTGATCGGAGTAATGAAGTGCGTACCAGTTCTTCTCTTGCCTATCTATAGCTCGAGAGTATTTAGTGGTGCTCGTTTACCCGGTGATCGGAGTAATGAAACGCGTACCAGTTCTTCTCTTGCCTATCTGTAGCTCGAGAGTATTTAGTGGTGCTCGTTTACCAGTGATCGGAGTAATGAAGCGCCTACCAGTTCTTCTCTTGCCTATCTATAGCTCGAGAGTATTTAGTGGTGCTCGTTTACCCGGTGATCGGAGTAATGAAGTGCGTACCAGTTCTTCTCTTGCCTATCTATAGCTCGAGAGTATTTAGTGGTGCTCGTTTACCCGGTGATCGGAGTAATGAAGCGCGTACCAGTTCTTCTCTTGCCTATCTGTAACTCGAGAGTTTTTAGTGGTGCCAGTTTACCCGGTGATCGGAGTAATGAAGCGCGTACCAGTTCTTCTCTTGCCTATCTGTAGCTCGAGAGTATTTAGTGGTGCTCGTTTACCCGGTGATCGGAGTAATGAAGTGCGTACCAGTTCTTCTCTTGCCTATCTATAGCTCGAGAGTATTTAGTGGTGCTCGTTTACCCGGTGATCGGAGTAATGAAGTGCGTACCAGTTCTTCTCTTGCCTATCTATAGCTCGAGAGTATTTAGTGGTGCTCGTTTACCAGTGATCGGAGTAATGAAGCGCCTACCAGTTCTTCTCTTGCCTATCTATAGCTCGAGAGTATTTAGTGGTGCTCGTTTACCCGGTGATCGGAGTAATGAAGCGCGTACCAGTTCTTCTCTTGCCTATCTGTAACTCGAGAGTATTTAGTGGTGCTGGTTTACCCGGTGATCGGAGTAATGAAGCGCGTACCAGTTCTTCTCTTATATCTGTAGCTCGAGAGTACTTAGTGGTGCCAGTTTACTTGGTAATCGGAGTAATGAAGCGCGTACCAGTTCTTCTCTTATATATGTAGCTCGAGAGTACTTAGTGGTGCCAGTTTACCCGGTGATCGGAGTAATGAAAGCGCGTACCAGTTCTTCTCTTACCTATCTGTAGCCTCGAGAGTACTTAGTGGTGCCAAGTTTACCCGGTGATCGGAGTAATGAAGCGCGTACCAGTTCTTCTCTTATATATGTACTCGAGAGTACTTAGTGGTGCCAGTTTACTTGGTAATCGGAGTAATGAAGCGTGTACCAGTTCTTCTCTTATATCTGTAGCCTCGAGAGTACTTAGTGGGTGCCAGAGTACTTAGTGGTGCCAGTTTACTTGGTAATCGGAGTAATGAAGCGTGTACCAGTTCTTCTCTTATATCTGTACCTCGAGAGTACTTAGTGGTGCCAGTTTACTTGGTAATCGGAGTAATGAAGCGCGTACCAGTTCTTCTCTTATATCTGTAGCTCGAGAGTACTTAGTGGTTCCGCGTGTTAAGAAGCTTGTAACCATTGACATGTTCAATCTGTGTCTATCGTGAGAGTCATTTAGTGGTGCCAGTTAACTTGTACACGAGTTTTAATATGCGCGTACCTTGTTTTTCTGCATTACTCCTATATCCGTGTAAGTCCCGAGAGTACTTAGTGGTGCATTTTATTGAAAAATTGACAATTGGTATGAACCGTCCAATATTGCTTATATACAGTATGGAGGTTTTAGTCGAGTAGCAATTTTACACCGTAATGAATCGGTAATGAAGCGCGTGAAACCAATTGTATGCCTTTTTCGTCTCGTCAGTACATAGTGTGCACATTTACTTGTAATTTGTGATGATTGAAGCTTCCATACCATTTTTCTCTTATTTGATTTATTCATTAGATACTTAAGTGGTGCCAGTTTGTTGGAAGCGGGTAAATAAAGGAGTAACCATATTTCGACAATTTATGTAAACTTGAGAGACACAAAGTTTACCAATAACTGTTACTTGCCGTACCAGTTCTTCTCTTATATCTGTAGCTCGAGAGTACTTAGTGGTGCCAGTTTACCCGGTGATCGGAGTAATGAAACGCGTACCAGTTCTTCTCTTACCTATCTGTACCTCGAGAGTACTTAGTGGTGCCAATTTACCCGGTGATCGGAGTAATGAAGCGCGTACCAGTTCTTCTCTTATATATGTAGCTCGAGAGTACTTAGTGGTGCCAGTTTACTTGGTAATCGGAGTAATGAAGCGTGTACCAGTTCTTCTCTTATATCTGTACCTCGAGAGTACTTAGTGGTGCCAGTTTACTTGGTAATCGGAGTAATGAAGCGCGTACCAGTTCTTCTCTTATATCTGTAGCTCGAGAGTACTTAGTGGTGCCAGTTTACTTGGTAATCGGAGTAATGAAGCGCGTACCAGTTCTTCTCTTATATCTGTAGCTCGAGAGTACTTAGTGGTGCTGGTTTACCCGGTGATCGGAGTAATGAAGCGCGTACCAGTTCTTCTCTTGCCTATCTGTAGCTCGAGAGTACTTAGTGGTGCCAGTTTACCCGGTGATCGGAGTAATGAAACGCGTACCAGTTCTTCTCTTGCCTATCTGTAGCTCGAGAGTACTTATTGGTGCCAGTTTACCCGGTGATCGGAGTAATGAAGCGCGTACCAGTTCTTCTCTTGCCTATCTGTAGCTCGAGAGTACTTAGTGGTGCCAGTTTACCCGGTGATCGGAGTAATGAAGCGCGTACCAGTTCTTCTCTTATATCTGTAGCTCGAGAGTACTTAGTGGTGCCAGTTTACCCGGTGATCGGAGTAATGAAACGCGTACCAGTTCTTCTCTTACCTATCTGTACCTCGAGAGTACTTAGTGGTGCCAGTTTACCCGGTGATCGGAGTAATGAAACGCGTACCAGTTCTTCTCTTATATCTGTAGCTCGAGAGTACTTAGTGGTGCTGGTTTACCCGGTAATCGGAGTAATGAAGCGCGTACCAGTTCTTCTCTTATATCTGTAGCTCGAGAGTACTTAGTGGTGCCAGTTTACTTGGTAATCGAAGTAATGAAGCGCGTACCAGTTCTTCTCTTATATCTGTAGCTCGAGAGTACTTAGTGGTGCCAGTCTACTTGGTAATCGAAGTAATGAAGCGCGTACCAGTTCTTCTCTTATATCTGTAGCTCGAGAGTACTTAGTGGTGCCAGTCTACTTGGTAATCGAAGTAATGAAGCGCGTACCAGTTCTTCTCTTATATCTGTAGCTCGAGAGTACTTAGTGGTGCCAGTTTACCCGGTAATCGGAGTAATGAAGCGCGTACCAGTTCTTCTCTTATATCTGTAGCTCGAGAGTACTTAGTGGTGCCAGTTTACTTGGTAATCGGAGTAATGAAGCGTGTACCAGTTCTTCTCTTATATCTGTACCTCGAGAGTACTTAGTGGTGCCAGTTTACTTGGTAATCGGAGTAATGAAGCGCGTACCAGTTCTTCTCTTATATCTGTAGCTCGAGAGTACTTAGTGGTGCCAGTTTACCCGGTAATCGGAGTAATGAAGCGCGTACCAGTTCTTCTCTTATATCTGTAGCTCGAGAGTACTTAGTGGTGCCAGTCTACTTGGTAATCGGAGTAATGAAGCGCGTACCAGTTCTTCTCTTATATCTGTACCTCGAGAGTACTTAGTGGTGCCAGTTTACCCGGTGATCGAAGTAATGAAGCGCGTACCAGTTCATCTCTTACCTATCTGTAGCTCGAGAGTACTTTGTCACTATGTTTCCTGTATCCAACAGTTTCTGGCCCTCCTACACTGTTTGTGAATACAACCCCGAACATTTGGACGAAGACTTGGCGAACTTCTGGACAGAGGTTCAGTACAAAAATGGTTGCCAGCGTTGTTTAAGCTCAAGTTGTTGTAACCGATTGACAATGTTCACATCTTGTTTTGTCTATGCAGTGCGTGTCACTCCCTTATGGTCCCATGTTAACTTGATCACCGCAGATATTTTATCTCGTCGCATCTTGTTTTGTCTTTGCAATGTGCGGAACTCCCTTATGATCCCGTGTTTAAGTGGTCACCAAGGATATTTGGTGGTGTTTTAGTGTGTTAAATGATAATTATTTTATTTGAACAATTGTGTATTTGATAACACAATCAAAAATATTGCTTAATACAGTTGGAAGGTTTTTATCCAAGAAGATAGCAATTTTACACCAGTACATCAAATCAGGCTTAGTGGAGAGCAATCGTGGTTTGAATATGCCATATACTGTATGTCCTGTTTTCGTCTCTTTGTCAGTCATAGTGCATCAAATTACGCTAATGTAACTGTTGTGCCCATCGATCTAGGATAGCTTTCTCTATAGCCACTATTTTTCCTCATTATTTGATTTATTTCATTTAGGATACCATAAATCAAACGTGCTGCAAATCTTTGGTTCGGAAGCGGCGCTCCAAACTCACCAAAATGAGTAAAATCCAATATTTTCGACAAATCTTTGTTAAGAAACTAATTGAGAGACAACAAAGTTTACCAAATAAACTGTCTAGCCATGTGGATAAATTTGGGTAAGTTGACGGTAATCTATTGTCTTTGTAGCCTATACTGCTATTACCTTTTCAAAATAATAAATACTTCGAAGCATATTATTTATTTATATTTCATTGAAAACATCGGTTCTTGCGATTGAAAGTTATACGCTACATTATATGAAAAATTAATTCTTAATTTTTTGTGTATTAAAAAGGGCTGGTGAATTAGTTTAAAAAAACGAGCATATACTTAAGACATTTTATTATTGCCATACACTAGGTTTAGACACCCCATATTGTTGGTTTGCTGTATAAATCTTAGATGGAATTTGCGGTTTTATTCATTTGCGGAAAAACAACCTTTCTGATTTATTCATTATTTGCCTCTGGAATTGATAGTTAATATAATTACAGCAGGTTCACGTACCATTAACGTCGCAATTCCTTATTGAGGTAATAAAAATCTGAAACTATAGTCATTCATTACCACAATAAGGAATTGCGACGTTAATGGTACGTGAACTTGCTATTATTGTATTAACCTTTCTGAAATAATTATCAGTAATGTTGTCTCAGAGACAACCACTGAGAATGCGACATGACAGCATGGGCGAAACGTTTGGGGAAGTAAATATCGTAAATAACACCTTGACGCGGTCGTTACTGCAAGCTTTAGTTTGTATTAGCTCCACCGACCGAATTATGTTTAAACTTTATTAATTATTTTAGAATAAACTATTTTCAATTATCTGTTTGGCGATAACCAGCGAGGCACGGCACGCCCCTGTCGTTGCTGGGTCACTAGTGTCGTAGTGTTGTAGTCCAGGTAGTTTAGGCAAGGCTTCATAGTGTATTGTGGAGTATATTGTAAGTATATGATATTCAATACTCAGTTGCCATGATAATGGAGTTATTCAAGGGTAAGACAAAACGTTGTTCATATTCATCCCTTACCAAGAAATAAATAATTCCCCTTATTTAGTTGCTTGGGGTTAGAATACTAACAGTGTATTTATATATATATATATATATATATATATATATATATATATATATATATATATATATATATATATATATATATATATAAATGCTCATATTGTCATATAATTTCAGTCGTGATGAACTAAACTTAACCTAAATCTTAAAGTGTGATGAATTTATCAACGCCTTTTCGTCTTTTTAAATGAAAACGTAGGAAATGAAAATTACCAATGGATTCGTTAATTATGGGATACTTATGTATCTGTCAGAGTGTTGTTGCAATTTTAATTTTGTTTCGTGGCTTTCGCATAAGAATATTTTAAAACAAATAACCAAGTGATATTAAAAATATATTCCGTAGTTTTCTTAGTCTGTACTAGTTCCGAATGTGTCCAAGACGGATGGTGTTAGGCCGGAAGCGGTGCTGGCATCCGTCAGCGGACACCGGGTTACTGACCGTGTATTTAGCTTAGCCAGCGACTTACGTAGCCACCACCGGTCAACCACTCCAGAGACTTTCCGCCCTTACATTCGGAACTTCAACATCTGGAGTTGCTATTTCGGGATACTGTATATATTTTGCAGTGTTAACAATTATTTTGGTAGAATTGAAGACTAAATTCTATTACAAACTTTGGGAATCTATCCTATACTTTTACCCATAAGGTTTATGTGGGAATTATGGTACACCTAGTACTAGTATGCGTGTAGTAACATTGTATATTCTTCATATATTAAGAGTCTACAGAGGATGTCGGCCATGTTGGTTTTAATCCCATAAGAACAATGATATTTGCGAATCCATATTTTTTCTTTATTTATTGACCAAAAGTTGTGTATGAGGTGTCATTTCAAACATTATCATATCGTGCATTAGGTTTGCCTTTTATATTTTGAATACACACGCTTAGTTTTGAAAAATGGGTGAATACAAAAACTTAAAACGAAATAATTTCCAATTTTTTTTTTTTAATTTTAAAAACCGTTTAAAAATAACTGTTTAATTTGGGTACGCGTGATCGTATGTCCGGTTAAAATAATAACATTGTTCTTATTGGATTAAAACTAATATGGCTGACATCCTCCGAAAGCCTCTGCAGACCCTTAATCATATGAACTATAAGAGGTAACAGGGTGACTGGTCCCTACAAATGTCTTCATCACATCAGCTGTATGAGGTAATGGGGTGACTAGGCTCTACAAATGTCTTCATTACATATGTTGTATGAGTTAATATGGTGACTGTCCCTACAAATGTCTTCATCACATCAGCTGTATGAGATAATATGGTGACTGGTCCCTACAAATGTCTTCATCACATCAGCTGTATGAGGTAATGGGGTGACTAGGCTCTACAAATGTCTTCATCACATAATTTGTATGAGATAATAGGGTGACTGGTCCTTACAAATATCTTCATCAGATGTATGAGATACAAGGGTGACTGGTCCCTACAAATGTCTTCATTACATCAGCTGTATGAGGTAATGGGGTGACTAGGCTCTACAAATGTCTTCATTACATAAGTTGTATGAGATAATAGGGTGACTGGTCTCTGCAAATGTCTTCATCTCATCAGCTATATGAGATAAAAGGGTGACTGGTACCCACGATTACTGTTGACTACGCTTCGCATCGTGGGCGACGCGTAATATTTTGCTTTAAGTACATTTGACGCATTTTGTATCACTCTAAGTGCTCATTTCTATTTTATTTTCCAGTGTTGTATTATTTGTCCCCTGGTATGTGGTGTATTGCCGGTCAAACAGAAGGTATTTCCCGGCCACTATCACTGCCGCGGCTCGGCCCAGCTCCATGCACGTGCGGCCGAGGTGACTGACCTGGGATTTAGCTTACTGTTCAAGTGAAGGAGTGCGTCACCGACCCTAACATCATCACTGTATTTGTAGTTTTGTTTTGTGTATCTGTAATGACGCCGAACCTTGTGTTAAGTAAGAAGAACTAGTTTTCGAGTTATTGCTTGATTGCAATTCCACTTTCTGAACGTCTATAATGGATATGACTTTTTTAATTTTGTTAATTAAACATTTTTATTTTATTTTTAACGTCTTTCTGTTCACCCTTAGATCGATCCGTTAAGTGTGTAGCCAGGATGTTTTTACACGAATTGTGTTTCATAACATAAGTTAAAAGACATTCTTCTAATGTTTCTTAACATGTCAAAAAACTAACTGGTGGGCCCTGTTTTAAGAAAGTCACTATTCTCATGTTCACTTGAGATTTTTAACAAACTTGTAATTGTATGTTTTCGAGAAGAAAATCACAAGACTTGTAACCATTGATTTTCATCCTATTCATGAGTTAAGTCTTACATATTCTCTGGTAAATTTAGGGTCTTCAATTAATGCATGCAAGTTCACACCTGACTTATTCAAATGTAAAAATTTGTTCACTCTTAGGTAACCTAATGTTTGTTCTTTATCCATTTGAAATTGATTGAACATTCAGTTTAGCACATTGTTCAGTTTGACTATCTAATTTTCAGTTTATATTTACTGAAATTGAGCTAGTTAATTAATAGAGAAGTATTGAATTTCTTCTGACGACGACGAGATGCCTATAACAGAGTGTTGCGTATGCGCGGAGGAGTTAGGTAAAGTAATGATGGCAATGAAAACACTGCATATAGTTGTGGAAGCTGTGAACCAGTTTAAATTCGCACGTGGCTTGATGATACCTATTATTTTGCAATATGGCAACAAATATGGCTGAAATACCTGTTCGTGGACAGACATTGATAAACTGCAAGGTAGCCAAGTAAGTGCTATAGGCTAAGTCAATCTAAGAAGAGGCAGCCGAGGGTCTAATGACCTGACCTGTCCCGCTATAGTAAACAAATTAATCAAGGCTAGTTAAAATTTGAACTTCTAGTACTTGACAATTTTATTAAAAATTATTGTTATCGATGGATTCTAATATATTTAAGAATACAAGTAAATTTTTGTCCCAAATTATTTAGATGATTTTATTACAATGTCAGTCCTAATGGCTCAAATTTGAACAAGCATGTACATGCTGCCTTGACTAATTTGTTTACGACAGAGGGAGGGACGACGGTCAGTTCATTAGACTCGGCTGCCTCATCTTAGGTTGACTTAGCCTATAGGTGATTCCGAACGGCCAGTAAAGGCTTGAAAATAATCTAGTGTGGGGTATGCTAGACCTTTTTCTAGCATTTCCCACCTCTGATCCTCAGTTAGTTGACCGTTTGACATCTATCATGGATCATCCATCCAAGAAACTTATGGACGTTGTTTCATTCGTTTGTTCCTATTACTTACTTTTAATAATAATAATAAATCCTTTATTGCATAAACAATATAAAAAACATTGTATCGCAAACGTCAGTATTAAAATTAATTAACCTAAGGCTTTAATTTAAACAGTCATTCATAACAATAAATACACACAAACATACATAGAAGGAGGGCATTCACACAAATCTACCTATATTGTTTTACATTGCTCTTCGCCTATAACTTTACAATGCCAATAGCTGTTTATAGTAGCCTCTACCAAGTAATACAAGTAACGAAGCCTAGTCTAATCGTAAAAAGACCCCGAGTCTCTTTTAAACTTTTATAATCGTAGGAATTTTTTATTGATTACATAAGCGTAACGTGTAATTCACTTCGTAGTAACAGACAGTTTAATGCCACATAGTACACGCATGGATTCATGCTTTTATACAGTTAGGCTATAGCTACTTGTAGGGTTGTATTAAATATAACGTAGTCTGCGTCAATTGGCTATGTAAATGTTTGTACATAGCCAATTGACGCAGTCGAACCCCGAAGACCTAGAATTTGTTAGTGATAGTGACGACCGTGGAAGCCTATCCATGAAGATATAACGTAGTCTCTTTAAGAAATGGAGGCTCTTCTTTACTGGTTTCGTAATGTTACCATCTTAGCATGAATGTGAGAGAATGTGAGCATGGAGTGAGAGTGGAGTGAGTGCAGCAGTGGAAAAATATACGACTATTCATCTTTTTGGGATCCATTTTAACCAATTCATGGTGTTGTTTTACATCAAATTTGATCTGATGAAAATCTGACGCTTCAGTCTTTGTTAATAACCATATTCGACAGCTGAAAGATGATTGATTCATTTTATCATATTAGCTAACCATTTAAATGACAATTGTTCAATCAATCAATATATAGCCTACAATAACAAATAATTTATTCTTTGATAAACAGTATTTTTCCTTTCTTTTTCGCTGTTATTTCAATAAAATTGACATGGTAATCAAACTAGTAGTTTGGTTTAACTATTGTATTTATGGAGTCCGGTTATAAATAATCTAACACAATTAAAACCCATCAGTTTCGACATACCTCGCTAACTAATCAAAATACTGGTAAAAATATTCCTTTTACATCGGATATTTATTTGTAAGAAACAAAATCAATGGTTTAACCAATATAAACCTAAAGCGACATTTGGGCTTGTGGATAGAGTTACAAGTTGTGGACCTTGACTTATAAACTTGTCATTACAAATGACTGTAACTACTGTATATATCTTGTGATGTCTCTGGTAACAAGGTCTTAACAATTTACATGTTATTTCAGCCACGTTTATAACTATTAAATAGTTACTGATCATTTACCTGATGTTATTTTAGTCATATTTTTATAAGTAATGAATAGCAACCAAAGCTCTATAATGGTTTATGTAGAATACTACTGGTTTCATTTTTTTATTTAATGCTCCCTCAACATTTTTTCTCTTTTATTATGTAAGTAGACCCTATTCATTTTGGAATGTAAACAGTATATGAGGAAAAGCTGTGTTCTTGGTCCGGCTTCTGTTTTTTTTTTTTTTAAGGAGCCTTAGTCTACTTTACACATTTTTTCAACAGCTACACTTGAAATATTCTTAGTATATTTAATAGTGTATACACTGTCTGCCGCGGCCAGTGCATTGGTGGAAAGGTGACTGTACAACGTGTAGCGTGGCCGGACGATATGACAGCGTGTAGCAGGGCCGCGTAACTCCGGTAGCCGCGTGCGAGAGAGACAGGGAACAACAACAACCTTGGTTTAGCCTCAGCCCTGTCTTACCAATAGAATGGACAGAGCGTTGCCAACTGAATCCCCAGAATATACCGCGCCACCACTCCATATTCGGATTGCTTTTTGCTCTTGCTTCCTTCGCAACCGTCACTGTTTGCGTTTTACGTCCAGACCTTTTTTGACTCCGGTCGTTCGTTCATGCATTCATTTGCTTTGTCGCTTTTAAGTCATTCCCGGCAACTTGTACTCAATGACCACCTTTTCATTGAAAACGTTTATTCTAACAGCCAAAACTGTAATTAGGGTGATATTAAATTATTGGACACATTTTAAGTTTAAATAAATAAATAACCAATTAACTTTAAAACATGGGAATTGTTTTACTAAGTAGCTTATTTAAAACAGATTTATATACTAACTGAAAAATATAAATTATAAAAATCTCAGTAATTATACATGGTGTTAAAAAAAGTCAGTAAAATATCACCTAAACTGTGAGTGTAAGGTATGTTTTCTTCTTAATGACTCATGATGTGACATAGTCAACTGGTCAACAATGGACCTTTCTACACCAGCTGTTCACTATCCAAACATCAACGTAAATGACATGTTTCCTGGTCGTTGAATTGGACGAGGTGGTCCAATTCCTTGGCCTCCACGTTCTCCAGATATCATACCCTTACTCATTTTTTTTTTTTTTTTTTTTTTTTTTGGGTTATGTCAAGAAGTTTCCAAACTTTGCGTTCAAACCACACTGAGCACGTGGAAATTGTTTAGTATACTTATGAATAGAATAAGTACAAGTAATTTTGTTGGCAATTGTTATAAAAAAAAACTGTTTTAAATTTGCCATTTAATAAAACAATTTCCAAGTTGCTTGGTTATTTATTTATTCAATCCTAAAATGTGTCCAATAATTCATAATCACCCTGTATATACCAATGTTAATTATTGCGATAAGAAAAGATATCTACAATGAATATGTATGATTACACAAGTTAAGTGGAGGGAGAAGTAGGTGCAATGTAATGCACAAAAAGTGCGCATTTATAGATCATCTTAGATATATTACCCAGTAAGCCGATAAAAAAAGAACGGTATTGTAATTATTGATAATGTCGTTTGCTTAGTGTATTTTAGTTTTAACAAAGTTTGCGATACACGTTATTAAAATTGGTCTTTTTCTCAAAATAAGTCGTAATGTACAAATTTGATAAACCCATAAGCAACTAAGTTTTAGAATGTATGTAAAATAATTTAAATTATTAAAATGGGTTATCTAACAACATACAAATGATACATTCCGGAACTCGACTTCCGTGTTGCTCCTTCCGATGTCAATGTTCATTGTAATAATAACGACACGATTTATATACCACTGCAAACTGGAAGAGTTGCTCTATGATCCATAAAATATAGTTTCCTCAAGAATGAAATGTGATAACACAAAGAATACAACATTGTGCGTGTGTCGTAGAATGTCAGCTCTCATCCATGAACCCATTAGCTGAAAGCCCACTGACACTCTTTCGCAAATATTTTTATTTTTATAAAGACTTTTTCGTGTAGATTTTATTAGTAATTTAGAAGTTGATAGTGTAAGTATCCAATATTTTTAGCAACATTTTGCAAATATTGTTACCACAGTGACAGATTTGTTCAAATATGTATTAAAAATGGTTATATTAGTATAATTCTTTCCTCTTCCGAATAAAAATACCTTTATATTTCAAAAAATTCCAAAAAGTAGAATGTTTTGGCAATCTTTGAATTTTCAAATTGGTCATATTATATTGTTTCCTAGTTTACTCTCAACCTTTTTTTTGTTTTCCAAGAAACATTATTCAAGATATTAGGTAATATAACAAATTTGAAAAAAAAACAAATAATATTTTATTACTATCGAATAGGTTCATTGTGAGTAAAATGATACGAAATATAAGAAGGTTTATATAATTAATTTTACTAATTGTTATCTGTAAATGTGCGAAAAACACCCAGTGGTATAGGAAAATATAACAGTCGATTCTAGAACAAAGAACTACGAGTAGCTATGTTTTTGCTTAATTTGCGAAATTTTAACTGTGGTCTTATGACTGTATTATTATTGCTGACCGGAAATCACTATAACTTCTCATCACTCCACAAACTATGTATTAATATTCTATTTTGCTATTTACAGTTTTTTTCGCGTTAGAGCATACTAATTCGTTCATATATTCAGCAGTAACGGACTTCGTCTGACACTCATCCTTTGAGATAGTGGACAAACAAGTCTCACCATATGAAGATTGTTTTTGAAAAATAACTTTAAAAAAAATGTGTTTAGTTGCTGCTAATTTTGAAAGCTCCCTAACGATGGGTTTACAAATTAATATGGGGTGTAGAACGATCAAATTTCTAATTTGGCCAAACGGTCTCAGGACGGCTCCACAAACATCATACAGGTGGTCACACTGAGTCTCGATGTTTTCTCCTCGAGCTGTAGAATCAGGAGGTTGGTCTATTTTTAGCTTGGCCCTCTCAAATACGCACACCCGCTCTTCGATAGACACAGAAACGCTCATTAAACTACGTTTCAAACAACGGCTCAGTGTTCTATCACAATTACTTTGTAGCTATCAATCATCGATAAAATACATTCCAACAACGTTACGTGTGTCCGTGCAACTTTGTAGAGATCTAGCCGAACTTTCAGGATGTGTTTATGACGTGATGAGTCATACAATATATGTATGTTTGATGAAAGGACCGAGTTTCAATGTTACACTTTCCAAACACCACCACGTTCTTAGTGGGTGATCGGTCAGACGATGTATTTATGATAGATGAAAGGACCCAGCTTCAATGTAACAGTGTCCAAACACCATGACGTTCTTAATGTCTGATCATTCATATAATATATGTATGGTTGATGGAAGGACCGAGCTTCAATATAACACTTTCCAAACATAACAACGTTCTTAGTAGGTGATCAGTTATACAATATATAATTGGTTGATGAAAGGACCTAGCTTCAATGTAACACTTTCCAAACACCTCGACGTTCTTAGTTTGTGATCAGTCATATGATGTATGTATGATTGACGAAAGGACCCAGCTTCAACATAACACCATCCAAAAAACTACGACGTTCTTAGTGGGTGATAAGGCATACGATGTATGTATGATTGATGAAAGGACCGAGCTTCAATGTAACACTTTCCAAACACCTCGACGTTCTTAGTTTGTGATCAGTCATATGATGTATGTATGATTGATGAAAGGACCGAGCTTCAATGTAACACTTTCCAAACACCTCGACGTTCTTAGTTTGTGATCAGTCATATGATGTATGTATGATTGATGAAAGGACCGAGCTTCAATGTAACATTTTCCAAACACCTCGACGTTCTTAGTTTGTGATCAGTCATATGATGTATGTATGATTGGTGAATGGACCGAGCTTCAATGTAACACTTTCCAAACACCTCGACGTTCTTAGTTTGTGATCAGTCATATGATGTATGTATGATTGGTGAATGGACCGAGCTTCAATGTAACACTTTCCAAACACCTCGACGTTCTTAGTTTGTGATCAGTCATATGATGTATGTATGATCGATGAAAGGACCCCACTTCAATGTAACACTTTCCAAACACCTCGACGTTCTTAGTTTGTGATCAGTCATATGATGTATGTATGATTGATGAAAGGACCGAGTTTCAATGTAACATTTTCCAAACACCTCGACGTTCTTAGTTTGTGATCAGTCATATGATGTATGTATGATTGGTGAATGGACCGAGCTTCAATGTAACACTTTCCAAACACCTCGACGTTCTTAGTTTGTGATCAGTCATATGATGTATGTATGATTGGTGAATGGACCGAGCTTCAATGTAACACTTTCCAAACACCTCGACGTTCTTAGTTTGTGATCAGTCATATGATGTATGTATGATTGATGAAAGGACCGAGCTTCAATGTAACACTTTCCAAACACCTCGACGTTCTTAGTTTGTGATCAGTCATATGATGTATGTATGATTGATGAAAGGACCGAGCTTCAATGTAACATTTTCCAAACACCTCGACGTTCTTAGTTTGTGATCAGTCATATGATGTATGTATGATTGGTGAATGGACCGAGCTTCAATGTAACACTTTCCAAACACCTCGACGTTCTTAGTTTGTGATCAGTCATATGATGTATGTATGATTGGTGAATGGACCGAGCTTCAATGTAACACTTTCCAAACACCTCGACGTTCTTAGTTTGTGATCAGTCATATGATGTATGTATGATTGGTGAATGGACCGAGCTTCAATGTAACACTTTCCAAACACCTCGACGTTCTTAGTTTGTGATCAGTCATATGATGTATGTATGATTGATGAAAGGACCGAGCTTCAATGTAACATTTTCCAAACACCTCGACGTTCTTAGTTTGTGATCAGTCATATGATGTATGTATGATTGGTGAATGGACCGAGCTTCAATGTAACATTTTCCAAACACCTCGACGTTCTTAGTTTGTGATCAGTCATATGATGTATGTATGATTGGTGAATGGACCGAGCTTCAATGTAACACTTTCCAAACACCTCGACGTTCTTAGTTTGTGATCAGTCATATGATGTATGTATGATTGATGAAAGGACCCAGCTTCAATGTAACACTTTCCAAACACCTCGACGTTCTTAGTTTGTGATCAGTCATATGATGTATGTATGATTGATGAAAGGACCGAGCTTCAATGTAACTCTTTCCAAACACCTCGACGTTCTTAGTTTGTGATCAGTCATATGATGTATGTATGATTGACGAAAGGACCCAGCTTCATAGTAACACTTTCCTAACACCATGACGTTCTAGTGGGTGCTCAGTTATACAATATAAGTCTGTCTTTTGAAGGGACTCAACTGCTATGTAACTCTTTCAGAACACTGAAATGAGCTCATTTCAACACCTGGACGTTCTCATTGCGTGCTCAGTCATATAATATACGATATCCAAACGATGTCATATATATATATAGTATTTTAATTTAAAGAATTATTGTTGCTATAAATAAAAAGAATATATATATATATTAGACAGTTCAGGGTTGATATTGTCTTACCGAAATCTTGTAATCCATGTGTGTGGCTACTAGTGACATGCGTTGAAAGGATATTTTAGGTTTAACACATCTCATATTGTCGAATGTGTTGTACCACAGCTATTTTATTTAAAGCCTAAACAATGTTTTCAAGTTAGTTTTAGATAAGAGATAACGCGACAGGAAATGAAGTTATATCGCGTGTTGTTTGTGAATGAACTATCGCCAGCAGCTCAAGGACGTGAGGGCGTTGTTGACTGGCAGTGGCCAACTATCGATCGGCTTATTGTACAGTACTTACATGAATATGAAGTGAAATTAAGGTATATAGGATATTGTTTATGAATGAACAATTGCAAGCAGCTCAAGGACGTGAGGGCATTGTTGGCTGGTAGTAGCCAACTATCGACCGCCTCATTGTACAGTACTTACTTGAATATGAAGTGAAATGAAGGTAAATCGCGTGTTGTTTATGAATGAACAATCGCAAGCAGCTCAAGGACGTGAGGGCGTTGTTGGCTGGTAGTAGCCAACTATCGACCGCCTCATTGTACAGTACTTACTTGAATATGAAGTGAAATGAAGGTATATCGCGTGTTGTTTATGAATGAACAATCGCAAGCAGCTCAAGGACGTGAGGGCGTTGTTGGCTGGTAGTAGCCAACTATCGACCGCCTCATTGTACAGTACTTACTTGAATATGAAGTGAAATTAAGGTATATCGCGTGTTGTTTATGAATGAACAATCGCAAGCAGCTCAAGGACGTGAGGGCGTTGTTGGCTGGTAGTAGCCAACTATCGACCGCCTCATTGTACAGTACTTACTTGAATATGAAGTGAAATGAAGGTATATCGCGTGTTGTTTATGAATGAACAATCGCAAGCAGCTCAAGTACGTGAGGGCGTTGTTGGCTGGTAGTAGCCAACTATCGACCGCCTTATTGTACAGTACTTACTTGAATATGAAGTGAAATGAAGGTATATCGCGTGTTGTTTATGAATGAACAATCGCAAGCAGCTCAAGGACGTGAGGGCGTTGTTGGCTGGTAGTAGCCAACTATCGACCGCCTCATTGTACAGTACTTACTCGGATATGAAGTGAAATGAAGGTATATCGCGTGTTGTTTATGAATGAACAATCGCAAGCAGTTCAAGGACGTGAGGGCGTTGTTGGCTAGCAGTAGCCATCTATCGACCGCCTCATTGTACAGTACTTACTCGGATATGAAGTGAAATGAAGGTATATCGCGTGTTGTTTATGAATGAACAATCGCAAGCAGCTCAAGGACGTGAGGGCGTTGTTGGCTAGCAGTGGCCAACTATCGACCGCCTCATTGTACAGTACTTGCTTGAATACGAAGTGAAATGAAGGTATATCGCGTGTTGTTTATGAATGAACAATCGCAAGCAGCTCAAGGACGTGAGGGCGTTGTTGGCTGGCAGTGGCCAACTATCGGTGTTAGGTCAATACCACTGAACGTTTACGGGTGGGTGGGAGGGATGGGACTACAGTATCGATACGGGTGAGTTGTTGGTACTGTGGATGTGGTTGTATGTTGCTCTGTGTGTGCGCGTGTGCGTTCGTGCGTGCGCGCGCTTGCTTGCGTGCGTGCGTGCGTGCGTGCGCGTGCGTGTGTGTGTGTGTGTGTGTGTGTGTGTGTGTGTGTGTGTGTGTGTGTGTGTGTGTGTGTGTGTGTGTGTGTGTGTGTGTGTGTGTGTGTGTGTGTGTGTGTGTGTGTGTGTGTGTGTGTGTGTGTGTGTGCGCGCGCTGCTGGTACTGTAAATGTGGTTGTATGTTGCTCTTTGTATATGATTGTATGCTGGTACTGTGAATGTGGTTGTATGTAGTTCTGTGTATGTGATTGTGTCTTGGTACTGTGGATGTGATTGTTGGTGGTACTGTGGATGTGATTGTATGTAGTTCTGTGTATGTGATTGTGTCTTGGTACTGTGGATGTGATTGTTGGTGGTACTGTGGATGTGATTGTTGGTGGTACTGTGGATGTGATTGTATGTAGTTCTGTGTATGTGATTGTGTCTTGGTACTGTGGATGTGATTGTTGGTGGTACTGTGAATGTGGTTTTATGTAGTTCTGTGTATGTGATTGTGTCTTGGTACTGTGGATGTGATTGTTGGTGGTACTGTGGATGTGATTGTATGTAGTTCTGTGTATGTGATTGTGTCTTGGTACTGTGGATGTGATTGTTGGTGGTACTGTGGATGTGATTGTATGCTGGTACTGTGGATGTGATTGTTGGTGGTACTGTGAATGTGGTTGTATATAGTTCTGTGTATGTGATTGTGTCTTGGTACTGTGGATGTGATTGTTGGTGGTACTGTGGATGTGATTGTATGTAGTTCTGTGGATGTGATTGTTGGTGGTACTGTGGATGTGATTGTATGCTGGTACTGTGAATGTGGTTGTATGTTGCTCTGTGTATATGATTGTATGCTGGTACTGTGGATGTGGTTGTATGTAGTTCTGTGTATGTGATTGTGTCTTGGTACTGTGGATGTGATTGTTGGTGGTACTGTGGATGTGATTGTATGTAGTTCTGTGTATGTGATTGTGTCTTGGTACTGTGGATGTGATTGTTGGTGGTACTGTGGATGTGATTGTATGCTGGTACTGTGGATGTGGTTGTATGTAGTTCTGTGTATGTGATTGTGTCTTGGTACTGTGGATGTGATTGTTGGTGGTACTGTGGATGTGATTGTATGTAGTTCTGTGTATGTGATTGTGTCTTTGTACTGTGGATGTGATTGTTGGTGGTACTGTGGATGTGATTGTATGTTGCTCTGTGTATATGATTGTATGCTGGTACTGTAGATGTGATTGATGGTGGTACTGTGGAATGTGGATGTGATTGTTGGTGGTACTGTGGATGTGGTTGTATGTAGTTCTGTGTATGTGATTGTGTCTTGGTACTGTGGATGTGATTGTTGGTGGTACTGTGGATGTGATTGTATGTTAGTATCAATGGATCATTATTATTAAAACATTGATCTAAAGTAGTTTTATTTAACTTTTTCTGCGTCTTTACCATCATTTATAGTAATATTACTACCTTTGAGTAGTATTGGAATAGTCTTATACTGTTTTAACTTATTTAAAATTCGAAAATTTCACATATAAATCGAATAGATTTAATAATTCAGTTTATTCACGGCCGATCCACTGTTTTCTAAATTAAAAAAGAAAAATGTGTTTATTTTCATCAGGAACTGAAATGTGTACTTTTGGTTTACGGTGGTATATTGTTTGTTAAATATTATATGTTGGTGACTATGTATTCACTTTTTAAACATTAAATACATATGCACTTTTTTAACTGTATATGTACATTTACTTTACGTTTATATGTTTATCGCGAAGACCTCTTGATCCAAAGTGGCAGGCCTTGTTTCAATACAACATTTCCTTAAATTGATTTAAAAGTGTATGTTAACTCGGACACCTCTAAGCATAGCTTTATGTTAGTGCGTGGCGCTGGCTGCAGGAGTCAAGACATACGTTGTGTGGGCGGGTGGACCATGGTTTCCAGCTTAGCTCGGCCATGACCACGCCTACTACAAAACTACGAACGTAAATCGACATGTATTTTCTAATTACTATGAAACAAAATAAAGAACATCTACTGAACTTTATTTCTTATTATTTTTAAACTGTACTTACGAAAGATGTTTAACTTGTGCTTGTGATAAATAAAAGTAATTATTAAAAATGTTGTTATTATTGCCGTAGTAAGTCTTTTAAGCACATATAATGTTACTGACGTTTGTTTTGCTGTTGTACTGGTGACGCGTATAATATTGTTTCCTGTATTGGCTCAGCTCCGGGTCCAGTGGATTTTCGCGGTCGCCGGGCCGGCCCTCCAGACCGCCTAGTTCGGTGTTTGCCGCCGCCCGCAGTAAGGCGCTACGAAATGCCGTCTGTGGCCTTAATTTTCATTTTAAAATCTCGCCACTAATTCATGCTGTCTTTAAGGCATCAATTGGTAGTATAACATTTTTTGTTTTTAGAAAAAGGGTGTTCGTTGTTTTTATGTTCTTTTTATAATATCAATTACAGTTACCTAAACTAATCGTTTAAAGTTTTTAAGTATTGTTTTTAAATGATGAGCTCGATGTAAAATTACCTCGTATTCACTTCTTTAATTACTGTAGTTAGCACGCAACAATTTTACCCTTTTATTAGTAATTATTTGGGGCCTGTCATATTTTCCAATATTAAGTTGTTCCTTAACTCCATGTACTGTATTTATAACGTCATTGAGTGTATGAATTACCTACATTAATAATTATTTTATCGTATTTGTAATTTAATTTAGTCTGCCTTGAAGATAAGACTCAACATGCAGCCCTAAACGTCGGCCTATAATGTACATAATCCTTTGACGCGGTCGGATCCAGAAGACCAAGATTATAGGTATCGTTCCGATATTTTCATTAAAAACCTATAGATACTTAATCAAAGGACACTAAGTGTTACGGTACTATCTCTATAGTCTTCTTCAATCGTTGAAGTGGAATCACATTTTTTGCGTTTTTCCTGGAGCGAAATGGAGTCTACAATCGTAAAACAAAAATCTGAATATAAAAGCCTGTGTTATTTATATGGCAGAAAGGGATTCTTCTTAGGGCAATTTTTACTATTTAGAAATAGTATTTCGAAAAAATCATTTCATAGCGCGCCTCTATGACATATAT
Organism: Stictocephala bisonia; assembly: GCA_035578905.1. Taxonomy (NCBI): domain Eukaryota; kingdom Metazoa; phylum Arthropoda; class Insecta; order Hemiptera; family Membracidae; genus Stictocephala; species Stictocephala bisonia. The sequence continues at coordinate 516,401 of JAQJVL010000228.1, forward strand.
AACCGGGTCAACAGTTTTGGAGATCAAGTGACGGGTCAGTCGTATTTCGCTCGCTTGTTGATTATACACTTCATTCTATAATGTTTGTGAATGAATCGGCACGTGACGCTTCGTTAATAAATCTTATCTGTACGTGATATGTATTTGTATACAATGAAAGATGGGCGAGTTGTTGTCTAATGAAACACGTGGGCGAGTTGCTCAATGTTGGGCGATGGTGATTAGATAACAGTTCCATTCAGTTGAGACAGTGCTGCCAGCAACAGTTTGGGCATTTACATCAAGTATTCGTTTTGCTTTACTTAGTCCAATGTATTTATCGCAAGTTAATAAATTGTTATGTATTTTTCTTAAACAAACCTGTACCATCGAGAAGGACATGGTCCGATGTTGCGATTTCACACATAAAATGTCTATTAACTCTGCATTATTTTTTATTACTGCAATTTCACTGGACACGATGGTTCTTTCCACGCAGTTTCAAATTATACAAAAGAAACTGTAGTATGCGGAGTAAGACTAAACTCAGTGATTTCTTTTATTTTGATATTACATTTAAGCTAATACATTTCTGTTAGAATTCAGAAGAGACATCGTGTTTCTATAAGTTTATATGAGGCCAAATCAGTAAATCGAAAAAAGGAAAAAAAAAAACACTACATGTTTAAAATTGAATGAAATTAGTTGTTTTTTTCAGTTGGATGACCGACAATGTTGACATACAAGGTCAATTTAGTAGGGACACTTTGTAGGATGACACTAACCTTGAAAGTTTGACAATAAATCTTCCCGTCTGCAACCTCACATCGTTGACTTAGTAGGATTAAAATCGCCCAATAGTATCAGGATAAACAATTACTAGACGAAAAACTTGTATCGTAGTTAAAGGGAGGTAAATAGTTCCTTTCTGAGGTTAAATTTGTACTAAGGTGGTGCCACAAGATCGGTTCTTGAAAAAAAGCAGTGCAATGTTTACGTCTTTCACAATACTGTTGGAATGAAACAGTATCGGCTAATAGTATTTTTCAATCTATGCACATTGTATAAGAGTAGCAGTATATTTATAAATAGGCGCACCTTAAGGAACTATTCCGATCCCTTATATTACTATATACATAGTATAATACATAAATAACCTCACTTACTCTAACATCGTTTGTTCTAAAGTCATCATCAATAATTGTAATTACGAAAGTAGAACATGGCCATTGTATAGCTGAACTGCATTGTTATGTTAATTAAGACAATTATTTATTTTTATTTTATTGAGGTATGCGAACAATGTGTGGGCCTACTTTTATTTATATATCACATCCACCTACGCACTGTTACATATCGATCTACTTGCCGAAACTAGTAAGAATAGTCGTTTAACAAAATAAAGGTTTACGTGGCTAGAATATGGTATTGGTTGGCTTATATGTATATTTCTAGCAAAACCTTGATTGTTATTGATAGTTAATACTTAATTACCTTGATATAGTATAATATAAAATTACTGTTCATATGTTTGTCCCATAACAAACCATGGTCAACAGCTTGTAACATGAACAACTGTAACTCAAACCACATTAACTCCTCAATATGGTATTAGTTGGCTTATATGTATATTTCTAGCTAAACCTTGATTGTTATTGATAGTTAATACTTAATTACCTTGATATAGTATAATATAAAATTACTGTTCATATGTTTGTCCCATAACAAACCATGGTCAACAGCTTGTAACATGAACAACTGTAACTCAAACCACATTTAACTCCTCAATATGGTATTAGTTGGCTTATATGTATATTTCTAGCTAAACCTTGATTGTTATTGATAGTTAATACATAATTACCTGGATATAGTAGGCCTATAATATAAAATTACTGTTCATATGTTTGTCCCATAACAAACCATGGTCAACAGCTTGTAACATGAACAACTGTAACTCAAACCACATTAACTCCTCAATATGGTATTGGTTGGCTTATATGTATATTTCTAGCTAAACCTTGATTGTTATTGATAGTTAATACTTAATTACCTGGATATAGTAGGCCTATAATATAAAATTACTGTTCATATGTTTGTCCCATAACAAACCATGGTCAACAGCTTGTAACATGAACAACTGTAACTCAAACCACATTTAACTCCTCAATATGGTATTAGTTGGCTTATATGTATATTTCTAGCTAAACCTTGATTGTTATTGGTAGTTAATACTTAATTACCTGGATATAGTAGGCCTATAATATAAAATTACTGTTCATATGTTTGTCCCATAACAAACCATGGTCAACAGCTTGTAACATGAACAACTGTAACTCAAACCACATTAACTCCTCAATATGGTATTAGTTGGCTTATATGTATATTTCTAGCTAAACCTTGATTGTTATTGATAGTTAATACATAATTACCTGGATATAGTAGGCCTATAATATAAAATTACTGTTCATATGTTTGTCCCATAACAAACCATGGTCAACAGCTTGTAACATGAACAACTGTAACTCAAACCACATTAACTCCTCAATATGGTATTAGGTTGGCTTATATGTATATTTCTAGCTAAACCTTGATTGTTATTGATAGTTAATACTTAATTACCTGGATATAGTAGGCCTATAATATAAAATTACTGTTCATATGTTTGTCCCATAACAAACCATGGTCAACAGCTTGTAACATGAACAACTGTAACTCAAACCACATTAACTCCTCAATACTGTACTTGAATTCTTGTCTGCTCCTTATCTTTCTTTAGGACAAATTTCATGCAATGGTCAAAACGTAAACGAGAATCCCTTCCATAGCCTCAAGAAATTTTTTAGAACATAACCCACTTTAAAAACAAAAATACATTATGTCGACGTTTACGAGTTTCAAGTTAGAAAGCTACAAGTAGTAGACTACTAACAAATAGTCTTAGGAAATATAGGATAATCATATTATACGATAATTTGTCAGTTATGCAAGTAACATGACACATAGACTATAGTTAACCCAAACTCCGGAGACTTGTATGTGCGCTAGTAGCAGTCCGTCCTTCTTCCTCCTGATCCCAAAGTCATGAATTAACCAATAATTAAGGGATCAGTTTAAGTAATTGCAAAACACCTTCCCACACATACACCAACAGTGGTGATAGTAGTATTATAGCTGTGATCCTTGTGCTCACACGACTTGACGCGAAAATCAAGCGGATTCGGATATTTCCTGAACTCGGGGCACGTGGAGGACGACTGGCCGGAAGTGAGACCGGAAATAGCCGGCACTCTAACGGAAACACGATGTATCTAATTGGGGGCGTCATCATTCCAGGATGGCCCAATTGACGCGTGCACGTCACGGCTACGGAGTACTAGAGAGTTGATTGTGACGTGTGGAGCGTGTTGCTGGCTCACTTCCCCAAGTCTTGACGGTTGATCGGTGTCTTTAAAATACGTAATCGCCAGAGGTGGGGGTTTTGACATATTGGTTAAAAAGTATACTTTACATAATTATATTGTCGAAGGTTTCTTTTTATTCTGTTTACCCAGTCCTGTGATGTCTGTCGCTGAGTCGTTGCCCGTTAGTGTCAATCATTTAACCTGACAGTGACATTTTGGTGATGTGTATGTGTCCAAAGTTTAGGATCAGTCAACATTTGCATAAAAGAACAAACAACATTGAAGTAAGAAAATATGTCAAGTGTACTAATGCACTGAAAAAGATTTTGTACTAATAAAACCGTCGTATATTTATATCATACTTAGTTTAGTCTAAAGTTATAACAGTGGTTGTTGTGTTGCTACGTTTCGTGCAACGTGTTCGTGTGACACGAGTTAAATTGGCGAACATGAAAAAATGGGCGAAATAAATGACCAATCTGGCTGTTCGTGAAAGTGGCGAGACCTTGCCACCCTTCCACCACACTTTCTGAGTAGCACCACTGGATTTATCTAATTATGGTAATATCGGTAGCTCGACCGTGGAAAAAATATACTGGTATTTGCTCTTCAGCTGGACAATAAAAAAAAAAAAAAATCATTCATCAGACTGTTTCAATTATCAATTACTTTAGTTCTTCAAGCTCCACATCCACATTAACGCCAAGATAAGTTATGTGATTGTTGAATATCCAACAGTATCGTCTTTGAAAGAGGTTTTCCAGGCAGTAGAAGTAAAGTGATGTTGTTCCTCATGAAAACTGTTGGAGGAGAGATCAAGGCCATTACGCGGTGTACTACCCAGAAAACGACAAAGTTCTTTGAAATAAAAAGTGAGGGCATCACTAGCATTGCTCAAGCCCAGTAATGTCTGTGATAGTTGGCTGGAGATCTGTTCCAACCACAATATAAGTAACCTCAGGGGCGGACTCATTTATAATAGGTAGTTAACAAATTACGCTTGTCATATTGATTATGTCAGCCATGTATGTATTAGTGTGTAAAAAACATATTTTTTATGCTACTTGCTATGTTGCGAATGTTTCAAGCCAACAAATATTTTGAAGGCGAAACTAGCATCCAAAAATGCTTGAAGTCGAGGTTAGATATACAACTTATAAATTTATCAATTAGTAATCTCTACCCTCCTTATTGCATACTAAGTACTGTATTGTAATGCGACTGCAAGCAGCAAAGGTGTAAATGAGCGATGGTTGAGTTGGCCCGGCCTAGTCAGCTGCGCCGCGTAGGTATATAGCCGAGCGACCGACCGGAAGTGGTGGAGGGGGCATTTCCTGCCTCTCCTCTCTCTCCCTACCACGAATAGCCTGCCTATTACTTTTCATTCATAACTTCCGATACCTTCTTTCAAAGTAGAATTTCTCTTCCTTCGTTTTTGCTATCTCTTCAATTTCTTTGTCCATTTTTTCTCTTATGTGGATATTTCCTTTAACGAATTGATTATGATTATTTGTCATCTATCTTCTCTAATGTGCATTTAATAATAAAATCTAAAAACTTTATTTAATTATTTTAATGCACAAACCTTTGATTATACAAACCAATTGATTACGATATCACCGTAGAACAACTGTGACGTCACTAAGAATGGCTCTTGACATGTCTTTAGGGGAAGCATTTGTAATGTAAATAATCATGGTTTTTATATAAATGTATCTTCCCTTTATTTGATTCTTACTGTTTTCTATTCCATAATTTTTAATACGAATACTATCTATAGTATAGCTCAGTATCTATTTTTGAAGGTAATCTAATAAGACATCTATTATGGCCATGTATAACGGTTGAATCTAGAACAAAGCGGTGCAATATTTTTGCCGGCGTTTCGACACACACGGAAGTTAACCAAAAATCACGTCCGAATGGGTCGCGAACCGTGACGGCGGCTTTCGTGTCCTTGTTGACGTGTTGAACCGTTCTAATTCCGTGTCTTCACCTCTCCCATTCATTCATTCTCTGTCTCACTTCCCCTACAGCACAATACCGATCAAACTATCTCGCTCACTCAATGGGCGGTGCGGTGTTCCCCCCACCATATCGTCCGCGCCCATTCATATGTCGTAGTGTCGACGAGTCCCGCTTGGCGGCAGCAGTGTGCGCCGTGCGCCTTCGTTTCTGCGCAATTGTTGCACGTCTGGACCCCCGTCCACGCTCAGTTCTCATCTGGAATCAGACTTGGAAGACGTTTCGCGAATTGTGCATTTTTCACTCTTTGAGAAGGATTTACTTTTGGTTTCAGTGGTGTATTTTTCAAATTCATTCAGTCTGATATAAATGATGATTTAATCAATAGTGTCTGTGAAATATATGTTTTTGAAACTTAAAAGTGTTAAGGTTGTTACCGACAAAAGTGAAGTGAATGTGTTGAATCCTGTCTAGTGAAGTGTCCAGGAAAATGGATTACAAAGTGTCTTCAATTCACCTCAGCCTAGAAAGGCCTTCTCGACATTCAGTAAGTCCCACCACACTTTACTTGTGTCATTAGTTTCAATAATTTGTGGAGTAGTATGTCAACAGAGCTGTCAGTTGTTCTGGTATCACAGCTCGTTATAGTCTATACGGTAAAACCGTTACATTAAGCAGTTTTATAAGTAAAATGCAATGTTTAACGTCATTGTAAACCGGAATAAACTCGTTGATGTATTCATGTATGTACTCTCAATCTGCAATATTCGGGATTTCTCTAGTATTATCAGTGACTTGGATCACATCGTCACTTTTGAGTATAGGTTGTATGAAGTTCTCTAACAATACAGCCCCGACTATTGTCAACATTTAGATACAATGTGATTCAAACGTAGACCGCTCTCAGCCCAGTTTTTACTTCCTTCTCATTGTCCAAAAGAGCAGATGGCGAAAGAACCAATCTGTTGAGCCCATAAAGAAAAGTATTGAATTTAGACTGTAATCCGGAAACGGGTCTAAGCCGTTGTGTGGGAGGGGGACATATGGCCCGGCGGAAACACTTTAGACTTCCGGCTTAACCCTTGCGGGCTCGGCTACAGGTAGGCTGGCTACGAGGCGTGAATGGCTGTGCCTCCATTCATAACCACGCATGGCTGCACTGCAGCTCTCTACCCCACTGACACTACATCATACATGAATTCAGCGTAAAGGAGTCAACTTCATTATAAAAACCCAATTCACCATATTCCACTTTATTAAATACATTTTTTAACGGACAAATTAATGTCCAAAGGTAATAACGATTAAAAATAGATTTAGAGAGTGGAACACATTTTAACATTAGACGAGGTAGGTTACAACCTTACTGCTATGTTATCTATTACATTTCTCTTGTCGTTTTAAAAATAGAAACTTGTTGTCTATTCTCCAATAATATCTGTTCGTTGGATTCTGAAGGAGGTACTGGAAATTATCAAGATTATTGTTTTGGCCTTGAAAAAATATCAAAATCTCCGTTATGTTGCTCCCTATATACTTGTTGAAAATGGTTGGCTTAATTAAGTTTGTCTGTCGTGTAGTGAAAGTCAAAGCAGTATTTAGCTGCTAGTTAAATGGACCGGTCGAATCTGAAGATGGGTTTAGCTCCTTTGGTCTTTTATAAATTACTTCATAAGAGTTTGTATTATTTGTTACCTACTGTCACAGTCTGTCGTAAAGAGAAAGCTGTTCATAATACAAAACACTCGTAACAAACCGTTATTTTGCCTTAGGAGTACCTAACATATAGGCCTACATATTCGTCGTTTTCGTTGCATGTTTAAGGTAATTAACTGTTCCTTTGAAATGATCGAGTAATGCTTACTTAACAATAAGAAAACTGATAAATAAATAAAGTACTTGCTAATAATAAAGTTGTCTGTTACTCCCTCGAAACTGTGAGATGAATCAAACATAAATCTTTAAGCGATTTCATGTTAGGTAAGGAATGTAATCTTCTTTGATGTATACATGATCACTTTTCTCTCGTCCCTCATCAGTTAGGCCTAAAATGTGTCCTTTATGTCAAAGCAACAATACCTCACGAAACTTATATTTTGTCAAATATTAGTTGAAAGTCTACATTATTGCAGAGTATTGAAAGAGGCCTGAAAGGAAAGTAATGTTAATTAATGGATATAAGTTACCCACGAAGTTGAAGGCCGCAGAGGTTTGGCAGCGTAGCTCCCAAGTATACTGGTCGAGTAAGTTATATGATCAGTTTTAGCGGTTCAACTAGCTGTCCGATCACCAGTTAGTTATTCAACTGGTTGTCCGATCTCTAGTTATGTGTTCAACTAGTTGTCCGATCACCACCAGTTAGTTGTTCAGCTGGTTGTCCGAGATCTCTAGTTATGTGTTCAACTAGTTGTCCGATCACCAGTTAGTCGTTCAACTGGTTGTCCGAGATCTCTAGTTATGTGTTCAACTAGTTGTCCGATCACCAGTTAGTTGTTCAACTGGTTGTCCGATCTCTAGTTTTGTGTTCAACTAGCTGTCCGATCACCAGTTAGTTGTTCAACTGGTTGTCCGATCTCTAGTTATGTGTTCAACCAGTTGTCCGATATCCAGTTAGTTGTACAACTAGTTGTCCGATCTCTAGTTATGTGTTCAACTAACTAGTTGTCCTATCTCTAGTTTGTTGTTCAACTAGTTGTCCGATAAAATGGCCCGGCTGCATGTGAAGGCAGGCTTTGAACAGCATTGTGTTCACTACCACGACATTTTCGGTTTTTTTTTCAAACGCATTTCCAACGCAAATACATTACTCATAGATGACAGTTTTATTTAATTTTTTGTTTAACTAAACGAGTAAACTTTGATCTGTGACCAGTAGGCTTAATACTATAAAGAAAAGTAGTACACAGGTTTTTTTTTATAATAAGATAAATCTTTGAAAAAAATTATCTCCGGGGCTGACCCGGAAATCGCCGAAAAACCGAATTTATCGCGAAAACTCTTAATTACATCGATACGACTGGGATTGGATTCAAAATAAATTGTTACATAATTGTTTCGCCTGTTTATGATGTGATCGACATTGTGTAAGCTCTAACACTGCGATATTATAGGCATGAGTGTGCTAGTATCCTAACGAAGAAGAAATTGTTCAATATTTTAGATTGGTATAATTTTAATTTAAAAATGTTTACTATTGATGTAAATGGTGGATTATTAACAAATTTCAGTAAGCCATCTCATAGGAAATCGGACTCCTTTCAGTAACTACGTTTTTACACATAACTGAGGGGATTAAGATGTTTTTAATTTTTTTAAATGTAAAAATGTTTACAATTTTAAAGAATAAAAGATATTATTACGATATTTTTTACCTTTAAAAATTATGAATATTTTTACATATTTGTAAGAATAAAAACACCTTAATCCCTTCAATTAGTCTATGTGTAAAAAACTTATTTATAAAAAAATCAAATTTTTACTTTCAATGGTTTGATCTTATAGTTAATTTAAAATCAGTTAAATTCACTTCTTCATGAGACCGCACAAGTTGTAATGTAGTGGTTAAATTTTTTCCCCCATCAAGGGAAGGTACATTAACTAATTTTGATTATAAAATTGAGAAATAATTAACTAATTCACCGAAAACCGATTGCAACACTTTAAGTGATAGATCTACTAATTTGCTTCTTTAAACTCTTCAGTTTTGGTCTCTTTGATAATTTTATACTGTAACTGTTACATCACAATCAACCTCTGTTATTGGGCAATTTAGTGGCAAAGTCTAGAAGGTGAACCCAGTGTTTGGAGTAACGGATTCAGTGTTGATTGGACGATTACTGGTTATTATCACTGTCGTTAGCCGTAGACCTTGAACCGCTAATTTACTATCAACTGATAAAGTCGGTACCGCCATCGAGCAGGGACCAAGGTAGTAGTGATTTACCTTTACTGTATCATACAAGTATCGGAGACAATTTTTGTCCGAACAAGATATCGGACCGAGCGGATTAGGTAGTGTTTTTTGTGGTGTCCAGTGAAGTTTGTTAAGTCCCCTCCTCGATATTAGACACTTCGTTTCAAAAATAATTTCTGTTCACTTTCATGATAGTGAAAAGGATGGTATACAAAATCTGGTGTTTTTACACTCGGTAACAAATATCAATGCGTTTTCTTCATTATTGCATCAGTTCTCCACTAGATGAAAAAGCGAACTGAACAAAACCCTCTCGCTCGGGCAAGCGAAAATGTACCGCACACTATTGGACCCCGAACAAGACATAGGATCGATCTTACGCCAAAACCGCCTCCAGGGCGCTCGGTACGATAAATATGATCCGAAGTGTCGTTAGGTGTTCGGAAGCCACGCTAATTATCGATATCGGACTTTATCCTGCTTAGTCTAATGCCTTGTTCACAAATCGAAGTCTGATAGTGTGTGTTTTCATCAAGACTGAATTATGTTTTATAATAAATTGTATGTGTGTATATGTGTATATATATATATATATATATATATATATATATATATATAATATTATTTTCTAGGATTATTAAACTTCAACATATCATTTTCTCACGTGTTTCTTACTAATTATCAGAAATTAATGATAATTATGACTACAAAAAAAAAAATAAATAAATAAATAAAGCCAACAAAAGTACTAAAACGTATTTCGGACGTGTGTTTAGTATTAGTAAACTCATTATGTTCAAATACATTTACTGTACTTTAAAATTTGGATTTTGTGCCGTAAGATCAAGTATTAAAGGCCATTTATTAGAGGCCATAAACGTACATTTGTGATGTAATTAAGTCTTGTTCCTTCCATACACAAAATTAAACCATTAGTGCATTGAACGCTACATTATGCACAACAAAAGTTTCTATGCAAGTTTCTATAAAAAAACCAAAATCTACAGTTTTTCATTGCATATATGTTATGGCTGTAGGTTGATTTATGCAACTCGAGCAATAATTTAAGATCTGTCACTCTACAAAATAAAATATGACTGATTTGAGTTTCTCTTTTTTTGGGGGGTACTGAGGAGTCAACTGTAATGAACCAAATATGGAGGTGAATTATGCCAAAACTGAACTCAGATCAGTGTGTTCCCGTCAAAGTGGTTGAAATGGTTATTTTTACGTAGGATTATTTACTCATTTAGATTGGGGGGTCGAGAAATGTTCAAATCTTGTTCCTTTTGTGAAACTAACGAAAAAAATTGCATATAGTTTCACATATTAATGTGGAAACGTTTCGTTAACGATTTTCCCAAATTTCAGTTTCCCTTTTTAAATGAAGCCACACTGAAAATGTTTGGGTATTAAAATAGGTGTAAGATTCGGTAGGTCTCATGTAAAACGAACTGAGAAATTGAATGAAGTAAGTTCCAGACCTGTAATCCCAGTAATTTTTAATATATGTGACGTAATACGCAAACCTCAGTCTCGAAAAACGTTTTATTTTTATGTTTGACGTGCATTAGCGTTGTTAAATGATTGACAGAACGTTTAATTGTTGGACAAAACTTGTAGTAATGTCAATTCTGAAGAGAATGGCCAATAACAGACTCATAAAAGTTAAAAAAATAACTTAACTAAACCAAAACGCAAGAAAAACGTTTTATGATAAACATTATTATAAAGTAATTTTGCGACAGAAAATTATGTTAACTATTATAAAAGTATTTTTAAAATGCTTTGATATATATATTTATATTTAATAAATATATGTATATGATATATGATACATATATTTGATAAAAATATTTAAGCTTCGTTCAACTAATTTTAAACTCGTAAAACAAAATACTGTAGTATCATACAATCTAAACCCATAATTATTGTTAAATAAGTAATCTTTTAACTTTTATTCTTAGTCTTACATTGGCAGTACTGCTCTAACAGCTGATGAAACATTAGTAACAACTGATCGATAAATAAAAGGATCTACTTTGTTTGAATATTTTATGCTGTATTGTCATAAATATGAAGGAAATGCGGCTAGAAATCATTTGAATTTCGCGAAATGGATTGGATGTGGTTAAACCAATTGTTTACTAGCCACCACAATCATAGAATTGAATATTTGTCATGAGGCCACTTAAAGCGCGATGGTATACGAACTTGAGATGAGTTACTCGTTAGGATTTGCAATGCAATTGAATCTGTACGCAACAATCCCTACATATTACAGAAAGCTACAGAAAACATTTTTTGTCGAACACTTACTAAACTGAAGTAAGGTATTTTCACAACAGTATATTTAGTCCATAGTTTGTGTGTTTCATTTAAAGAAGTATTTTTGGCAACAAATAAGTCTTAAGAGATTGGGTCTACTTTACGTATGTTTTGGATTATTTAAAAGTTATTTTTTAACTTAATATGCGTCTATTTTTGGCCAATTTTACATAATTCTCTTCAGCATTAAATTGTCCATACAAATTATGTCCAACAATTGTTTGTGGATCATTTAACAAAGTTATTGTACGTCCAACATAAAATTAACACTTTTTTCGAGACTGAGGTTTGCGTATTTTGTCAGATATCTTCAAAACTACGCTAGTTATAGGTCTGGAATCTAATTTATTCAATTTCTCAGTTCATTTTACATAAAATCTACCAAATATTACTTCTCATTTAATACACTATAAATTTAATTATGGCTGAACTCAAAGAGTGAAACTGAAATCCGAGCAAAATCTTTAACCAACTGTAAAATCGTTAACGAAGCGTTTCCAGGCATATGTTTATGTGACGTATTTTCATTAGTTTCACAAGAGGAACCAGATCTGAAAGTTTCTCTGTGGGACACCCTGTACATATATAAGTTACTGGAACGCCCTTTTCCTTATTTAGATGTAAGGTATTTCATACAGTAGGTATATGTAATTTACATAAAACTCGCCCCTGTAATATTCAAAAACTGCTCAGAATCAATGCATGTTACAAAGATTGGTGTAAACATTTGCGAAGCTGAAAGGCTGTCTTGGGTCCTATCGGGCCTGATTTGATTGTAACGAACTCATTCCAATAATGTTCAATTGGCTGGCGCTAGAGATTTTCGCAGAAAAATAATCATGATTGCATTTTAAATTTTTATTAATATATATATATATATATATATATATATATATATATATATATATATATATATATATATTAATTCATTAGGGCTAAAGGTAAAATATTAGGGTAATTTATACAACATTTTAAGGATATCACAATTATTAATTAAATTAAACTGAACACTAGGCCTTTATATTTGCTGTTTTGTTCGGTCTTAGACTTCCTTTCTGTCTTATAACATGTTGAGAAGGATTGTGAGAAGGTGACACCTCTGCGCAACTAACACTGGTAGCTTGATCTGCAGCTTTGCATCTGTTTCGTTGTCTGAATGCTTCGGCATTTGTGTCTTTGTCTGAATGTTATGGTGTTGCAGGCCTAGATTTTAAGTAGGACTGGCCGTGGTGTAACATAAAATGAAGCTTTGGCATTCGTGCCGTTGCTGAATGGCGTGGTATTGTAGGCCTAGATGTAAGTAGGGCTGGCCGCGGGGTAGCATGAGCTGCAGCTTTGGCATTTGCGCAACTGCTCGTGGAAGGAAGCGGGTTACGACACCCCACTTCCGGTGTGTGACACAATTGCAACGACAGCCGCTTCGATCACAACTCAACGACACTTGAATTAAAATGCGTACTTGTAAGAACTGTGTTCCACATCATGTTAACAATTTATGAACATTGAAGGTCAAATTAATTATTTATGAACAATTTTGCAAGTTATGACGTCTGTTTGCTCTTGTCCATCGAATATTTGCCGTATGTAATATTATTATTGAATTTTATAGAAAAATCTGTTACCTTTAGCCTAGTTCAATCACGAAGAGGTATGCTTACTGGGCTGTTGTATATGTTGTGCTACCTCCAGGTTCTACTGTAGTACAAAGTAGGTTTTATTAGGTTAGGTTCGCAAAATGTAATCAAAAAACCACCCTAACCTCTCAAAACCTAACCTAACAGAATGTAACCTACCTAAACGTCCAAATGCAAACCTAAATTAACCTAACCAAATCTAACGTACAAATATACAACCTAGCCCTATCCTAACAAAATATATCCTCATGCCTACATTCATAGTTAATGAAGCTACGGTACACATTTATGGGGTCAATCTTCGAACATTAAGAAATGATTTATCATTAAAACAAGCATTACGATTAATCTGTTGAGTAATGCAGACTACTCGTTGTAAGCCATTTATAATATTAAATGTTATGTTACTTCCACATCCCTTGTAGTTTACAAGTCACTTTTCAATATAAAAAAAATATTCATTATTATTAAATAAAAACTCCAATGTGCATTCCTATGGCACCAGAAATAACAATAAATTGGAAATTTAACAATATAAATATCATATATCACAGAAGAATTCATTTACATAAATATAAAATTATACAACTCTGTCAGCTTTTTTATACTGCAAAAATTTCAAATCAAGATTAAGAAAAACGTTAACAGAAAATTGTTTATGTGAAATTGAAGAATTCTTTGAACTAATGAAGAAAATCCTTCTTTACTATAATTTTTTATACACTAATATATTTTATATTGTTATATTTTTTATATTCGTTACAATTGTATACATAAAATTGATGTCAATAAAGTATTATTATTGAAAACGACACATGTCCGGTTCTAACGTGCTGAAGATTGGCCGTTTGCAAAATCCTAGCCGTATTCGTCATCAGGACAAAATTTCGCACAATGTGAGTGCCCTCATCGCTATAATTACGTAAACAATTGTTTTCTCTATTTTCGCGCAATTTTCCGGTCTTTCCGCTACTAAACCGATCATATTCTTGTTATATTTGTACTAAGAAAAAATTTGTCAAAAATCAACACGGCTCCTGATCTATATAATTAACTATAAATTTACGTTCATATTGTTTAATCACTTCATAAGGAAGCCAATTCTGCATACGATGTAGCCTTACCTATCGTAATATTGTGTTTTGCCCTTACGATGACAGCTCGTACGAGTTTAAATCGTCGCGGAAGGTTTTCAAATCGGACGATTTTCGATAGCTCGTTTCATTGTTTAGTCTTACGTTTTACTTTAAATAGAAGCACTTAAATATAACAACACGGTCGTGATCAAGTCATCGTGTCGGGATGTTGAGGAAGTCGCAGTGGTGTGAGACTGCTGGCACACGCATTATACGGATGCAACACGGTCGTCTCTCGGCTCAGTGGCCTGTGGGACCAAGAACGTGCAAGTAATTATTGATAGTACAATGTTTATTTGTGTAAAATCAATTACATCAGGTATTAAAGCAATAGGCCTACGTGTATTATCTATACTTATTGCTTTACTGCCTGATGTAATTGATTTTTCATACAACTGCTTATAGATATCTCATTCAATAGTAGACTTTGAAGACAGTGGTTTTAATTTTCTTTAATGCTGTTTAGGCCTACATTAATTTACATTTATTGTAGGCCTACAACAAAGTAAAACTGAGTTTCAAATTTTAACGAAAAAAGTTAAATTTAAAAATGCATGACATTTGGAATGCTAGCATTAAATTAATCATCAGTGTTTTAATAAGATTACACAATTTTCGAATTGCGCACTTTGCCGTTGACGAACGTTCTTCAGTCTTCCTTGCAATTCATCGAATAGACAGTCGATTGATTTGGGAAACTTGTTTAGAAAAATGTTGATAATTTCTTAAACATTCCAATTTCCTCACGTCACTCCTGAATGGGTGGACCTATATAGTGAATCCGATCGCGTCTTTGTCTTTTGTGGCGTCGACAATAAAGACACGATGCTATGATTTGATCACGAACGATATTAAACTGTCTCTGTTAAAAGAACATCATGGACTAAATGATGAATCGAACTATTATCTTCAATGTGAAAACCTCCACTCCCCGACCCAGATCTACAGTCGTACGAGCAAAACCTCCACGCCCCGACCCAGATCTACAGTCGTATTGTGTTTAAGGTTTATAGTTTTACTGCAGTGGTCTAGAAAGTATCTCAATATTTGTGCCTTATTTGTTCTCCTCAACATGAATTTAATCTAAATTCAGATCAAATTCATTGATCTGATCTGGACTAAGGCTTCGAACGTCCAGCATTGACCAGGGTGTCCCATCAACAAGGAAAATGGGGACAACTTGGGAAAGTCAGGGAAAATCAGGGAATTTTAAATCAAACCTGAAAAATGCTAACAAGAACATCAGTGTGTTGAAATTCGTAATGGTCACTATACTTGGGTGCTCTAGAAAGAATACTTACACTTTCCGTACCAAATGTTGATTTTACGCCCTATCTAAACCATGTAAAAGCTATAAAAGTACCTTTTTTGAGGTTTGTTCAGCCTCATATACCACTAGGTTTTTATTGCTAAAGAATAAAGTTACTGAAATATAAGTCTGATTGGTAAGCCCACTTAGTAAAATAAGAAATAGAACTACAATTTATGCTGGTTTGTTTAAACTGTAAAATTTCCCGATAACTTGACTTTATTATAGAAGGTGTATTATTTTTAATCAATGCTAATTTTATTTTCTATATTCAACCATATAAAGTAATTTAACAAGTATAATTGAAATAGTTTTGTATTTAATTATTATAGTGTTATTTATATAAATATTGTTAACAAATTTTTATTCACATGATAGAACATAATATTATAGATTAAATTCACTACACAAATATGTAATTGTGTCGATTTTGGGTCAGGGAATTTATATGGAATTAGGGAAAGGTCAGGGAAAATACAGGAAATTTGGTTTTGAAGAAGTTTTAATGGAAACCCTGATTAATAAACAAAGTATATAATATGTTTGTTTTGTGTTAGTTTCCTGTATTCACATTTGGTTTCGACATAGTTACTATCGTAGCAGATGTGCCCCCCACTCGCACACATGTGCAACATTGCACACAGGTTTTTGTGCCGGTCCGGCCCACCCGGCTGGTTCACAGATCCTCGTCCACTATACGTCACGACCTCAGGGTACAGTCGATCTTCACTAAATACTTGCTGAAATAATAATAACTCAAATAATAAATTAAATTAAAATGCGTTGTTAAAATGACGATAAAGAAGAAGCACCTCAATACGCCAGTTTACGGGTTGTACCTGCAGAGTAGAGACAAATAACACCTGTCAAACTCCATAAGCGAGTCCAAAATAATCGTAACATCTTTAGATTTGACGTTCCTCCCTTAGCTCTAGTACAACCGCCACCATTATACTGCTTAACCCTACTAACTGTCTTCTCTTTTGAGGATTTGTTCATTAATATTAATATAATATACAATATGTGGCTTCAAGCAATTTTGAATGTACTTTCTCCAACTGATGCGGATGTTGAGGCTGGCAGTCTGTCGATAACGCCTCTATCTTTGTAGATAATCGTTAAAAATACCTATACATTATTTTAGATTACCCTTTGTACATAGAACCCGCCATCTATATACGTACTGTGGTATTGACCCTCTCACAGTGTTACGTTTCTGTCTCGTTGCCCAATGTAGCCTACTGTATGAGCAAATACTGCTCTCAGATGAATATGTATTCCTATTCAAGGACTTTACATGTATTGCCTGAGCATTTACATTAAAGTCATGTTGATGTAAAATCTATTAGATGCCTTCAAATGTGAATCTCGTGTAAATAGCCTACTAACAAGGAAAACCAGGAATGGCGTAATCAACTGATTCTTATAATATTTATATATAATAATTGGGATTTAAATCGGACCGGTCATCCAGAGAGTATGGCTGCTACCAACCAATGCGACAAAGAGGCGATACGCTAATACATTAAATGTACTACATTGTTTTGGAAAATACACATTTGAAATAAGTCTTCCACACCCATGTGTATTTTGTAGTCTATCGTCTACAATGTGTCGAGTTGTGTTCATGTTTAGTTTTCCCGTTAATATGGCTTTGCATGATTGTATAGACTTACTACTAGATGATGGAGAAGGGTTTGTGGACAGCGGGATGTGCAGTCCATTTATGTGGACAACGTTGTAAATCCACTTATGTGGACGACTATGTACAGTACACTTATGTGTACAAAGATGTTCAGTTCTCTAATGTTGACAACGATGTACATTATACTTACGTGAACAAAAATTTTGAAGTCCACTTATGTGGACAACGATGTTCAATACACTTATGTGGACAACGATGTACAGTACACTTATGTGTATAGACCGCGCGGCGAAGGTCCGGCCTCGAGCCCGCTGGGCGGTGCTAGGGAGGAGACGGGTGGAGGGCCCAATATGCCTGCAGTCCTGGAAACATTCGCTAGTGTCAGACTTTCCCACACCAGGAGTCTTTTCCATGCTTGCTTCTAAAATAAGTTACGTTAATTGTTACCTACGGATGCACATTCAGTACGTTTCCAGACTGCGTGCGATATATTGGCTTGTGGTTTAGCGTGTTAAGAATTTTTACTCAAGTGTACGATAAACAATTATTTAGTTGGTTATATGTTTCTTTTTATCTAACTACTATAGTGTAATAAGTCAGATTGTATTTTTTTGTGTTCCTTAAGTGTGTTAAGAGTCTGCAGAGTCTGTCGACTAAACTGGTTTAATTATCATAAAAACAACGTTATTTTGAATCCATATTTTTATCATTATTTATTTACCAAAAGTTGTGTATGAGTTGTCATTTAAAATGCTATCATATTGCGCATTGGGTTTGCTTTTGATATTATGAATACATACGCCTAGTTTTGAAAAATAGGAAAAATAAAATCTTCAAACTAAATAATTTTTATATTTATTATATTACACTAATTATAAATCCACAAAGCAGTTCAACGAGTAATTTCACTCTTGATCAAATACAATTTGTTTGGAAAAGACCGTTTAAAAATAATTGTTAAATTTGCACAAGCGTGATCATTTGTCCGGTTCGAAAAAACATCGTTCTAATGAGATTAAATCAAACATGGCCGACAGCCTCTGCAGGCTATTAAAGTTGTAAAATTAGTGAACGTAAATCCTAAATAGTTTATTCCTTTAGTGGTTCCTGCCTCAACTATGGCTCGCTTTATTCCTAAAGTAGCTCAAGGAAAAAACTACTAGAAATCAGGGTAGGGAAATTATTTGGAAAGTAAGTGAGTTCTTGGCCAATGAGGCCAAATTAAGAGATGAACAACGAATCCCCGTAAAAATCGTTAGAACGAACTGCAGTTGCATGTGGCGTTTCAAAAACTTTTATAAAGGACATTTGGTGTGAAAAGTGTTTATTGGACACTTCAGCGGAAAGAGAGCGTTCGTTCACAACACAAAAAAAATACAAGAGAAAAAGAACAGCGACAGAACTAGACTATTTCGACAAATGTGTCATTAGAAGAACCGTCCATGAGTTTTAAAAAACTAACGAGTCACTCCCAACTCGTCATTTTTATTTTAAGCCAATTTAAATAAAAATGATATGTATTTTAACGGTTCGGGAAATCACAGAAATATATTTGTTAGTGACAGTAAGAAGTATATATTTTTTAGTTACTTAATTTCAATTAAAATTATTAACTGATTTATAATTTTGTATGATATATTTAATTGTTGTTATTGATATACGTTTTAATTTGTTAACTTTCAAACTTAACCTATTTGATGTTTTTATTTTAAATAATGGTCTAATTATAAGAAATATCAAAATACAAATACTTCATAAACACGTAAACAATCACCCTTTACGATCTGTCTGTGACCGCCTCGCTCAGAGTCGATGTTTTTATATGACTAGTAGGCCAGCCAGGAGGCCGGACCTTCAGCGCGCGTACTATACAAAGATGTTCAGTTCTCTAATGTTGACAACTATGTACATTATACTTACGTGAACAAAGATTTAAAGTCCACTTATGTGGACAACTATGTACTGTACACTTATGTGGACAACGATGTACAGTACACTTATGTGGACAACGATGTACAATACACTTATTTGGACAACGATGTTCCAACACACTTATGTGGACAACGATGTACAGTCCACTAGGTGGACAACGATGTACAGTACACTTATTTGTACAACGATGTTCCAACACACTTATGTGGACAACGCTGTACAGTCCACTAGGTGGACAACGATGTACAGTACACTTATTTGGACAACGATGTACAGTTCACTTGTGAGGACGAGTGATGAAAATACAGTATCTTTAATTACTAAATGGTGATTACAGAACGTGGATGTCTAGCTGTTGGTTAAAGTGATGAAATACCATCAAACATGTTCAAGTAAGCACAATCTATGATCAAATCTGTGCTGATTACACTAAACAGATTGGATATCTAACACACAGAAAGTAACTTAGAAAAGTAAAAAAAGGGAATACTGGATCTGCCAAGTATTTTAATGGTAGTCTGCCCGATCATTGATACTCTATGAAAATTGTTTTATTAAATCTATTTTTAGGGTCTTGTTGATTTACATTAAATGTGACGTATGCTTGTCGTCGCCCTCCAGTTTTTGGTTTGTTACTTTATACAGTGGAGGTCACTCTCGCTTGGGTTGCCATCCATACATTTTCATAGTAAAATTTGGATATCAGATATACTTGGGGGTCTTAAAACTATAAACTGTATTGTATTTTAATATTTCATAGCAATACAATACTAACAAACGTGTTTTATGTACTTTAAAAAAAAAGAAGTTTAATAAAATGGTTAAGTTGGCCGACTCAATAAATTAATTGTCATAAATCTCCTATAACATGTTTAGGCATCACTTGTACTAGTTGTACTGTGGTTGGCTGAAGACTGAAACCGGTGATATTTTACTGAAGAGATTACTTTATTAAATAAAAAACAATTGTTTTTAATGGCTTCAAAAAATTCAGTACATGACATGTCATAGTCATAGTTACTTTGATGCTCGGAATAGCTTCAACCTTCTCCACTGATGACAATCTTATTCCAATCGGGTGTTCAGACATTTTTAATTAGTGAAAAATCTCGTTCAACTTCAACACACTTTCAAAATGTTCACTCTTTCAAAAACAGGCCAAGAGTTGAAACAGTTCTTCTTTTTTAAGGGGAGGGAAGTGTGTGATAGTATATAAGTCATCATACAACGCACATATACCAGGGTTTTCCTTTGTACGGTACGGACATAGGATGTGAAATACAAACCGTCCGTATGGCAACCCTAACTCCCGCACTCCGAATTAGTTCCATGATTGTATCAATAAGTAGGCCTAAATGGTTAGTACTTATTACTTGTATTAGTAAGTCAATACTAACGAGATTTATTTACATAGCTGGTTATTTTCTCAATGTGATCATAGTTATGTGCCTATGTGCGCTCTGTTACATATTTACATATGATCAAATATTAATAGCCCTACGATTATATCGTATTTTCTTTTTAGTATCGTAACTAAGTGTTATTTTAAGGGAATTATGACACCATCGATTCTCGTTGAACGGCGTTGGTTAGCTTCCATAGGCTGTCGGGTGGGGGCGGGTGGTCGCTGAGGAAGATAGGTGGGTGGGGCGTGTCGTGTGTCGCTCAATAGTTTACGAAAGACTCGGTGTCTGCCTGGGAACCTGTGGCTACATCGGCGGTTTATATCACCAGGCTAGTATTATGTATGTAATATTCGTTTGTTTGAAATTCGTTTAGGCCTATGTGTATAATGGCTAGGTTAGCCTGCTGTTGGAATTCTAAGATTTATAGGTTATGTTTTGTACCTCATACTCAAGTATTGCCAAAATAGTACATATTATATTGATGTGTTATTTGCTTCTATCATAAACCTGCTTGCTAAGGTGATCTGAGAATGTTTTTACCATCTGGGTTTCGCTTAATGTTTTAAAATAGTGGTGATAAGGTGATAGGAAAAATACCTCCATAGCACGTTTGTAGTATTTCATAATCCGTGTATCGTAAGTGATTATTATAGAGATTCGTCGTTTTTTCTTCTCAGTAATACTGTATATGGTGATCTTTAACTTACGATTCAAAATAATATGTATATTGATTAGACGTAGAACATTCATTAACCCAACTTTAGTTCAAAATGCGTTTAAAGATATGGCCTTTGTCAAACGTTTTCAATAACTGATTTATCATAAAATAAAAATATTCAAGGCAGCTAATTAATATCGATACTATGGTTGGTGGGGTAGCTAATTAATATCGATACTATGGTTGGTGGGGCAGCTAATTAATATCGATACTATGGTTGGTGGAATATCGAATGGTGATAATCTTAAACATTAATCTTTTTTGGAATATTCTTAAAATTTTGATTTATTGCACTCAACAGACTTGAAAGTCATCTTGATCAGGTCATTTTGTGTAGGCTAATGATGATTTTCGAAAGTATGACATCCTTGCCTATTTCAAGTACGTAATAGTTTTAAATGCCACAATCAGTTATTTTAATAAAGGTGTTTACGTGCAGGGTGAACGAACCTGGCGTTCTTCTCAGCGCACAGGAAGTCTTAGCGGCTAAAATTAGTAGAGACGACAGTGATTTGAACGTAGGACACAAATAACAGTGGTCCGACAACACCGACTGGCCGATCTCACACAGTCCATTCATTTGACACTAAGTACCGTATGTATTAGTACTTGCCACTTCTGGATACATGATTTGACCGACATTTGAACGTAGGACACAAATAACAGTGGTCCGACAACACCGACTGGCCGATCTCACACAGTCCATTCATTTGACACTAAGTACCGTATGTATTAGTACTTGCCACTTCTGGATACATGATTTGACCGACATTTGAACGTAGGACTCAAATAACGGTATCTTAGGGCGAGCCGGTGGCCGAGTGGTCTAAGGCGTCAGGACTTTGAGCTTGGGTTAGAGATAGCGCTGGTTCGAATCCGGCCTAGACTGACAAGATTTATCAGTAATATTCACCTTGTACTGTACAGGTTCGCCCCCTTACTCTGACTGAATAAGTTCCTCGCACAGATCAATGGTCTATGGGGAATGGTCAGAGTAAGGTTAAGGAGGAGATCGGCCTCTCCTTAAAAAAAAAAAAAAAAAAAAAAAAAAAAAAAAAAAAAAAAAAAAAAAAAACAGTGGTCCGACAACACCGACCGGCCGATCTCACACAGTCCATTCATTTGACACTAAGTACCGTATGTATTAGTACTTGCCACTTCTGGATACATGATTTGACCGACATTTGAACGTAGGACACAAATAACAGTGGTCCGACAACACCGACCGGCCGATCTCACACAGTCCATTCATTTGACACTAAGTACCGTATGTATTAGTACTTGCCACTTCTGGATACATGATTTGACCGACATTTGAACGTAGGACACAAATAACAGTGGTCCGACAACACCGACTGGCCGATCTCACACAGTCCATTCATTTGACACTAAGTACCGTATGTATTAGTACTTGCCACTTCTGGATACATGATTTGACCGACATTTGAACGTAGGACTCAAATAACAGTGGTCCGACAACACCGACCGGCCGATCTCACACAGTCCATTCATTTGACACTAAGTACCGTATGTATTAGTACTTGCCACTTCTGGATACATGATTTGACCGACATTTGAACGTAGGATACAAATAACAGTGGTCCGACAACACCGACTGGCCGATCTCACACAGTCCATTCATTTGACACTAAGTACCGTATGTATTAGTACTTGCCACTTCTGGATACATGATTTGACCGACATTTGAACGTAGGATACAAATAACAGTGGTCCGACAACACCAACTGGCCGATCTCACACAGTCCATTCATTTGACACTAAGTACCGTATGTATTAGTACTTTGCCACTTCTGGATACATGATTTGACCGACATTTGAACGTAGGACTCAAATAACAGTGGTCCGACAACACCGACCGGCCGATCTCACACAGTCCATTCATTTGACACTAAGTACCGTATGTATTAGTACTTGCCACTTCTGGATACATGATTTGACCGACATTTGAACGTAGGACACAAATAACAGTGGTCCGACATCACCGACTGGCCGATCTCACACAGTCCATTCATTTGACACTAAGTACCGTATGTATTAGTACTTGCCACTTTTGGATACATGATTTGACCGACATTTGAACGTATGACATCACCGACTGGCCGATCTCACACAGTCCATTCATTAGATTTTGTGGATGTTGTTGTAAATCCAGGGTCAACGTGGACAGCCTTTTCTTATTGGCCGGCATCCTTGAGACAGGGACAATTCTATCACTCAATTCTCCCTGAACAGCATATAGCCTAGTTCCGGTTCTACTATCACTATCTGACCAAGTGTCTAAAAAAATCTGCCCAAATATGTTGGCGTTTTTTAGTTATCAGTTTGTGTTATACCTGGTGTTTTAAGCCCTCTGTTAATTAATGCGCCAATCAATTCGGCCCTAATTCGATATTCATAAAATCCTACAATTTGATTAAGTTTAGTCTTGTTTCCTGTCAATTTATTTCAATATTTCTCTTTGTATATCATCGAATTTTTGTCTTTTTTCTCGTACCAGAAAGTTTGTCATTATATTATTCTATTTTCCTACTAGCCGATGTCTGGCTAAGTCCAAGCGCCGTAGAGACGTGCTGGTTAATTAATTGTGTCAGAGTTAGGATATTAAATTGTGCGACGTTTTTCCCCCCCGTAATTTTATGTTCAAAGCTAAAAGCTAATTCTAGACAATAATTTATTCTGTTAATTTGTTTACTCTTTTATGTTCCTTGTACAGTGTAGGCTATTTCTTATTTATTGTTCGTATTGTTTATATTGTTGCTCCTTTATATTGTTTATCAGTCACAGGATTATACTGTTCTGACAAAATGTCTTGAGCTGGCAGTTGTTCAATAATATGTTTGTGCCTGTATTAAACGATAGCTTTATAATTCATATGATTGCGAGGAGTATTCCAAACAGTGGATCACATAGTTACAGAGTACCCTCTGCGCTGATATACGGAGTAATCATCCTGCATAAAAATTCAGTTAGGAAGGTCTTAAATGACTTGATGAATTGGATATATGTTTGTGACAGGAGATCACTTGATATATGTTTGTGACAGGAGATCACTTGATATATGTTTGTGACAGGAGATCACTTGATATATGTTTGTGACAGGAGATCACTTGATATTTTTAGATTAGATTTGTTTTTTTCTTTATTTTAATTATTTTTAGTAAGGTAAGTTGTTTTACGTTGTAGTTTATGTTTAGTAAGGTTAGGATGGCTTTATTAATTTTTTTAAAAACCTAACCAACACCTAACATAACCTTACCAAACCTAACAACTTTACTGAAAACAACACATTACCGGCTCTAACACGCTTAGTAATTTCCTTTAATTTTAGTGCCCACTATTTTTATATCTACACTAATAACGATTGATTTAAGAATGGAAGAATAGTTCTGTTTTTCCTCATTTTCATAGTTTTCCCTGCCTTTCCCATCACAGCCTTTGCAAGTACTTTCAAAATTAGCTCATTTTATGAGTTTTTTTGTAGACAAAAAATAAAAAAAAAAAAAAAAAAACAGAGCTATATTGAATATTTAGTTACCTTTTTATTAATAGCCTAGTTCCAAGTATACAGGGTGGAAAAATATGGATACGCTTCCACAACTTTTGTATGACTTTACTTTAAAAGTGAAATCTTGTACATGACCGTGGTTACAAAGAAAAAACTTTTTGACGCCATTAGTGACATTTCATCTTTTCTGGGGGACGGCCCACGAGGAGTTGAGCGAAAATCTTCATTGTAATCGTAGGTCGAGTTTGGTATGAAATCAAAATCTCTTTATTGCTTGATAAAATAAATACAAAATACTATTATTAATCAAAGGAAATTTCTACCCACAAGTAGTATTAATTGATCTCACCATCTTATAATCTAGTCAAATCTTATCATAATAGTAACTTATCTGTAACTCCATATTATTAAAAAAATGCAGGAAAAATTGCTAGGTTTTTTAAATATTGTTCCTTATGGCTTTCTTCTGTAATCTAAAATTTAAATTGGTCCTACTGCACTCATGCCCCCACATTGCTACAGCATATGCCAGGAAAGGAAAAATCGTACCGTAATGAGTCGCTAGCAACACTTTTCGGTCCATGAATGTTGACAAGCGTTTCAACTAAAGTATCAACTTAAAGGTAAAGGTATATTCAAAATAAATTAATTCAAACCGGACTTCGATACGTTTATCCTTTCAAGAGTAGCGATCATTTTCAAACTAACTAATTCTAATAATATTATTTCTTCACTATTTAACGGTTTCAAGTAAATTATTCTGATAAAAGTGATACTTTATGTAACACAATTAGTCAAAAAAATTAAACTATAAAATTATCTATGGTAAAAATGACGTTGTTGTAAAAGCATGCCCATATTTTTTCGCCCTGTAAACACAGCCTTAATATGTTTTTAAATCCAAAAATGGTAGCTGATAAGAAACCATACGCTATAGAATTTACCATAAAGCATATGTGTTATTTACATACATCGTACAGCGTATATGATATTTACAAACTCATGGGGTGAGAAAACGTAGAATTTCCCGTCGATGTCAATCCCGTATGCCTCCCCCCCTCCTCATATGTCATTATGTTTTGGGATCGTGAAGTAAAGGTGGTGATGGAGGTACGTAGTGTCAACGTGGACGGACAACCTCGCGACCTTGATAACTCGCAAGTTATCACTCACTGATAACACCGACCCACTGGTTGCTAAATTTAGTTGCCGCACCGTGCGTCCTCTATTTCTCCAACCAGTTCACAATTTAACAACAATAAGTGTATCTTTTGACGCAAACATTGAATTTAATGTGTTAATGGTTTGGGTGTCTTCACTTATGTTGCTCTGGTTCTGTATGAACATTAAAATACAGTAGATAGGGGTAAATCTATCAAAATTAAAAGAAATGTTAGAGGACACATTGTACTTTTATTTATATATAAATAGACAAGTAAATTAATTATAGCATAAGTTATTTAAGATAACATTATATTTTGGAGTTATTATTGTTCGATTTGAAATTTTAATTTTTGTCAGTCCCGTGAATTCTCCTCTTTTTCTTTTCTCGTATGGCGTGTTTTTGGGTTAGGTAGATGGAAGGCGTGGAACATTTTCATCTCTACCTTCCTCCAGGTCTATGTCATGCCAACAGCAAATGAACGTCTGTTTTGATTGAATGTGAGAATATACCGCATTAAATTTGCTTCAACGGCTGTAAATCAGATGTATAAGTATTTTAATTTTCTTAGCAAAATAAGGATTTAAGCCCCCTCCCCCCCCCCCCACACACACACACACACACACACACACACACACACACACACACACACACACACACACACACACACACACACACACACACACACACACACACACACACACACACACACACACACACACACACACACACACACACACACACACACACACACACACACACACACACACACACACACACACACACACACACACACACACACACACACACACACACACACACACACACACACACACACACACACACACACACACACACACACACACACACACACACACACACACACACACACACACACACACACACACACACACACACACACACACACACACACACACACACACACACACACACACACACACACACACACACACACACACACACACACACACACACACACACACACACACACACACACACACACACACACACACACACACACACACACACACACACACACACACACACACACACACACACACACACACACACACACACACACACACACACACACACACACACACACACACACACACACACACACACACACACACACACACACACACACACACACACACACACACACACACACACACACACACACACACACACACACACACACACACACACACACACACACACACACACACACACACACACACACACACACACACACACACACACACACACACACACACACACACACACACACACACACACACACACACACACACACACACACACACACACACACACACACACACACACACACACACACACACACACACACACACACACACACACACACACACACACACACACACACACACACACACACACACACACACACACACACACACACACACACACACACACACACACACACACACACACACACACACACACACACACACACACACACACACACACACACACACACACACACACACACACACACACACACACACACACACACACACACACACACACACACACACACACACACACACACACACACACACACACACACACACACACACACACACACACACACACACACACACACACACACACACACACACACACACACACACACACACACACACACACACACACACACACACACACACACACACACACACACACACACACACACACACACACACACACACACACACACACACACACACACACACACACACACACACACACACACACACACACACACACACAGACGGTCGAACAGACAGCTTGCGCAACATGCTTGACGAATTTGTTGGGCGCTCGGCTCGACAGGACGGTCCAACTCGAGCCGTTCGCCCAACGTGTTGGGGCGTGTGTGGTGGTAACCATCGTGCGGCTCGCCTGACGTGTCCTCTGTCTGTATGGATTTTCTAGGACTATAGACGTGTTTTAGTTGTATGTGTAGAACTAGTGTAGTGCTTTTGTGTTCTGTCTTGTTTGTGTTAGTTTTGTTTTTGTTGAAATTGTAATAGAAATGACTCGTCTGTAAAACAGTGATGAGAACAAGTAATTCTAGACAGAGTTTACTGAGCTCTACTGAGATAAGTGCCCATTGTGGAATGTCAATAGCAAAAACTATTGCAATAAGCATATACGAGTAAGAAAAGAGTGCTACAGTGTTCTGATCGAAAAAGCGGAGGAGGTGTTTCCAATAAACTCATATGACTGAACTTATCTCTATTTAAAAGCCATATTTTTGTCCATACACGTCGTTGTTTTATTTTCTTCTTTTTACCTAAACACACTTCACCACGACACAACGCAATAGCTGAGCCAAAATCCATTGTACAACTGACGAAGTTACTCGACCGTGTGTGAACGCCTCCCAACTCCAACCTGACTTCCAACCCAACATACTCGACCGTGTGTGGAGTGCTTTAGTAGTAGAGGAGTACAGTACAGGACACAATGCTCTTGTCGTCCCCAATCAAGTCTCTGGGCCAGTAGCGCTTTGTGGATGTCGAAATATGTATGAAGTTCTGGAAGGTGTGACTGGTACGGCGATATCCCTCACGACGGCGGGAGGTTCGCTCTTGTAAAATTATTGTAATTTAAGTTTGAAAATAGCGTTATTTTAAGGCTTTCTAAACCATAATTTAATAAATAGATTTTATTTATATTTAGTCTTAAATCAGGAAAATTATTTATTTGTATAATGACTGCACCATAAGTTTGCATGTAGGTGTAGTGGACGGTGTTTTTGTCTCTCTCAGACTCAGACTAGAAGAAAAAGACGCTCCGCACGACCTATCTGCCACTTATCCAACAAGCTCTGTACCAGGCTGAATTTTTAACGTTGGTTCTGCACTTCTCGTAGAGATTTGTACTTATTGATTGAAGTAAGGAAGGATTTCAACTTCCTAAAATGTGTTGGCTAATTGCATACTTCCACTCAGCAGGCTTTCATTTTCTGCCCAGTCTGATCAATGTTCCAACAAGTTAGTTTGAAAGAAAATAATTATTATATATTGCTTTCGCGTATTTAATTTTTCCAAAATTAGGTGTAGTAAGTTGATCACTTCCTGACGCTGCTGGTAGTGAGTGAGGCGCGTTGTTGCCATAAGACCTGGACTTGAGTTGCAACTTTCGACATAATTTAACCCTCCATACACCAAAATCCTATTTGTCACACGTGGGGGGGGGGGGGTAAATAAAGTCCACATGTGTTTTAGTATGATAATGAATATGTAATTACTAAATTATGTAACAAAAAAAATAATAATAATTAAAGGACATTTGTTACATTGTAGATTATGGTTGTAGAGATATAAGTTTGTTTGAAAAAATTTGTCAATAAGAAAATCACAAAAATTAATATCTATTCTGCGTCATTAAGCTGATTGTTACAGGATAAACAGCAATATACTTTATACTTTCCGCAAACATAGTTTTTTTTTACATTTGCAGCAGGTGATGGTAATTTTGCTAAGTTTTCTTCTTTTTTCACTTTATAATTCCTCACAACATGCACTCCTTTCACTGAGGTTTTATTTGCAAACGTCGTTGGCGTACAGTTTCATTATCACATTTGAGATAAAAAGAAGATCCTTCATCCAAATCTATTCCACTACATGTATATAGTCACTTATCTTGTAACAAAATAGAACTTGCACATCATGACACAACTTAGGGGGCCTTGCATAACCTCAAATTACAGTTACAAGCATAAACATCCAATCAGCTGACTGATTTTTTTTCACAGATGTACCAACTTATACACTGTAAATAGTCCCAAAAACCAAAATGGTTCTGAACAAATTAAGTGAAGATTGCTTTAAATATAGGAAGTAAATAACAAAATTCAAAAAGTAATTTTATGGAAAGATGCTCACATGGAACACCAAGGAGGAAGTAAAAAGATCTACGAGACACATTTTCTGTTATATAATTCAAAATACTTTTTTATGTGTTTTATAATTTGTAATATTGGTCAATACTTTTTTTAGAATTAAAAAAATAAAATGTGCAATTAGGAGCAATTATCAAATGTGTGGATCCTCCTTGGTATACGGAGGGAAGTAAATTTATACTGAACACATGTCGAAGCGTGCGTTAAAAAGCGCATTTAAAGTGGAATATTTTCTGTTCGGGCACCTTTTACGGCGTGGTTCATTTGGCCTTGAGGCGCGAAGAACTGCAGGAAGATAGGTGTCATTGCTGATGTTTTTAAACAATAAAACCTTACATTTTATGCTGGCTGGGTTTTATTTCGAACAGATTTTAATTAATTTGAACTAGATGATTATTCTACTTGGGTTTCAGATTGGTAAGCATATTACAATATATGGTAGACCAATGACGCTCAACCTGTGATCCGAAGCAAGGCCTCAGTGGTCCGCAGAAGTTTCTAGATAAATAATGTTACGTACTAAAAATTCATTGCGAAATAAAAAGACTGCGTAATTTTGAAATAGTACTTGCTAGTGAACTAGTATTAAGTCTGTAAGTGTCATTGTGGGTGTTACCACAGAGGGAACCACTGTGAACAACAGGGAGCTCCAGGAGGAGAGGTAGATCAAGTCCTATAAACATAGATTTAAAAATGATCTATGTGTACGTGTAGTGAACGATTTTTCATATATATTAGAATCATCTTCAATGAAGAAATAAATCTATAAAAGTTATTAGGACTAAACAATTATTTAAATGATTTCTAGGATTTTGAGTTGAAAAATGGAAATATATCTCCCGTAGATTTCCATTAACTAGTGTTAAGAGTCTGCAGAGGCTGTCGGCCATGTTCCCATAAGAACAATGTTTTTTGTGAATCTATAGTTTTCGTTATTTATTGACCAAACGTTGTGTTTGAGGTGTCATTTTAAATGTTATCATATTACGCATTGGGTTTGCTTTTGGTATTTTAAACACTCCCAGTTTTGAAAAATAGGTGAAAATAAAAATTTCAAACTAAATATTTTTTATATGTTTTCTATAAAACTAATTAGGAATTCACAAAGCAATTCCAACTCGCAAATTCATTCTTGATCAATGCAATTTTTGAGGAAAATCCGTAAGAAAATAACTGTTTAGTATGGATACGCGTGATCTAATGTCCGGCTCGAAAATAACATTGTTCTTATGGGATTAAAACCAACATGGCTTAAAGTCAACATTTAAGAAAACTGGTGTTTTTAGAGATTTATTGCAAAAACGTTTACTAAATTCCCACTAAACGCATGCTATTTGTGAGAGAACTTTTTTTAGGGTATTTAATTCTGAACACGTCAACTGATAAAAAATACGTTTGTATAGAACAAAAAATACTTTTAATCGTCGTGTTATTAAACCATGCCATTGAAAAGGGAGTACAATACTGCTTTATGTATAGTACTGTAAACAATTTATAGTGTTTTCATTGTTCATAGTAGATTAACTGCAGTGTTAAACTCCATAGACAGATCTTCAAGGACAGGAGCACATGCTCAACAGTTCCACGATTACATATTGAGTGTAGTAGTTAGCTCAAGCTTGTGTTGCTTGTCTTTATACTATATTCCTTTCTGTTCGCTCAACTCTGGTGTTGGAATTTACTTTATAAACTTCACTTCTCGTCCAACCTTATAAGCTGTAGTCCAAAGGCCCGAGGTCTGGGGCCCGTGACCGTGGACCGTGCTGGCCAAGTTATAGACCAATCCATTTCTCTGTAGTGTAACCTCATCCAGAAGAGGAACAAAACCATATTGCAAACATTCTAAGTACGTCGAACCTGTAAGATGATGATTTAAAATAATACGACTTGGTAACTGGTACCAACAAATCGTACAGTTACTTAAAAATTGGGGGAAATATTATCTAAAGTGAAGTAGCGATTTTATCGTGACAAAAAATGAGATTATATTGTATCATTGATACCATTACGGGTAAATATAGCTGCGTCTGTAAATAATATTTGTGAGTAATGGGCATTTTTATCCAGTAACAAAAGAACATAATCGTGCAGCATTTTATCTTCTGGCCGAAGTTGCTGGCTGCACTGCCCTTTTATGAAATGGGTAGGATCAGAGAACAACTAACTAAGTTTTGTGTTTAATCTGTTGTGGAACCTATGAAAATGTAACATTCGCATTACACCACTTTCCTAGACGTTCTTCTCAAACTTGTGGGAGTACGTCTTCGTTAACATCTCGGATTAAACCTTTGCACTTAACAAAAGCACTACTTTATCTCAATTTGTTAAAGCATCTACTGCACTTCTTAGGATCAGGAACTCTTCTTCCAAGATATCTACTGTACGTTCGTATTAGTCTACCAGTGTTTCCGTAACAGAAACCGTACAAAAATATATCTGCGTTTTCAGCATGAGTAAATAATTGAGATATATAGAACACGTGAAGCCGTTTTTAGTCAACCCAACTCTTTCTTTATTTCTTGACCAATTTAAAAGGTTGTGGTGACAAATATTTGCCTCAGTTGTGCAATAAGGTCTTAATTCTTCAATATGTTCACCCTGAAGGGTATGGGAGGCCCTCAAAGTAAGTTTTTCGGCCGTAAGAATAACGTGGGAGAGATTTAAATGAATAGGAACGCAAAGCTGTTCCTATGTAAATAATGATTTCAAAAATGTTAACAGCCGTTGGAGTGTAAACAATGGTGTTTGTAGCATTGAGGATGTTACATCTTTCATAATGTCAAACCAAGGAAGGTTGTAAGCAATGTTAGGGTTCAGAGGCCGGCGACTGAGATGTCTTAAGCACAGCCAGCGTGCGGGGGTGCCCCTAGTTTTTGGAGAACAGTAGAAGTAAGAACAATATAAAAAATTAAGTAAGTACAAAACGAAACATGTAAGTAGAATATAATTTTTAAACATGACTGAAACAAACAAATTTAAAAGTGTTTACTTAAAAGTTTTGTTACAGACTTATTATTTCTCGTTTTCACTAAATTAAACGGATTCGAAGATAAACATACCTACAAGTGTCGAAGAGTTTACACTATGGTGTAACGGCAACGATGGATCAATAATAGGTATTGCCAACTTGACGCTTGTAAAGAAGTTGTAGTACAGAAATTAGTTCTTGTTTTCTATAGACTTATTTTATATACATGTGCTTCAGGATCAAGTTTTCTTTTAAGTACTCAAGTAGCATACGTTTCTTGAAGTTAAAACATTTTTGTACTAACAGTTTTTTTATGTTGGGTTGAAATTATGTTATTACAAAAACTACGGGAAATAGAGTTCTGGAATACTTTTTGTTAAGTTTTTCAACAAAAAAACTAAAAATATATTTAAACAAATTGTTTAGCTATAGTCTTAAATTATTTTTTTTTATTCGTTTCATTACTGAAGCTAATACTGTATTATATTTCACTGCAGTAATAATAATTTTCCAACTGATTTTATAGGTCTCTCCATATTTTTAACTCGAGATTCACTTCATTAATCTTGGTTGTGGAAAGGAGTGGAGTAGTCTAGTATGACCATGTTAAAGAACTACCTTAACTGGACTTTGTCCTCCGTCGACGAGCAAACATCCGTGTTGACCAACTCGTCACAGATGGGATGTCGAAACCGATTAGTTGGCTTCTACAGTCGTCATTCCAATAAGTTTACATTTAAATAAATAATAATTTGTAATCACGCACTTAGGCATTGATGGAGAACATATTGTGAAACGAAACATATAAGTGAACCTTACGTCTGGATTATCCTGCAGTCACAAGACTACAAGTGATCTCAAGCCGCGTTTACACCAGAGTTGACAACATAAAGTTGTCAACCTTTTTGGATTCGGTGTAAACGCAACGGCAACTCGCTGTCACACGTGTTAATGAATTGGTAAATTGTTTTATTCTGTTTCTGACACAATGAATGGCGAAAGTTAGTTGAACTGGAACAAAGACTTTGTGTCAATCTATATTGTTTTGTGGAATCAAGCCGTGCCGCAATATAAAGATAGAAACCTAAAACATAACGAGTGAAACGACATAGCTCGAGAATGGAAGGTTAGTAAGGCGGAAGTTCAAAGAAAGGTGAAGAACCTCAATACAATTTTTCAACGAACTGACCGAAATCGGGCGTGAGAACTGACGAGGCTAAAGTGGTGTTTTTACGATTCACTGATGTAACATATAAATAAATAGCGAATATAAAATAAACTGTGGTTTAATTTAAAATTATCAAATTTTAATGAATCTGCAGATCAATATTTTATGGAAAGCTGAATGAGAATATATTAATGAATTTTAAATATCACTTCATTAAAAATATATATATATATATATATATATATATATATATATATATTGTATTTTCGATAAAAGGTTGACAACTAATATGTAAGACGAATTAATATTTGGTTGTCAACTCCGGTGTAAACTCGGCTTCAAAGAAACACAGTTTGGTTATTCATCGTTAGATTGTGAAGTAAAGAAATAACAGCTATTTTTGACCAACGCCAGCTAATATATAAACCTATTCTGATCGAAATATTGACTGTAGGTAATAGAACTTGGCCGAACAATATATACGACGGTTATAACTAACATTTACACGACGAGACGTCACTGCCATGTCTCGCGCAGAGCAATCGAAAGCCTAAAGAGACGAAACTATGTATTAATAAATATCACAAATAAATATACGTAGCTATTTAGTAAGCTCACTGTAAAGAAAATATTTGCCCAATTTGGGAAGTTGTCAATTTACAATCAGAAACAGTCATTGTAGCATATTATGTTAGTAAACTGTGTTCCAACTCAATGTTATGTATGTAAAGTTATCACACGAGTACAGTGTAGCGAGTTGGGACGGTACTCGACATTTTTTTCGAATGAATATGCCATCTCTAGCGGTTAACGTGTCATTGTATTATGCTAGTAAACTGTGTTCCAACTCAATGTTATGTATGTAAAGTTATCACGGAACGCTAACCGATATTTCTGTCGAAAGAACATGCCATCTCTAGTGATTAGCTTGTCATTGTATTATCAATTTTTTTATAGTGTGTTCTTATCTAAAGTTGTAAATATAAAGTTTCCTAATGAGTTCTGTGTAGAGTGCCGGGGAAAGCTAGCCGACACTTCCTGTCGCTATTCAGTGGAAATCCGTCCTGAATCAGACTTGGCTCTGCGAAAACTCGCTATTTTTGTCCACTTCGTCTGGCCCAACTTGTATTTGCTATTTGTCTCTGCCCTTAGTCCAGTGCCAACACTATTCCTACACACTTGACCTCTCCTTGTTCCTCTGTTTACCGTCTTCGGACAGTCGCGGGTTGCCACGCTTATATGTCCGTACGTGTTTTTTTTTTTTTTTTTTATTTATTTATTTTTTTTAGTGGGAGTTTGCGTGAACAATGAGTATTCATTACATTACAGTTTTATTTGTCTATTTGAACATAAACTGATTGTTAAAATAAGGTTATTTTATTACTTCTTCAATAAATACAACTGAAGAAAATTAACGTTTTTGTCTGAGTTTCTTATTTATGCAGGGTGTATAAAAGGATTATGAACTGTCTTTCGGTTTTTATTAAAACATGCTAACAAATGTAGGTCCTAAACTGTGAATCACAGTATTTTTATTAGACAAAGATAGTATGATAGTCAGTCCATACATATGCAAATTTATAATGGAGTGTTATACACTCTGTGCATCTTATTTATAGAATTAT
Organism: Stictocephala bisonia; assembly: GCA_035578905.1. Taxonomy (NCBI): domain Eukaryota; kingdom Metazoa; phylum Arthropoda; class Insecta; order Hemiptera; family Membracidae; genus Stictocephala; species Stictocephala bisonia. The sequence continues at coordinate 552,189 of JAQJVL010000228.1, forward strand.
AAACATGTTTATAGTTTCATGGTCTTATGGCTACCAAGAAGTGTGTATCACCAGTGTTATATATCACTACCAATTTAATAATAATTTCTGTAATTGCCAGTTTACTTAGACCATACAAATCGTACTATTTACAAGGGCTGATAGTTTTTCTTTTTCCGATTTTCAATGTTGATAAGTGTGCATCACACATTGAATAAATGTTAAGAACAAGACTCGCAAAATAACGCAAATAAGTAAAGGATAGTGTTTTTTTTCGCCGTTTTAAAATGTCCCTATATTCCCCAGTTTTAATGATAAATTATCTCAGTTTTATATATTATAATAATGCTTATGTAAAATTCAGTTGATGTGAAGGTTTCATTGGTAGCGACTGGTGGTGGGCGGTCGGTCGGGCGGATACAGGGTTGGGCATGCGTGGCAGGTCTATAGTAGGCTCCACCCTCGCCTCACCCTTGGACATCACACTTTTGTGTTTACTAAATTTACAGTATATCAGGAGTTTCTATTTTACAGCACAATCTCACGAAGAAAAGTTTTAAGGACCAAGTTATGTATAGTATGATTATATTATGTTACATAAGTGGATGTAGTTTTTATCATAATTATGATCTAAAATATATATGTATATTTTTTCAGCCTGATTATCGATGACTGCAGATGTAGCGCTCAGGTGTCTGTTCTTATTACTGTTTCCCTATGATGATAATGGTTCTACTTTGTGTTTGTAAGATGTGAAGGTGTTATATCAGTTGCTCTTGGTGTAGTTGAGAACCTGTGAACATCTGATCCGGAGACCGCAGCTCTGTCTGTGGTTGCGGCCAGTCTGGTCTGTCGTATCTGACGTCGATCTGTTGTGTTGCAGGATGCAGCGAGGAGAACGCAGGCGGCCGCTACAACCAGTTGAAGCCAGGAGCTCTTGATGGCAGATCAGTATGGTGTGCGAGGCGGACTGGTCTCCCCGAGGGTGCATCTTCCGGTGCGCAGTCAGAGGTCCCCGGTCGCCAGTCCGCCGGATCCCGTCACCCTGCAGCAGCCACGGCCCGATGTCCAAAGGGTCGTCAACGAGTACGTGGAGACGCCGCTGAGGCCGATTTGTGACAGTGGCAGTGAGAAGGACCGACCGACCGGTGTGAGGACTACCAGTGTACCGCGGCGACACAAGCGAGAGCGAGTGGTCACCGAACAGCCGGGTGCCGGTCAGACGTTTAAGAAGGACTCGGCAGGTCCGAGCGCGAGTGCGGCAGAATGTTCCATCATCTGTCGCGAGTGTGGACGATGCAGGTGCGAGGCGTGTCGCCGTCCGAGGCCCATGCCGTCACTGTGGCTGTGCCACGACTTCTGTCTGTGCTCGGCAGAGTCGTGTGTGGACTATGGCTCCTGCCTGTGTTGTGTCAAGGGACTGATGTACCATTGCGCCTCGAGGGACGGAGACGACGACACCTGTGCTGACCAGCCGTGCAGCTGTGGGCCCGAGCGACGTGTGGGCCGCTGGACCTGTCTGGGGCTCACCTCCTTGCTGCTGCCCTGCTTGTGCTGCTACTGGCCCCTGCGAGGCGTCGCCTCCGCCGCTGAAGCCTGCTATGGCCACTGTACGGACAGAGGTTGTCGCTGCGAATCACACTCCCCCCTCACGCCCGAGAAACGCTTACTTCACTCCAGCCCCAGACTATAAAATTATTTAATCGCAAAAATTGTAACTAACCAAAAAATCTAAATTCAAACCCTTTTCATCGTTGTCAATACGACAAACCTTCCTCGACCATTTCACCACTCACCCCCCACTCCAGAGGATTATGAATCTCTCTCTCTCTCTCTCTCCTACCCACTCTCTCTTAACTTGTCAATTGTAGTTATTGTTGTGATAAGCCTTGGTAGTATCTGTAAGTTTCTTGTATTAGTGACCTGTTGTATGTTATTTGTATTCTGTATGTTGGTTGTCGTCACTTAAAACCGATTACCTCATTATAATCGCTTAGTAAATTTGTAATTAATTATAAATATTAGTTTAGCGGCTGATGCATTCCAAAGACGTTATTTATTTTAAGTGACCGAGAGGCCGTGTTGTTATACTTAACCGAAAAGGGATGGATTGAAGATTTCTTGGTACGACTATAACTCACCAAAAACCAAATTCATGTATTTTCTAGCATTAGGATGCCGAAACGACGATGGTCTCACCACCACGTGTTATAAACTAAAAGTTATTTTATTAATAATATTAATTATTTTTATATGTATATAATAGTATAGCCTTTTCCTCTTACTGCTGCACAAACCACTATAAGGCTAAAAAATCGTAAACCAAATATTTATTAATGGAATTTTCGTTATTCGGTTCATTATAATTGCATTTTCCTGTATTTAATACACCCTCTGAGGACATCAGCTTGAATCTCATCAGTTTATGGACGTACCTAACACCAGTTAGCTCTTAGCGTTGTTTGAATATAGGCCATGTGGTTGTGTCTCACTGTCTCACCAAGTGGACAGACTGTCTTGTTGATGTATCTTTTTGAATTTATTCGAAACAATTTTCAATTCAGCTCTTTTTGTTTACCAAATTGTTTTGTTCGAATTTAATATATATTTTCATAATTATTATTTTTTAACTAATGTTGTTGTTATCGATACAGAGATCCTTAATTAGCTATGTAATGTAATGCATTTGTGTGTCTGGACGTTTCATATATTCTTATGTCAGCATTGTGATTTTGTATTTAAAAACATTTACTTAACATAGCACCCTTAATACTTTGTATTCAACAGAAAGGGTCAGCCCAATATTAACCACGCTTATATTCAAATGATGTTTAATTTTGTTTATTTCGCTGCTCAAATGTGTGGATGCGAGTCATCAAATGACTCGACGTTATTGTAAGCAAGAGGAACAGTATTCATCTAGTCTAACTTATTATATTAATTTTACTTCGAACTAATCGTTGTTTGGAGTAAGAATTTTAATAAGATTGTTATTATTTTGTACGATAACTATTTTATGTGAATAGCAATCAAAACTGTATAGTACCCTGTATTTTAATTAATTATAGTAACTAATCTGCATTTTTTTTTAATTTGGCGATATTTTTTGAAAATTTCACTGTCAAATGATGCCCACGGGCAACCCATTCAAAGCAGCTTTCTGTATTTGTAACTGTATATATTTCTATGATATTACGAATAAATCGTTTAGTTAACAAATATATTGCTGTAACCGAACCAATTGTTTTTATTTATCATATTAAAACAGCTTAAATTGTAAATTTTATGTAAATAAAATTGTGTCCAAATGCCAAACTATTTTCTGTTGATTTCATTGACAATTCCTTACAGTGACATCTGTTGCTGTTGTACTATTTTAATTCACTTTTTCATTCATTACTCGTCACCTTGAAATTGAAGTGCAAATATGTCACATCTCTTTGTTTGCAATATGAAGGTGTGTACACAGCAGCATTGAATTAGAATGGATCGCTCACCATTCTTATAACTGAAATTATTAGTTTGACTTACTGTAGTTTCAGTAACAACGTGATAAAATACAATTGTAATAAAACTATGTCAAACAAGATGAATAACTTAAATATAATCAAATTTTATAATACAGCTTCTGTTGTGTTTATATCAAAAGTGAACTAAGATTGTTGTTTGTTTTATTATATTAATAAAACTAGGCCTTATAATTAATTAGTTGTAATTTGTTCACAATATCTACAACATGTTTCATCTAGGGATGGCAAGGATACATCGATATATTACTATCGATATTTTCTTTCGATAATATCGGCCATATCGATATTTTTGTTTGATATAACTAAATATTGACTTTATTTTCTCCTCAAAATCATCACGTTTCGAAAATAACACATTGAAATTGCCTCTTATGCGTGAAAAAAATTCATTGAAAATAATAAAGTAACTGTATTCAGTATTTTTTATGTGATGTTAACGCACTAAAGTGCGAGTGAATTAATTTGTTTAATTGTTAGTGTTTATGAGAAGCCTAGTGGCATTTTTTTGTGTGAAAACAAAAATGACAATGTTATTACATTATTATTTTATAATTAATATAATAATTAGAGGTAATAATAGTAATTTAATCATTTTTATTCGATTCCATAGACCACAACTTGTTGTTTCGTGTAGAGAAAGTATTTTTTTTTTTTTTTCATGACATTAGAGTTAGTGCGTAATTTTAAACACATAAATCATTACAATTCGATATTTTGGTTACCCTATATATCGATATCTGTTGGTTATGCCTTTTTCAATATTATCGGTAGATTGATATTTGATTTGCGATATATCGCTTTGTTGAAATATTTGCCATCCCTAATCTCGTCTAAAAGAAGTGTCCAGAGTACTAACGTTACACTTAACTATGTGGCCTCATCAGTGCCGAAGTTTGCTTACTGTTAATAAATTTAAACGTATATAAAATTGTATTGTTATTGCTTTTATACGAAAAGCTGAAAATTTTCACTTTTTTCAGTAATGAACAAATGTGTAAACTTTCAGCTGCAAAGTTTATTTTCTATTTCAATATAGACTATTAATCACAAAGATTTTGGCAGTTTAAGTAAATTCGTTTAGTCATGTTTTCCAAGTTGGCCATAATTTGTAACTAATACGCCCATTGACTTTTGTATATGATATCCGTATTTTCCTAAAACATGGTGATCGGAGTCTGGATGATAAATAAATAGGACCTTCATTTTGACCTACTTTTTGTGATAAATTACTTTACACCCCACAACTTATTCTACAGTTTCTTTCACCTAATTTACGGACTTTCTATCATTGCCAGTCAACATTCCAGCCAATGACTTTCTGTGAACGAATAGTTAACACACACTCAGCTTAAGCCTTGGATAGTTTGGCGTGGTCATTTCTCTATATAATACCACAGAGAAAAAAATAAAAAGAGGTCGCTTTCTTTTATGGCCGCAGCGAACACGTCAGTGGCAGTTATAAATAGATTACGACTAATTTACATCTTTGTAAATCTATATTTATAATTACTACACTTGGGGGGGTTAGGAGAGAATAACAGGAATGACTGATAAGGTGCTGGCCCTGCCGTCCGCATGTAGAACTACTAAACACTCTCACATTCAGCTCACTATAAAACGTGAACTGTTACTTTATTTATTTTTTTTTTATTCAAAAACACATTTATTCAAAGAATATTTTACGTAAAATGTACATCTTAATCCCAAAGCACCGTAGAAATTATAATTTTTCGTTATTATAATTTCTATTGATAAAATATAACAGCTTAGCAATGCAGGAATATTTGTGCCCTATATATATTTTTTTTTCGCGTTAACAAGAAACTTCAAATATATGGCTTTTATAAACAACAAATGCTAGTTACTCAACACGTAGCTATTTTACTCGTAATTTGCAGCCGATGATGCCATCGCCGTTTCCACTCTGATCAAGCAATATGTATCGTACATTGAGTGATTGGTATATTACATTAATAAACGACAAGAAATAAAGTTAACAATATAAACTATAACAAATTCAATTAAAAAAGGAACAACAGAGTTTAACAGAATCTCAAAAACAACAGATTTACATAACAGTAAAAAGTGCATATCTCGAATATCACAACAAAATATACTGTTTTACTTTCATTGTGAATCTTGGTTTACTTTCATACAAAATTGAATTTTAACACGCTTATTGTAGCTTGTCATTAACAATTATAACTAAATTTAATTCTTTCTCTTTGATAATACTATACAATCTCGGCGCCTGTTTGTCAGAAACTAAGGAAATATTTACATTTGAAAAATGGATGGATTTGATCTGGTTTTAAAAAATTGCCATATAAAATGTACAATTCTATAAATTCTCCGCACAGACATATGAATCAAGTTCATTGGAGATGCAGGTTGAAATTGTAACCTGCTCGGGTGATGATTTGTCCCGTAATCTATGATTTTGTAAATCTAAAATAAGGTATGTCGTTATTTTTATTTTAGGGAAGTAAGGTGATTTTATTGAATTCGTTATTAGTTTTTTTAAGTGAATATGTTTATATGCCTAAGTTATACTCTGAGAGAAAAATAATATATGATTTTTAATCGTCAGGCAATGTATGTAACCTGGATGTTGTTGGCGTTTGTAATGCATCCATTGTCAGGTAATGTATGTGACCTGGACGTTGTTGGTGTTTGTAATGCATTCGCTGTCAGGTAATGTATGTGATCTGGACTTTGTTAGTGTTTGTAATGCATTCATAGTCAGGCAATGTATGTGACCTGGACGTTGTTGGTGTTTGTAATGCATTCGCTGTCAGGTAATGTATGTGATCTGGACTTTGTTAGTGTTTGTAATGCATTCATAGTCAGGCAATGTATGTGACCTGGACGTTGTTGGTGTTTGTAATGCATTCGCTGTCAGGTAATGTATGTGACCTGGACGTTGTTGGTGTTTGTAATGCATTCGCTGTCAGGTAATGTATGTGATCTGGACGTTGTTAGTGTTTGTAATCCATTCATTGTCAGGCAATGTATGTGACCTGGACATTGTTGGTGTTTGTAATGCATTCATTGTCAGGTAATGTATGTGACCTGGACGTTGTTGGTGTTTGTAATGCATTCCTTGTCAGGTAATGTATGTGACCTAAACATTGTTGGTGTTTGTAATGCATTCGCTGTCAGGTGATGTATGTGACCTGGACGTTGTTGGTGTTTGTAATGCATCCCTTGTCAGGTAATGTATGTGACCTAAACATTGTTGGTGTTTGTAATGCATTCGCTGTCAGGTGATGTATGTGACCTGGACGTTGTTGGTGTTTGTAATGCATTCCTTGTCAGGTAATGTATGTGACCTAAACATTGTTGGTGTTTGTAACGCATTTGTTGGTTAGATCCAACCATTAAGGTCAATGGTCACTAACTTAACATGAAAGTCTTATCCACAGTACAACAATGTTCACTGAGAAAGATCGTAGTTCAAAGTCAATTTTGTCCTCTGGAAAGGAACATGTTTAAGATGTAACTTATATGGTTAAGCCCTAAAAAGGACAAAGATCTTTATCTTGGGGGCGGACAAAACGTAATCTACAGACGGCATCTCCTCTTATACAAGCAATACTAAAGGAAGACCCCAGTCAAATAGCAACTACAGTAGGAGGTAGTACTGGTAGAGATATAAGTGCAAGGAAGATATTTACTTAATTTTTAAATATTAAATGTAATGGGGCTTAAACAATATTAAAAAGAGTTTTTCTAAAAACTTGGGATTGTTGCTTGAAATGAAACTAAATATATATACAGCATCTTACATGCAGGGTGACCAACGTCCGGCTTTGGTCGGACATGTCCTCCTTTTTTCGGCTTGTCCTCTCGGCTTTTTTAAAATATAGTATTTGTCAATTAGTCATTCTGTCACATATATATATATATATATATATATATATATATATATATATATATACAAAAATATACTTTCTTATTTACAGTCATTTTTTATAAGCATTGTGTAGAAGACTTGCAAAAATGGACAACGTAACCAAATGATTTTGAATGTTTTCATTGGGTAGACTTACAAAATATACACCGATTGTCAGTTTGAACAATTAACTCTGTTTTAAAGTTTAGTTTATCTTCAAGAAAGATGAATTGCCATTGAAGATGACAAACTTTTCCATCAATTTCAAGGTTTGAAAAAAGAATATTTTAGAACATATCCAGGAAGAAGAATTTTTTAACGAACTTTTGCACGTGAAATGGTTAACATTTTTTAATAGCTGCAAGACATCTGAATGTTTTTCCGAACTGTTAAAAATTTGTGAGTTTTACTTTTCCATACCTAGATTCAAACTCGTGTAGAACGTATTTTTTCAAATATGAATGTACAGTGGTCAGATGAAAGGGGCCAGCTTTCTATTGAGCCCGTTAAACATATTTTATTAGTTAAATAAAATTTTAAAAACTTTTCTTGTATTGAATTTCATAGATATTTATTGAATAAATCAGATATTTTGAAAAAAATGTCGACATATAACTTCAAACAGAGAAGCGTACCAAAAATACCATTGATGATCTTGTACAGCAGCATCAAGTCAGCTAGTGGTAGCAGACCAAGTTCAGCTTCAATAGCAACATGTACGTCTCTGCAGACAAAGCCCCTCAATCTCACAGGTCAACTTCAGCTTTCTGCAAAGCTTCAACTGCAGACAAAGCCCCTCAATTCCAGGACTCTAATGAATCTTATTTGGAAGGATTGAGCCTATCAATATATCACAGTCAGTGGTGAATAAAATCATGAAGAGCAATCCAGATTATTCTTCACAAACGCCTTATGAAAACAACCAGAGATGGTGTTGACACCAAAACGTGCTGTGCGAAGGATGAATCTAAGCACACCTACTGCTTTAGAGCAGATATTCTCAATATGTTCATATAAATTCAAGCACACATTCACTAATACTTCCAAATCTCTCACAGGACGCATCTTTCAACATGAATTCCATTCATAAAGTAGTTATATGACAAAGGATCTTTATCCTGTGAAGATAGAGTTTGGATTTGGTGGATTGACATCATGTTCACCACAAACCAATGTGACAGCTGATGAAAAGCAGCTTGAAGTAAAGCACAATCATCCTATGGCTATCACCTGGAACAGATTTAAACCATCAGCTAATAACAATTTATCATCAGCACAGATTCTATATATCAATTTCAATTTGTGTATACTAATTACAAATTAACTGCTTCAACTCCGTATTTTAATTAACTGTGGTGTTGATTAATTAGTTTAATTTAAAATGAGTTCCGTAATGAATGAAACTCGTGGGGAGGGAGAAATTCTTGCTAGTTTTGTAAATCGCTCAGATTCAAGAAATAAGACACACTATACAATTCAATTGTTTATTCGTAAATATGCTCGTTGTTACATCAGAAAAATAACTAGTCATCAAAGAGCTGAATGTTCTCTTTAGTGCTGAATACTTCTGATAAATTATTTTCTGCAGAACTCTTGGGAACACATGCCGTCAATTTCTGGCCTCTCGTATTTAAAATCACAAGGTTTTTAATAAGTAAATGAAAAATACGTATTTTCCGTAAAACGCCTTGTAGGCGTTCCGACTACGACCGGTGCTCTGACATCGGAAGTAGTGCGGTGTCTCAGTAACAATCTACTGTCTTATCACTGACTACTGTGAACAGCTTCTCTACTCTCACACACCTCCCAACTACTGCCGGAGACGTGGCAGTACGCCGGAAGCAGTACGGTCACACAATCTGATATCTTATCACCTACTTCTGGGAACACAGCTTGTCTACTTTGATGGATCTCTCAACTACGTGGCAGTACACCGGAAGTACTGCGGTCTTTCTGTCAAATAATCAGCCGTCTTATCACTTAGGAACACTCCACCTTTACTGTAACAGACGACTGATGCTGTGGCATTACACCCGAAGCACAGTGGTTTCTAGGTCACAAAATCAGCTGTCGTATCACTTACTACTGGGAACATAGTATGTGATATGGAAAGATCAGGGAACAGCCAACTCTACTCTATCAGGCTTTCGGTCACACAACCCGCTGCCCAATCACTAACTAACTACTGGGGACTCAGCTTCTTAACTCTTTCAGACCTCCTGGCTACGACCATTGACGTTGCAGTACACCGGACTAGTGCAGATCTTCGATCACACAATCTGATGTCTATAACCTACCTATGGGAACACAGCTTTTATACTTTGACAGACCTTTCAATTACGAACTGTACGCATCAACTCGCCGTAAGCACCTCGGTACCTCATAATCAACCGTTGAATTACACCTGCAGCAGTGCTGCGTCCCGGTCACCCAATCCGCCTATTATCTTCTATTTCTGGCAAAAGATCTTCTCTAATGTCATAGACCTCCCAACTACGATCTGTGCTGTGGCAGTACACCGAAAGCACTGCGGTCTTTCAGTCACACAAACTGCTATCTTATCATTTACTTCTGGGAACACAATTTCTCCACTCTGACGGACCTCCTTGCCTACGCTACGACCAGTGCCGTTATATAACACTAGAAGCAGTTAATTTTCTTGGCCACTCAATACTCTAAATTAACACTAACTACTGGGGACACAGCCTCCCCACTACTATCACAGACCTCCCGACTACGACCGCTGCCATGGTATTATACTGGAAGCAGCCCAGAGTCTCGATCACACAATCCACTGTCTCATCAGTCATCTCTGACTACAGGAATCACAGTTTAACTACTCTGTGACAGACGTCTCCAGTATGACCAGTGACGTGGCAGTACACCGGAAGCAGTGCAATGTCTCGGTCATACAACCCGCTGTTATATTGCTTTATTCTTGGAACACAGCTCTCTGACAGACCTCCCGGCTACGACTGGTGCTTTTGCTGTACTTAGTAAGCAGTGCAGTGTCTCGGCCACAAAATCCGCTGTCTTATCATTGACTACTAGGAACTCAATTCCCATCTCTGGCAGACCTCTCGGCAACGAATGGTGCTATTGTATTACACCGGAAGCTTAAGCATCTTAGCAGTCCCTGGTCGGACTGAGTGTGTCGGAAACTACAAGTCAAGGCATCTGAACCAACCGCATGCGGGGAGTGGGTCCCCTTGCTTATGGATTACAGTCTTGTAGCCCATCCCCCCAGGGCCGGAACAAGGGGGGGGCAGAGGGGGCGGTTGCCCCGGGCGGCAGGGTTGAGGGGCGGCAAATTCTGGTTGCAGAAAATTTGTTTAATACAGTTTGTAAAAGTTTTTAATGAGCCAAACGTCATAAAGGAACGTCAATTAAGTAATTTCAAAACTGCATAACGTAATAAACAAACAATAATTTTACAATAGCAATCAATATAATAATTGCAACGGAGTAGAAAACACTGAGAGCCCTAATAGCATAGTTAGCAGCACAGCAAAGTTTGTTTACAATTTCAGCTGATCGCCATCCCAGTCAAGGCGCCATGCCGCCCTGCCGTGCCGCCGCCCCCCCCCCCCGGATTTGTTTCATGGAAGAAACTAAGTGACAAAATACCTGATCATGACACTGCACCATACCATCAAAACTGCTTTGGCCAATGGAGGGCTCTAGAGGCTACTCTTTTACCAGGGAAAGGGGGTATTGACAAAAAATTGCAAGACCAAATAAACAAAGAAATATCTCATTGGAAATCTGTCTTACACAGCATAGTTGATGCTATCTTGTTCCTAGCTAAACAAGGCAATAGCTGTACCACTGTCAGTACCACTGTGTTTGTGGGGGGGCGGGTGGGTCAGTACCACTGTGTGTGTGGGGGGGTGGGTGGGTCAGTACCACTATCAATGCGCGTGTATGGGTGGATCACTATCACTGTGCGTGTATGGGTGGGCGGGTGGGTCCTTTGGATAAAAAACAATAATAGGAGCCATACACGTACAGAGGTATTGAACCACCCGCCCACCCATACACGTATAGAGGTATTAACCCACCCGCCCACCCATACAAGTACAAAGGTATTGACCCACCCGCCCACCCATACACGTACAGAGGTATTAGCCCACCCGCCCACCCCTACACGTACAGAGGTATTAGCCCACCCGCCCACCCCTACACGTACAGTGATATTAGCCCACCCGCCCACCCCTACATGTACAGAGGTATTAGCCCACCGCCCACCCCTACACGTACAGTGATATTAGCCCACCCGCCCACCCCTACACGTACAGAGGTATTAGCCCACCCGCCCACCCCTACACGTACAGTGATATTAGCCCACCCGCCCACCCCTACACGTACAGAGGTATTAGCCCACCCGCCCACCCCTACACGTACAGTGATATTAGCCCACCCCTACACGTACAGAGGTATTAGCCCACCCGCCCACCCCTACATGTACAGAGGTATCAGTACTATTGTACGTGTAGGGGTGGGTGGGTGGGCCAATACCACTGTACGTGTATGGGTGGGTAGGTGGGTCAATACCACTGTGCGTGTATGGGCGGGCACGTGGGTCAATACCACTGTACGTGTATGGGCTGTCGGGTGGGCCAATACCACTGTACGTGTACGGGTGGGTGGGTGATTCACTATCACTGTGCGTGTATCGGTGGGCGGGTGGGTTAACACCACAGTATGTGTATGGGTGGGCGGGTGGGTCAATACCACTGTATGTGTATGGGTGGGCGGGTGGGCAATGGCACTGTACGTTTATGGGCGGACGGGTGGGTCAATACCACTGTACGTGTATGGGTGGGTGGGTGGGTCAATAGCACTGTACGTGTATGGGTGGGCGGGTGGGTCACCACCACTGTACGTGTATAGGTGGCCGGGTGGGTCACCACCACTGTACGTGTATGGGTGGGCGGGTGGGTACCAGGTCAATACTACTGTACGTGTATGGGTGGGCGGGTGGGTCACTGCGGTCCCTCGTTACAGGCGGAAACACCACGCTACAGGCGAAGGTGTTTGTCATCAAGTGTCATTACTAAACACATGAAACTAAAGATTTTGGTGCTCCAGATAGTGGATCTTTTTTAAACACCATTGACCTTATTTCGAGGTACAATGTGCATCTTTGTCAACATATTGAGCGACATAAGAAAGGTCAGGATTCCTACTTTTCACATCAAATACAGGATGAATTTCTAAATATTATAGCAACCGAAATCAGAACAGATATCGTCAAGGACATTAACAATGCAAAGTATTATTCATTGATATTTGACTGCACTCCTGATATCAGTCACAATGAACAAATGACTGAAATCCTTCGATATGTCAAACCAAACAGCTCAGAGGTTGAAGAAAGTTTTTTGGATTTTTTTACAGTAAGCAACAAAACAGGCGAAGGACTTACACAAGAAATTCTTGAAGAAGTTGAAAAAGATGGGCTTGATATAAAAAATTTTAGAGGACAGTCCTATGATAATGGATCCAACATGGCTGGGAAGTACAAAGGGGTACAGGCTAGAATTCTAGAGAAAAATGAACTAGCCAATTTCGTGTCCTGTGTAGCCCATTCGTTGAATCTGGTAGGAGTGCATGCAGCAGACGCTTCAGTTGAAGCACAAAGCTTTTTTGGAACTTTGGGGAGTTTGTACAATTTTTTTGTTGCTTCCACTTCGCGATGGGAAATTCTAATGAAGCATGTACCGACAACTCTAAAAACAAAGCAAAACAAGATGGTCTGCGAGAATCGAGGCTGTTGAAGCTGTGTACAAACACTTTGGTAAAGTCATAGAGGCACTAGAAGAAATCCTAGATCACCCTTTCTCATCATCTGACTCAAAATCAGAATCTAAATCTTTGCTTAACAAGTTGAAAACTTTTGAATTTATTGTTTTGTGTTGTTTTTGGTATTCACAACTGAAAAAGATTGATGGTGTTAATGAGTTTCTACAAAGAGAAGACTTAACAGTTGACCAGGCTTCCAGAAACATTCTAGGACTTTGTCAGTTTCTGAAAACTTCACGAGAGTATTCACCGTCTGAAGCACTTTCTGAAGCAAAGTTGATTGCACAAATGAATGATATATCTCCAGAATTCACAGAAAAAAGGAAGAGGAAAAGGAAAACAATGTATGACGAACATTGTGAAGATGAAGCTGTAACCCGCACCCCTGAAGAGCTGTTCATTGCATCCATGCTGCAAATTTCTGATAGGTTGATCATGGAAATGAGCACCAGATTTAAATCATTAGAGAATATCAATGACAAGTTCTGGTTTTTGAATGGCGGCCAAATTAATGAAATTACCTTAGATGACTTAAAACTCAAAGCTGGTGAGTTGGCAGATACGTATAAGGAAGACTTGAACAAAAAGGAGTTGATATTTGAAATCGAAAGTTTTAAAGGCTTTGCATTAGGAGTAGATAATAACTTGAAAACATCTAGTGCTTCCACTACACTAGAACTCATTTTAAAGAACAAGCTAGAAGAAATTTACCCGAATTATCCTGTTGTAATCAACAGGACTTAAAATATTCCTCACACTACCAGTATCAGTTGCTACCGGAGAAAGGAGTTTCAGCAAGCTCAAGTTGGTCAAAAATCACCTAAGAAGTTCTATGTCTCAACAAAGACTCACTGATCTTAGCATTATTACCATCGAACACAAGCGAGCCTCAAACATTAGCTTTGATAAAGTGATCAAAGAATTTGCGTCCAAAAAGAGTCGTAAAGTAATCATTAGAGATTAAGTTGTGACGCATCTAAAGTCTATACTACTACTACCTACATACCATTGTTATTTATAGTGTGAATATTTGTATAAATTATAATACTTTATAAAAACTATGTCAACTTTTCTTAATTTATTTGTTTACCTATTCCATTTTTGTTTAATTTGTAAGGGATTTTTTGTTGTGGGTGAAGGGGGGGGAGGGGCGGCAAATTTTAGTTTGCCCCCCCTCAAAAATTGTCTAGATCCGGCCCTGCATCCCCCAAGGATTGTTGTCGACGTCTTTTCAAAGCTCCCTCCAGTACCTGATTTTACTTCGATTAATAGCCTTCTTAAGCTTTCGTTTTGTATCATTGTGTTCTGCTTATTAATCATTGGCGTTAGGATGGTTGTTTCTTGCATGTTGCGCTGCTTGTCGAAGACCAAGAAAATTCCTCCTGAGAAGCACTATCCCGGGAGTCTACTATACCGTCTCTCTCCCTAAACAAAACAACAAATTAGGCATGGACATGCTGCATATATTTAGCGAGTTATATATTCTGCTCCAGAGGGATTAAACAAGCCTTTTCTTTAGTAGAAGCGACGAAAGAATCACGGCAGATGAGGTCCAAGTTCCATCTTTTTAAAGAAAGGTCAAAACGTTTGGATGTCACAGCAACACTTCCCCTGGGGTACACTGGAAGTAAATAGCCTGATATTAGTGGTGTACTCATCAATGACATGCCAGTTGAAGGTAAGAAATCGTTACTCTGTATTTAAGACAACGGAAGCTGGACACGTAACCCACGTTAAGGATTTGGAGGATTATCTCGAGAAAACACTGTACCCTCATTCTGTGCTATGTATTCCTGAATTAACTGCTCTGTCTTTTAAATTACTATCTACAATGTCTCCATCAGAGACGTTCGTTTCACATATTAGTAAACCAAGTGGAAACGACAGAAATAAAAAGTCTGGTACACAGTTCTTCGACATGGTCATGACGTAGCCCGTGCTGCTTCATCAGTCAGACTCCAGTAACTATGAGAGTCCTTGGATGATGTTGGCCTATGGTCAATTCATCCCTATTAATGAGATCACAATATTGGCTTTTTTGCATATCGTATATTGAAGAACGCAACACAAATTTATTATTGGGAACATCCTGGAAGGGTGACAACCTCTTTGCGCTTGCCCTGTTATACGCATATAGGGATCCTTTTTAAGGAAACCCCTATTCACCCACATAAGTATGACATTGACGAGAAGGTCTCTCCACACTCACTCTACACTCAGAGTGAAGCTTGTCTCAACTTGAGTTGGGTGTAATGAATGAGTAGGTTGGTTTCAAAGTTTGGTCCATACCCTCCAGGCGAGACAACCTCCGTCATGATGGCTAATAGCAAAACCAACAAAATAAATTCTTTGAGGTTTCTGTACCATTACTTAGCCGTTAGTGTGCGGCCAACGGTTTAATTGATGCCTTTTTATAAATTTGTTAATGTAAGGTTAATGAAATGTACCTTGTATTCCTAACAAGAATACATGAAAATAGACCATTAAAAATGGAAAACGTGACTACCCTGAGTTTAGAGATTTGGAGTATCTCTACAAGTATACTTTTATTATTCAAGTAAATTAATACTGATATAGGAGAAAATAAGCTAATGATACCATTAATTCAGTTTATAAATCAGCAATTTTTGCTCGGATTGGAAATCACATAGAAATGCGATGAGTCCAGTCCGTTTATCAAAAATTATCTCAGGCACACTTATTTATCAGCTTAGCTGATGTTTATATGAACACTTGACGCCAAGGCTGATTTTAAAGATTATGTAAATAAAGAGAGTCTGGACTGAAGAACACTGCATACACATAATGTGGCTGAAATATCTAGGTTAAAATACGTAAGATAAACAAAACAGGTGGATTTATCAATTTGCTCGCAAATGATTCCTAATGAGTTGCCTGAGTGAAACGAGCCTTACCTGTGCATGAGGCCCGAAACTGGACCTGTCAATGTCCCACTCGGCCTTGGAGATGGGAGTGAGTTACCGGGCCACATGTGGGACTGTCCCACCCACACAACCTACTTCGTTATCATTGTTAAACCAAGCAAATACAGTAGGCCTACGGTACAAATGAATGTAAGGCGATTACTTCGTATATCTGTATGATTTAATTTTCAACATACAGTACTATTCTGTAGCTTTGGTTGAAATGTTGACTAAAAAATTACATTCTTAGGGCACAGAGTGTTGTTATGTGCTCTGTGCTTAGGGAGGTAATTGTTAGGCTCTTACTATTTAGAAGGCTAGGATGATAAATATCCTGCTCGAAAAAATTAACGAAACAGATCTGAGGCTTTGAAACATAGATCTAGTTAGGGGGCTGATAAAATCTACGAAACATTATTTCTTTTCTTCTTACGAACGAGTAAGACGGATTAGCTCATCATACCGAAATTGTAGGCCTGTTAAAGTCCAGATCATCATCTTGGTATATTTAAAAATAGATTTTTAACCCTAGAGCCGTGATTTATGGCACCATAGATGTTATTTTACACACGCACAAAAATTGTTTATCCAATGTTAAATTTCGTATGAAAGACTGTCTAGTGTGAAGCGCTAGTATAGTCCCATGTAAATTTAACGCAGTTCAAACCAGCTGTGGTTGCGGGCCTCACTAACTAACAAACCTACTGGCACAAATACTCCTGTTCGATTAGATATCTATTGAATGTAAAGTATAACAAGTACTTTTATATTTAAATTAAATTTGTAATCTATGTGCAAATAAAACGTATGTTTTGAAACACGGATCTGGGTCAAAAGAACTGTTGAACTGTTCGAGATTCTGGGATGAAAACATGAATCTTACGAAGAACTATCATAAGCTCACAGGCAGATTTCTCATCTAATGTTAAATTTTGTTTCTGAAATTATCTGCTGTGTTTTTTATTTTTTCATTATGGTGCGCTAGTGCAGTCCATGTAAATGTAATGCAGTTTAAACCAGCTGTAGTGCAGACCTCACTAACTAACAAAATTACAGGCTCAAATATTCCTATTAGATGAGAATCTTTTTAAAGGAGAGGCCAACCTCCTTCTTAACCTTACTCTGCCCATTCCTCACAGACTGTGCGAGGAACTTATTCGGACAGAGTAAGGGGGTGAACCAGTACAGTAGAAGATGAATATTACTGATAAATTCTAGGCCGATTTCGAACCAGCTCTATTTCCAACCCAAGCTCAAAGTCCTGACGCCTTAGACCGCTCGCCCAAAGTAACACCCAAATATCTATTGTAGGTATATTCAGTCAAGAATGTAACACACTGCCACCTTTTACCAAAATGATCGTCTGGTAAGTTTTCCTTACTTACCACATGTCACCCTTCCGCTCCTGCTCCAGCAAGCCGTGTAGGCTGGAATGCCACGGGTAGGGCCCAGGCTCGGCCGGACGCGTAGGCCTATATGCTAATACATACCTACTCCAAGCGGTGGTCGTCGTCTGAGCTCGCTGCTCACTCACGCCGCTGACATGTGACTTACCACTAGGTATACCTGCTGCATCAACCCATACACTACGTGTAAACAGTATTTCTACTTTTAATCTAGTGACGCAGTATTGTAACACAGCTGCTTGGGGACAAAGTGTTGAGGGGATTGTAGGCGATAGGCTCTAAGCTCATCTTAATACCGACGTGTCGTCCGCTCAGCAGTTGCCATCGATGTGGACACAAATCGAAAAGTGTCTATGTTGACAGATCCAATTAACCCAGTGATAGGAGTGAAAAGTTTTATATGTATTATATGGCTTTTAAAGCCAGCTACCAAATTGAAGGGAGAAGGTATGAAAATCTCCAAATTAGACTGATAGATAAAATGTAAAGAACAAAGTAGTTTTGTAGCCATTCAACACCTGCTTCTCCGATTGAATGAAGACCACATAACCCCTACTGAAGAGAACGTAATGGACAATCATTAACCATTGTTTAAATTTCGGCTCCACAACCACATGACTGATCATTTGTCATTCCCCACTTCTATTCCAGTAATTACATCTTCCTACCCCCGTGTGAAAGCCACTCGACTTAGTCCATTCCTTACGAAGAATGTTCATTCCACTGATAATAGTCATAGGATCTGATACTAGAAACTTGTTTCAGAAACCATCCCAAGTTTACATGTTACATGACCATCTCAAGTAACACCCAGTTGGTTTTTGGCGAACATTCGTTTGAAATGTACTAGGAAGCTAGTCAAAGAAGTGGTTTTATAGAGTTAAGTTGCTCTACACGTTGTGGGATATCTTGCAAAATGAGGAGATTCGGAGTAGACATGATCTTTTAAACTCTCTGAAAAGTGCCTCTTTGCGTCTTATATCTGGAGGAGCTATGTTGCACAGCACTTGAAGCTATTGTAGAGGGGTTGCAAGAGGGAGCCGCTGATAGCCCTAATCGCCCTATTTAGTTGTATATCAACCTCTTGTACATGTGCACTGTTAAGCCACGCGGGAGCACAATATTCACCAGGGACAAAGCTGTAGTACGCAGGACTTTGCTGCACAACGTTAAGTTCTGGCTAGGTTATTTTTAGAACCAGGAAGAAGATTTTTAAAATCCAGTTATCATCACCGATATTCACGTAATTGAAGTCATTGCTCAACACCCAACATCATTAAACAAACAAAAGACACATATTTGAAAATAATTTTTAAAATTTACCATAAGTAAGAATGGAATAAAAGTAAAAATAGTAAATAAACAGCAAATTGTGACATTCTAAATAAGTAATTTTAATAATTAAAATTTGTATCGGATGCTTGACCCTTTAAAAATTACTATTAATATTTTGTAACCAAAAAAGTTTCAAAATAGTACTTTGACTTTCCATGCTGTGCACAAAATCATTCAATTGTTTAAAAGGATTATTTGAAATCCCAGGAACTCAGTGAAAAAAAATCAATAGTATATTTTAAATAAATAGATGATGTCGACCCACTGATGTTTATGTATCACATAAGTGCTCTAGATAGTATTTTTCAAAATTCATCCATAAATGGTGGATACTGCTTTTTAAAAGAGCGTATTGTCAACAGTTTAACAGACACACATAGCGAGTAACAGGGTTGGCACGTGAAGCGTGCAGGTGTGTCTCCTAGATATAATTATATATGAAATTTGTAAAAGTGTAACTTTATAATGAAACTATAAAGAATGGTTTACAATTTACTAAAATCAAAATGTTGAAAATTATATCGCTGTAAATTTAATTATGTCTGTATAATAAGTAGGCCTTCTCTTTAGAAAAGTTGGCAAAATTCCCCAATGCATTTTAAATTATTACAATAGCCAGCACATAAACTCCGTCTTGAAGAATACGACTCATCTACATTACTATTGCTGTGACTATGTGTAGATTTAATTATTTCTTTACCGCTAATATACATAAGGCATTATTCAAGTACTTACTTAATTTCTTTAGCTATTCATTATATGTTTGTAGTATGCTATTTGAAAATATTTTTTTTTAATTTTACCTAGTGCGATAAAGCAAACATCAAAAATAAATTCACTCCTTTTCAATTTGACTGTAGAGAAGGCTGAGAGAGCGTGGGCAAGGAGTAGGCCGACTAAATCTAGCAGGCAGTGTGTGTGCGTTGGTGTCACCAGTGTCGCCCAGTCTGTTATTGCTGCTTCTCCTACTTCTCCTTTTTGTGCCGTAGCCACTCCTCCCTTCGTTCAACTTAATACTCAACTCGCGGTCAATAAACAGCTGCTCACCAATAACTACATTCTTTGGTCCCCAATAGTGTAAAATGTAATAGTAAAAACTGTTAACTAGAAATAGTATTTTTGGCTGGTTTGCAATACATTTCATAATAAAAAGAGGTAAAAAATGTATTTCTTTCAGATTTTTGCTTTCAGAAACGCGAGCTTGAAACGGTAAGGTTGAGAAGGAAACCTAATTGTATAGTAATGATAACAAATACTTGTCACTTATTGTTCAACTTGTCTCCTACAAGAATGTGAAGATATATTGTCTCAATGATGGTGAAAGTGATTTTTAAAGCAGTGAAAGCTATTTCTTGACAATTGTTACTTCAACACTCCTACTTCAATAACGTGACAATAGCATGTGCAAAATGATAACGGATGCTACCCAAGATGATCAAGGCTGCTTCACTATTAACCAAAGTTAATAGTGAAGAGGGAGGACCCAAGCTTATCATGAAAGTTGGTAGCTAGATTATAACCAAATTTCAAATTGGGTATAGGCAATAAATGGCGAGTAATCTCAGGTGAGTAGGCAATAAATGGCGGTAATGCCTTCAGATTTGGGGACTTCTGCGTCAAGACGGTGAAAATGCTATAACTGTCCACCCATCCCTATCTGACTTTGCACCTGTGTCGAGGTATTGAACTATTTACAAAATATCTCATCCAAAGTCATACTGCTTGTAAAAATAAGCCACATAGTATTATTTATAATATTTGTAAGAATCGATACAATTAAAGATAATGATCCACTTATATAATCTATTGATGGTTAACTAAATTGATTATAGATACTGAGTTGTACATAAGTGAAGTTAGACATGATTGAAGATATAATTAATTAATTTGTTTATTTCAATAATTATAACTAAATGTTAATGAATTTAACCCATTTCATTATGATTATTTGGTTGTTATGTTGGAGATGGTTGTATCACATGTAATGTCATCACTCAAGGGACTTTCCACATTGGTCATAAATACTAAGATGGCTATGGATCATAAATTAGGAAAGTTGACTTGTTGCATTGTTCAAGTTGATTTTAATTTGTATATTATTTTGAAGTGAAAGTTTGCGTGTACCTGATCAAACTGCATAATGTTGGTTTTTAGTCAGTGGTGATTTAAGCTTTGATTTAGTTCCTTTGAATCAAATCTGTTAAACTGAATCCTTACAGAAAGGAAAATTGAAAGTTTGTCCTACATGAATTATTTTATTCTAGTTAACAAGTATGTCTTTAAATTAAATTTTAAACAATATTAAATATTCATTACGAAAATATAGAATGAGAATATCTCTAATATATGAGAAGTATGTTTTAATATTACTACAGCGTTTGTGTGTGATTAGTAGTAGGTATGACATAAACATAGATCGCAGTAGTTGGAAATATCTTTGACTAACTTAAAAGTAACATTAATACGTCTGTAACAATTTCTATTAACTCATTATTCAAATATTTGCACATATTTCACTAAGCAATTAGATACAGTGGCCTTAGAGATGGCTATTCCATAAAACATTATTAAATAGCATTCCTATTTTTAGAGTATTTTCATTCTTTAATTTTTTTTATTATTAAATTTTGAATCTATTAACACAAAATATTACCGAAAGGAAAAACAAAAGTTTATCCTACAAGAATTATTTTATTCTAGTTGATAAGTACTTCCTTAAATTTTAATGTTTGAACATTATTAAATTAAAAAACTGCTATGCGTTACTGACTGTTTGTTTATTACTCGTTGTATAATGGTTTGAAAGTATGAGTAAAGCTGAACAATATGTAGCATACAGTTCGCTGGATAAATTAATTCAAGCGTTACAAGAAATGTTTTTTAAGATTTTTACTTAAGTCTTAACTTACTGCATAGACTATATTACTGTCATATAATAAAAAATAATAAATTTTAATTAAATTATAATATCCTTCTTTGTTAAACTCTATCCATTGTCCTATCAACCAAATCAGCAACACTTCAAGGTTTTTGTAGTAAGCCCTAACAGGGAGTGTGTTTAAAATACTAAATAAAATGAATTACGGTTTTAAATACTTTTCTAAGTTGACTTTTTTTCTAACAGTTAAATGTGCGTAATTGTTAGCATCAGGCTGTTTGTTAAGAATAGCGAACATCTACTTGACTTAACCTTATACTTTCACCAGACTAGACTAGGAAAGGCAAAACAATTTTAAATAGCGTATTATAAAAACCATTATTTCGCACTTGATTTTAACACCAATGTGTAAAGTCCTCTGAGTGATGACCTTACACGTGATACAACCATCTCCAACATAACAACCAAATAATCATAATGAAATGGGTTGAATTCATGAACATTTAGTTATAATTATTGAAATAAACAAATTAATTAATTGTGTCTTCAATCATATCTAACGTCACTCATGTACAACTCAGCATCTATAATCAATTTAGCTAACCATCAATAGATTATATAAGTGGATCATTATCTTTAATTGTATCAATTCTTACAAATATTATAAATAATACTATGTGGCTTATTTTTACAAGCGGTATGATCTTGGATGAGATGTTATGTAAATAGTCCAATACCTCAACACAGGTGCAAGGTCAGATGATGATGGGTAAACAGTTATAGCATTTTCACCGTCTTGACGCAAAAGTCCCCAAATCTGACAGCATTACCGCCATTTATTGCCTACTCAGGTTCTATGCAGTTGGTCACGACGGCTACCTATGTTGATCGCTGGTGGCTACACAAGTTGATCGTAAGGGTCTACCCAAGTTAATCACCGGGTTATCCAAGAAGATAATGTGTAGTTACCCAAACTGATGAAGAAGGACTACTTATGTTGATCACAAGTGGTTCACGGGGGGGAAGGGGGAGGGGCTGTCCAAGTTAATCAGGAGGAACTACTCAAGTTGATCACGGGTGCGTACCCAAGTTGAGCCAAGTTGATCACGGGCTACCTAAGGAGTTAATGGGTGGTTACCCAAATTGATCAAGAAGGGCTATACATGTTTATACAAATAGCTACACAAGTTGATAGTGGGGGGAGGGGGTGTACCCCAGCTTATCATGGATACTACCCAAGTTAATCTTGCTTCCTACTTAATCAAAGGGAGGCTACCCAATCGATTAAAGGGGCAACTAAGTTATTCAAGGGTGCTACCCACGATGATCAAGGGAGCTACAAAAGTTGATAGTTTATGCTACCACATTTAATAATGGGGGATCTACCCTACAACAATGAAGAAGACAATCAGACTCCAAAAGACGTCATCACGTGACTAGATCAAGCATTGTTGCATCCAAGTGGAACCCAGTACATAAGTCAAGAATAATGAACATGTTAAGTCCGTTAGTATAAGAGCAACACAGTCTTACTCATTCGAACATTATTATGTATTCTGATGACTGAGAGAGACAAAAGTTTGTCAAAACGTTGTCTGGTTTGCAATATTAAACATTACGTGGAACTACTACTTGTACATCATTTAAACTATGGATCGTCATTTCTTCCTTTGACCACTAGTGGACGTCATCTGAGTGCTCGTACAGGCACCTACACACAGCGACCTGTCCCGGCCGGCATTCAAGTTTTTGCAACGATGACGAATGTCCTCTATAAAGGCGTTATTGAGACTATCGTGCAAATATATAGGCATGTCATGCTTCTCGAATTGATGGCAGGATGTGTAAATCTCAACTCAGATGAGATGATGGTCTATGAACGCCCTCTCTGTGACTTGTCCATGGAATGGCAGATTACCCATTGGCAAACTATATTACATTATTCTCGTACAATAATTGTTATCATTACAAAATAGAGTGGCCTCTAATATTCATTGAACATTCATCAGTACATACGAGTTTTTATGAATACAATGAATTAGTAAATGCAAACAGCATAGTACAACTCTCGCATAGTTTTTTTTTTATCAACATTTAAAATAAGTATTGCTGTAATTTTATAAAAACTACGTCTCTCACAAAATATTGGAGTTCTTCACATTGAGATATTAAAATCTCATTGAGGGTGTCGTTTTAGATTATTAAAATCCACCCATCTGCATCATCTGTTCTAATTTTCAGATAAATTTCGAATATTCATAGACAAAATAAAAATGATGTCCTGTACCTTCACTGAACTCAAAATTAGAACACAAACGTATAAAGTACAATAACGGTCATAGTGAATGTAACTTAGGTTGTCAAGAGACTCCAAAACATTCCTTCGTTTTGGAACCTACTAGTTAGAAGTGCAGTATAAGGGGTCTCCAATATATTATTATTGGAAATAATATATTATCCATATTATCCAATAATACTGTTTTATTGATTCAAGTATAATTTTATAAAAGATCTACATATCTGATTTAATATGATACATAATATCAAAATTATAATATATAATGGTTCTGAGAAAAACTAGAAAAATCAAGAATTGGATTAATCCCATTCATTTAATTCTTCTAAGTGTACAAAGTTCGTTTGGATCATGAGTATGATCAAGGATTTCTCTCAAGTTAATCAAAGGTGGTTTACCCAAGGGGATAACCATATTAATTTATAAGGTGGGAGGATGGTCAAACTAATCAAAGATGATTCCCAAGTTGATCACGGGTCACTCGA